>JAOANR010000007.1:52493755-52845485 GCA_030278955.1 Hygrophila difformis
ATCTTCCTTGACAAAGACATTTCGCAACATGTTTATTTCGACTAAATATGAATGCCTGGTGGTTGGGATCAATGTGAATTAAAATAGCAAGTCCTCCAAGAATTTTGTAAGAACCTCCCTCGTTGTCTTGAACTTCATAATACTAACTTCCTGGGATACCCGACGCTCGCGCAAGTTAGCTTTGGCTTACTGCAATGATGAATTCAATTCAGCAAGCTGAGCCTCCAGTCTACTAACATATTCAACATTGAACCATTCCCCAGCCTCTACTTTTGTCAACTCCGCCTCCACCGACCGCAAACATTCATTTTTATTTGCTTAAGCTTGTATACCACAAAATGTCCCGGCTCCGTCGAAGTAGCGATATAAAGGCTCATCCAAAAGAGATGTGTCATGCCCACAAGTCTTTATATACTCCAAAAACTTCTCCACCGATGGTCGGGCCTTTGCGACCCTCTCAAAAGGGGACTTCTCAATCATCTGTCTGACCGTGGCCCAATAAAACTTTGCCACTTTCCAACTCGCTTGCCTTTTCATCTCCTAAAGACCAATGATCGTTGCTGCGAGGGCAACTGCAATGGAATGAGGGGTCACATGATGTTCAATAGCATCTAAGGGCGGGGGCTGCAGGGGGCACCAAACGTGTGGGAGGAGCGGGCAAAGGATGTGGTTGCGCTTCACTATAGCCAACAATTTTATCAATTGGTAACTCGAGATCGTCCAAGCTTATAAGCTACACCAAAGCAGAGAAACCATATAAATACAAATGAAGAAGGAGAAAGTCTGAAGAATAATTTATGTACGGTCAATTCTTCTAAGCATTCAGATAATGATGGTTGGTCTGTGAAAATACATGAAGGGATATCAAGATGATCTAAGTTAAAAGCCTGCTTCATTCCCTCTCGGAGGAAGATAGGGCCGAAATTACATCGTACTTTTCTCGAGAGGGCTTCAAAAGAGGAGGTGTCATTGGAAGATTTTGCGTGGTGGAGATATCTCCCTATTGCGAAGCAGAAGCTTAATCTTCGAAAGCTTACAACACTCGGCCCACCAACCGAAGTATTCTTCTGTCGCCATAGGAATTGAGCCCGAGATCGCAGGATATGTGATAACGTATTGATTAGTGTAGTAAGAGACCAAAGACGATGCAACTCTCATGGGCCGGCAGAAAGGATCTCCTTTCGTAACTCCCCTGGAATATGTTTGCAAAAACCAAATTGACGACTGAAACGATGAGGACTATATGCTTTAACAATGCAATGTGTGTCGTGAAGTGTCAAATAAGTAGAACGGACGCTAAAAAGAAAATCCGTCAGACTCGCTGATAGAGTTGTCATCAGCAATCAACAGTGGAGCATCATATCCGTCGAGTTGCAAATTCTGAAGAAACCTTGACTCAGATTCAGTAGAAAATTTCATGGCATCCTCATAATTGAAACACTTTGGGACATTCTCTCCGGAGTATATCACCATGTGGCCTGTGTTTAAGATATTGGATGAAGTGTGGGTCTCAAAGTAACGACCAAGCCATGTGTAGACAAAGTGAGTGGGAAAGATAGCTTGACACTGTCCTATATCGGCTGATGTACAAATCTCCTGCAAGCCTCGATAAATACTCGCCAATATGGGAATTGACAGAGAAAATATCTTACCGCGACCAAGCTGGCCACCGGGAAGAAGGAGGCTCTCACTACACATCTTTTTCCCTGGGAAAGTGCAAAACTACAAATCCAGCATGAGATGAATGAAGCCCTAAAAACTTCATCCTGAAAAGACTCATGAACACCCAATAGCTCATATTATGCCGAAAGGTCAGCCGGATCATGCAGCTTATTGGCGTCAAGCATCTCATCGGGAATAGCTGGTGCACTAAATCTCGGGGTCTCTTTTGACTAAAGCACGGAGACAGTCTAGGGTACTTCTGACCCTCTCCAAACCAATAAAAGACCCAGTCAGCAATAGAGACTTCATCACCACCGCTCTGCTAGATCAAATGATAGGCAAATAATAGGTATCTTGAAGAAGAATATATGATAACTTCATCAAAATAATCAAACAATAAAATAGGGAAATATATATAATACTTGCAACTAGGTGGAAGGGAATCACGCCCCCTCTAAGTGCCTCTTATGTGGGAATAGCCTCGTAAAAAAAGCGTCCTCATATTGGCAGCTTGGTCAACTTCCTCAAATCCCACAATGAAATAGACATCTTGCCAATCGATGTACAAAGAGTGTTAGTGTTAGGCATCCAACGCTCCAAGAAAGCACGAAGAACATGTCCATTGTAAGAATAGGCAAAAAGGGAAGCATAAACCGCATCATAAATCTGAACAGCCTTCAATGTACGGTCATGATGCAACAACATATATTCTGCCCACTCCCAATAGCCCGGGTAAAAGAACCACCATACCAAATGATGATGGGGGCATGTCAATCCACCCTTCCCACCAGCAATGGCATTGGGGCAAAATGGCTCCACTGCATATGTGACCCTCTTATGAAGAGAAGACTGAGGTATGGTGAACTGAGGTTTGTGCCTTAGTCCCATCGGCTTTAACGATAGCTCATGTTGTCCGACGAGACCACTGTGGATGTGTTGAGCCCTACTACCTATTGTAGGGGGTACAACCACAACATCTATGGAAAAAGGTGTAGTCCTCGTAGACAACAAGAGTTGACTATTAAAGCCGATGGAACTAAGGCACGAACCTCCATTCACATACTCCAGTCTTCTCTTCATAAGAGGGTCACATATGCAGTGGAGCCATTTTGCGCCCAATGCCATTGCTGGTGGGAAGGGTGGACTGAACATGCCCACATCATTCATTTGGCATGGTGTTCTTTTACCCGGGCTATTGGGAGTGGGCAGAATACATGTTGCATCATGACCGGTACATTGAAGGCTGTTCAGTATTTATGAATGCGGTTTATGCTTCTCTTTTTGCCTATTCTGTGTACTGGACATGTTCTTCGTGCTTTCTTGGAGCGTTGGAGCTTAGCACTAACACTCTTTGTACATCGCTTGGCAAGATGTCTATTTCATTATGGGATTTGGAGGAGAGTTGACCAAGCTGCCGATACGAAGACGCTTTTTATGACGAGGCTATTCCTACAGAGAGACACTTAGAGGGGGGCCGTGATTACCTTTCCACCTATTTGCAGGTATTATATATATTTACCCTACTTTATTATTTGATTATTTTGATGAAGTACCATATATTGATTCTTCTAGGTACCTATTCTTTGCCTATCATTTGATCTGGCAGAGCGGTGGTGATGAAGTCTCTATTGCTGACTGGTCTTTATGGTTTGGAGAGGGTCGGGAGTACCCAAGACCGTCTCCGTGCTTTGGTCAAAAGAGGCCCCGAGATTTAGCGCACCAGCTATTCCGAAGGGGATGCTGGAAGCCAATAAGCTGCAGGGTCCAGCTAACCTTTCGGCACAATATAAGCTATGGGTGTTGATGAGTCTCTTCAGGATGAAGTTTTTCAGGACTTCATCTCATGCTAGATTTGTAGTTTTGCCCTTTCCTGAGGAAAAAGATGTGTAGTGTAGTGAGAGCATCATTCTTCCCAGGTGGCCAGCCAGCTTCCTGAATGTAAGTCAAGGTTTCTTCACAATTTGCAACTCGACGGATATGACGCTTCATTGTAGATGTGTTGATAACTCTATTAGCGGGTCTTATAAGAGGGATGTACTTTTCAGCATCTGTTCTACCTATTTGACACTTTGGCGCGGCACACATTGCATTGTTGAAGCTTATAGCCATTATCGTTTCAGTCGTCAATTTGATTTTTGCCAACATATTCCGGGGGAGTTACGAAAGGAGATCCTTTCTGCCGACCCACAAGAGTGTGCATCCGTCGTTGGTCTCTTACCACACTGATGAATACGTTATCACGTGTCACTTGTCCCGCGATCTCGGCTCAATTCCTATGGCGACAAAACAATACGTCGGTTGGTGGCCGAGTGTTGTGAGCTTCTAAAGATTAAGCTTCTGCTTCGCAATAGGGAGACTTCTCCACCACACAAAATCTTCATAGTGACACCCCCTCTTTTGAAGCCCGCTCCTCCCACACGTTTGGTGCCCCTACGGCCCCCGCCCATACCATGCTATTGAGCATCATGTGGCCCCTCATTCCGTTGCAGTTGCCCTCGCAACAGCGATCATTGGCATTGTGGAGATGGAAAGGCAAGCAAGATGGAAAGTGGCAAATTTTTATTGGGGCCACGGTCAGACAGATGATTGAGAAGTCCCCCTTTTGAGAGGGTCGCAAAGGCCCGACCATCGGTGGAGAGTTTTTGGAGTATATGAAGATTTGCGGGCATGACACATCTCTTTTGGAGGAGCCTTATATCGCTACTTCGACAGAGCCGAGATATTTTGTGATATAGAAGTACAAGTTAAAGCAAACATAGATAAATGTTTGTGGTCGGTGGAGGTGGAGTTGGAAAAAGTATAGCTGAGGAACGCTCCAATGTTGAAGATGTTAGTAGACTGGAGACTCAGCTTGCTGAATTGAATTCATCCTTGCAACAAGCCAAGTCTAAGTTGCAACTTGTGCGTGAGCAAGAAGCTACCGTTATGAAGATCAAGAAATTTCTGGAGTTGTCCACTGAAGAATCCATTCACTTGAAGACGGTGTGGGAGGTTCTTACAAATCCCGGGAGGACTTGCTACTTTTGAGGCCCTTTTACTTTTACTTGTTATGCCTTGCATTTTTTATTACTTACATTTTTCATGTATGATAATTTTAGTCAATAAAATTGAACACTTTTCCATTGTTTCCATCAATATGTTTGGATTGTGTGCACCTTCACAACTTGATGTTCCAATGAACTTAAGCTTTCAACAAGTAATGGATTCAATTAATCAACCCAAATACTTTTTTTTTTTTGAGGGAGAAAAAACTTTTATTTTCCGGCAAAGACGGAACCAAGGTTGTTACGGCGCCCTGTTGCGGCGCGGCGCCTATGAACCGCCATACCGCCATGGCGATATGGCGGCCGCCATGGCGACAATATGGCGTTAAATTATATTACAATAATATTAATTAATATTATGTAACGATAATATTAATATTATGTAACTTTATACAATATATATATATATTATTTTAAGATAATTAACATACTCTATTATACCATAATAAAATATTTGGGCATAGCATGTAGAGATGTAAAGTCAAGTAGTGGAGTGTGGGACCATCAGTAGCTCAATAGTCATGTAACAAATTAATTAATTTCAGAGAGAAATGAGTCAAAAATATTAGAGTGCAAAGAGAATAGACAACTGGCACCAATTCGAAAGACAAATAAATATGGTGGGGAAGGGATGGCATACACAGACTCGAGCTAAATTCTAAAATGCTCAGAAAATGAAAAAATGAAAAGTAAACTCAACCAAACCAGACGACCCAGCAAAAAACAATGGCAGCAGGTGCGCAACTGCGCGAGCAATTAAAGCTTGGATTTTAAAGTTCTTTCTCTATTTCTGGGTCGGGGCTTGGTCGGATGGGTTAGATTAGACCCTTTTGGTTCGAATCATGGTGTAATTTCATACTTTAGAGACACCGCATCGCCGTATGGCGAGGCGAGCAACTATGGCGGTCATGGATAACCGCCACAACGCCATGTCGTCGCCTTGGCGACGCCAAGTCGACGCCGTAATAACCATGGACGGAACAGATCCAACTACAAATAAAGTACAACCACCACACTTCCCGGAAGCCCACAATTGGCCTACAAACTAATACAACAGAGCAACGGACGACAAATACTACTTCACAATTCTAGATCGATCCATACAACAACCAAGACAATACTTCAAAGCTTCATCAGACCGTGTCATTCAATAAGCAACAGCTCTATGATAGCAGCAGCACCCTCCATCACATAGCAACCTCGGCATCTGAGGCGGGTCATGAGGTGAACCAGTAGTGAGCCATAGGAGAGAGCACAACACAGCAACAAGAAAGGAGCAGTATATCATCCACAACACAGATCCTCAAGTGATGAACCCCCGTCACAAATGATGATCCCGTCAACTTGCTACCACACCACATCTCCTTTGCAAAATAATCTATCCAAAGTACCCGGGACAATCAAAGGGCAATGACTAGGATGCACAAGGATGGGGGTCAAGAACAAGTATTTGGGTTGAATAAAAAATCAACCCAAATACTTAACTTTTTTTTAGTTAGTAATTGATTAAATTTAATCAACCCAAGTAATTTTTTTTTCTTCAAGCTGCCCTACGTACCTTGTGAAGGGTTCAAGCCAATACGTAGTTCAAAGCAAAATTGAATTTGCTTATTATTATTTTTTCTTTATTATTATTATTATTATTATTATTATTATTATTATTATTATTATTATTATATTATTATTATTATTATTATTATAAGCCGTGCACAGTTTACTCTTGCGGGTCAGGAGTATTACATTTATTCGAGATGATGTGCAATTTAGGCTCGTGCATCAAGGTGCATAACTTGTGATTTCGTCAGGCATAGAACTTTTTCAGGAACCGTCCATTTATCGGCTAGGTGTTCACTCCGTCGTTATCAATCATCATGTAAGTGAGGTTTGTGAAGACTTTTGTGATAACATGTGGTCTATCCCATTAGGAGGTGAATTTGTTCCCACTGCTGTAGTTAATGACAATGGGCCTCGGTTTAGCAAAGACGAGATCCTCGACTTGGAACGATCGTATTTTGACTTTCTTGTTGTAAAACTTGGACAGGCGGGCTTGGTCGCATTCCAATATTTGTTGTGCTTCGTTTTTTTTTTTTCATCAAGAGCTTCCAATTTTTCTACAAGTAGCTGAGCGTTATCCTCTTCATAAGCCCTTCTTGAATGGCGACTCTCAACGAGGGAATTTGCTTCTAGTGGCAACACGACTTCCACTACATAGACCAACGAGTATGTGTTGCCTTGGTGGGTGTACGGAAGGTTGTGCGATATACCCACAAAGCTCTGTTGATCTTCTCATGCCAGTCTCGTTTTGATTTGGAGACAACTTTCTTCAACAAACCGCATAAGGTTTTGTTGGAGGCCTCCACAAGTCCATTTGTCGGCATGTAGTATGCAGAGTTCTTCCGTTGAGTGAAGCCGAACTTCTCGCACAACTTAGTGATGGTGTTGTTAACAAATGTTCGTCCGTTGTCTATCATGATGTAACACGGAATGCCATAACGGTAGATGATGTTGATTCGAATGAAGCTTGCAACATATTCCCCTTTAACTTCTCTAAAAGGTGCAGCTTCAGCCCACTTGGAGAAATAATCGGTTGCAGCGAGGATGAAGGCATGCCCCCCGGAAGACTTTGGCAGCGGTCCGATAATGTCCATTCCCCATGCATCAAATGGCCATAATGTCACAGTTGGACACGACGACTCAGGAGATTGGTGGATGAAGTTGACGTGGAACTAGCAAGCTTGACATTTTTGTGCAAAGACAATGCAATCTCTGACGATCGTCGGCCAATAGTACCCTATTCTCTTGATGCGGAAATGCAACTTCGGTCCCGATTGATGTGCGCCGCAAATCCAGTATATGTACTTCTTCCAACGCTTGAGTAGCCTCAACGGAGCCCAAACAACATAGGAGAACCCCTTCGAACGACCTTCTATACAAGGTTCTGTTGAAGTAGAAGAATCGGGCAGCACGACTTCGAATATCAATTTTCCTTCTCGGATCTTCAAGTAACTTTTGATGTTGCAAGTAGTGAACCAAATGTTGTCTCCAATCTTCTTCTTCGTCGATTTCAAACACCTCAATGGCTGTATTCTCTTCGAACTCCTCATCATCTTCAAAGACCGGAGGCATCACCCATCCTTTAGTCAGCGTGACACTCAACTCGTCTTTCGGAGAGGTAAATGTTGATGCCAACTTCCCAAGGGAGTCAGCTTGTCGATCTTCCTTTCTTAGCACGTGCTTAATTGTCACATCACAGAGATATGCCATCAATCTACGTGCGCATTTTTAGTAGCGAACAAATTTTATTTGTTTACCAGCTAGTTATCCAGAATGTACACTAGTTAAATCTCATCCCATATAAATAAATTAAGCTCACCTAAGGTACTTAACTATTGAAACATTTATCAATTTTGCTCTCAATTGATAGCAAAATTGATATAAATGATAGGAGCAGATCCTAAGAACATGATTAGGGTGGTCGTAAAATCCTAAAATCAACACTGAGATCTTAAGAGATATTATTAATTTTAATATCCTACAAAGATCTAGATTGTTTTAATCAAATATATTCGTAAAATCATTAAGATCTAATAACCTTGAATGAAACTATCTTTTAATAATATTAGCATCTCAGAAAGAAATTCTTAAACGATATTTTGAAAAAATAATACTTCGTAAATATACAAAATACTATATTTCATACTTCATCCGTTTTTTATTGCTACAGACTTGCAGTACACGCAGTCCAATGTACATTTTAAAATTTTAAATAACTCAAGTTTGGTACAAGTAAAAATTTTAAAAGTTCGATATTTAAAAACTCTAGGACGAGACAAATCTAACAAGATCTCAATTGACTATATTTTAACTTGTATAACTATTATAAAACTTTAAGTCAAAGTGTGAATGAATACTAGCCCAAACCTATATGAGGCAAAAAATAAAAAACTGAGGAAGTATCAATCTAATTATAACATATATTTTTAGTATTTAAAAATTTTGGCAAGAATCCCAACCCTATATATTTTAAATCTACAACTTAATAATTTAAAATTCAAGGGGAAATTATTTAACTCCTAAATATTTTAACTCTCAAATCAGACATTTTAACTCTTAATGACCGATTCATTTAGAATAAATGACTTCACGCCAAACGAAAATGTTAATCCCTGCAAATTTCTTTCCTTCCCATCCCAAGTACACGAAGTAAACTTATATATATTTTATTAAAGATAAAAGAAAATTCATTCCATCCAAAAGATGTAGCAGTAGAATGTCTTTCTTAGAAGAATTGCTTACCTTTTGTGAATTTCGCCTTTGCTCTTTCCCTTGGGTTGAAATGGTTCACCGGAGAGGGACTAACAACTACTGCAAAAGTCTTACTTCATAATTTAACTTGACGAGGGCCGAGCGATAATGCTCAATGAAACTCTTGAACTGAGTTTCTAAGAGAGCTCGACAATCTTGGGTCGTTTTTTGGGTTTTTGCTCATCAGGTTTCACACCGGAGTGATCTTTCTCAATGTCCTTTGATCTCAACTGAAGGGCATTTGAATTTAGTTTACTAAATCGTTTGCTTTCCTTATTGTTGTGGTTGTTGTTATTGTGATTGTCATCCTCCTCCTCATCGCTGCTGTCTTCACTATCCAACCCTGTAGCGCTATCCGACCCACTGCTACTGCTGTCTTCACTATCTGACCCACTGCTACTGCTGTCTTCACTATCTGACCCACTGCTACTGTTGTCTTTGCTATCTGATATAATGCTGCTGTCTTTGCTATCTGATAGACTGCTGTTTTTGCTATCTGATAGACTGCTGCCTTCGCTATCTAACTCACTACTGCTTTCGGACGCATGAATTGCCGGTTGGTTACCTGCCATTGCAGATTCTGCAGCAGCTACAGCCTCGGGTGTGAGTAGATCAGCTATGCCCAACATCAGATCCTAATACCAGAAAAATGTACTGTCAAACTATACTGTGAACGATACAAGTAATATTCAAATATCAATATTTTTTTTTGGTAAACATTGACATTCATGCGTCGGCATAAAGGTGTTTGGGAGCCCTAGCCACACAAATTACAAAGGGGATAAAAGGGGAGGAAAATTTAAATCCAGAGCTATACTCCCATTCAAATATATAGACGCCAAACAATACTATTACTCTCATACTCAATTATAACTAGCTATTGAGGTATATTGGTCGTATGTATATATTTGAAAAAGAATAAAATATGAAAATAAAAATTGAAGTTGTAGTTGTAAAAGAATTGCTTCCCATAAAATATAACCCTCTAATATAGGGGGTTATTCAGAGAATAATGAAGTGAAGTGGTTGAGATAATATCTATTAAAAGATGTAGATAAAATACTTTTGGAAATTAAAAAATGCAATCTTCCAAAATCATTTTCTAATATGCTCTTTACCGTATAGCTATTGTTAACATCGAAAATATCTTTTATTTCAAAAGTAAACCAACAAAGAAAGAGTTAGAGATAACCATTTCAATGAGTTCAGATTCTTTCCCACTGAGTACTTCGATGTCATAATTCTGAGGATTTTCCTGCATTTGACAAAAGCATAACTTAGTGAAAGAAACCAATTTTAGAGCAAGAATACCTACCTTAAATCACTAGTTATTTTGTACCTTAGCATCATGCAGAAGCTTTTTGTTTGATTCAGATATAACACCCAGAAAGTCCTTCACTTTTCCTAAAACTGAAAATAGCAGAAGGATTTCACCATAAAACAAAAGTATCGAGCAATCAAAATATTCTTTGGTCACATAAGAATTTTGTATTTTGCAGTCAACAAATTCAAAAGCAGTAAATAATAAAATAAATTAATAAAAAATAGGAAATGGTGTAAAACTTTATGGCACTTTACAAGGCCAAAAGGCTTAGACCCATTTTCTTAGAATAATGTAATGAGACCACCCCTTCCCATGAATTAGACAAAATTCTTCGGGTGCAATACCAAAAACCAAAACCCAAGCACCCACTTTTAAATATGTAGAAAGATAGGAGATGAAAAAACTACCCACATTAGTTATGATATGCCCTACTACTATATTATGGGCTACTCCTTAGGCTTCTTTTGTTTTCAATGTCATAAAAGGATTAAAGTCGTGAAATTCATGCAAGCAAAATATTCCCCTAACAATGCAATTAGCCAATTACTCAAAACTTTACCACAGGTACATACTACCTCCGTTTCGGTGTTTTTGTTATTGATGCTTTTTGACACTATTCACTGTTTAACTTTGATTCAAATTTTTATCATAGGCATAGCTATGTAAGAAAAGACATATTCAAGTGGGATCTTGTTATGGGATCTTGTTAGATTCGTCTAATCTTATAGTTTTAGACAATCAACTTTTTATAACTTTTCGTTGCACACAATTTAAGTTATTAACCGTTAAAAATGTGTATCGACATACGTGTTGGGTAGGTCCGTAACAAAAATAATGAAACAGAGGAAGTAATAGTTTCCACTTTGTATCATATTTGCGTGGAAAAATAAAAATAAATAAATGATAACCTCAGAAAATTCAAAAGGATTTTGCTAGTTTTACTATTCCATGGGCACGATAATAATCCATACTTCTTCAGCAAGCGAAATTCAAAATGATTTTACTATTCATTCAAGACTTCCACAAGTGGAACACACACCTCAACTCCTTTCATCATCTTTTATGTAACATAACAAATTAAATACAATAAATTAAAAATTCATAATTCAAATTAAGCCTACTATGCCTTTATTAAGTTTTCCTACTGTGCCATAAAACCCAAGATATTGGATCTTAACCATCTCAATTCATCATTATCGGTTGATATTTGGAGGGTATCAATATAAATAATACTCTATGTACCCTACATCTCTACCGAAGTCTAGACCTGAATTTCTAAATAGCATTTGAATCTATCTTTGAGAAAGGATCTCAAACCATATTCACCCAAACCACACTGTAAATCAAATCCTAATTGTGTTTCAACTTTCAATCCTTTTTTAACAATTGAATCCATCTTTGAGAAAGAACAAATATTATGGGAATAAATATTATTGCACCTGCAAAAGCATGAAATGAAGAGAGGAAATATTTGTTTAATCAATATATTTGTTAATATTGATTGAAAATATATTATTGATTATTTGATTCTCTGGTATTATCACTAGGCTAGTACTACCAATCCTGTCTAATACTCCCTCTGTTACAAAAGGATTGAGGTAAGTGGTTAGTGGACTTTCACAGCGGATGAAGTAATTTTAATTTTTTTGTTGTTAATAATCACAAGGTAACAATGCATTCTAAGCCAATTCAAAGACGATTTCAGCTCTGCCTTGTTTTTGCCAAACCAAACCAACTATAACTCTCTAAAAAGCCATCTTTAATACCTACAGAAACAACCATGACATAGTAATTATATCTAGTGTAATTGAAACACTCATTCTTCAATGAACATTAGTTATGCAATCTCAGAATGCACATACTTGATACTGGCACGCACATTGCACACAGACACAAAATTTAACCACAACATAAACATTATTCATTGAACAAAATTTCGACCAATAAAAAATTAAAGCAACCACCTTCCACTCATACATTTACACGACAATTTTCAAACACCTCTACAGGAAAACATCACAGTTCAAAAAGCCTAATCATTCCAGCCATCATCAAATTGGAATCATATATCACGCTCTCCTCCCTACACAAAAGGTTAAAACTTGCCATCCAATATAACTTAAAACATCTAATTCAGATTCAAAGAAACGTACCACCACTTGCGGGAGTGGGAACCATCACAGGCTTCTGAGTAGGCGCTCTAGACTGACAATTGGAGCGGCCGTCCTCCTTGCACACAATCAATTTCGATTCTGCAAACGCTACCAAATTTGAAATTCTTCCACCACAAAAAACGATCAAAATAAAAATTTCTTTCAATACAAATAAACGTACCTAAAAATGCGGCGGAGGAGGCGGCCGCGGAATTCCTCTCCAACTGCAAGAGGTCTTTGCAGCTGCTACTGTTTTCCGCCATTGAGAAGCACAAATTTCTCTTCGCAGATTATTTTATACACCTACACATATGAATTGATCTTTTTGGGCCAAACCTAGTCAGGCCCAATAGGCTTCAGAAATTGGAGGTCTAGTGTAGACGGAGTTAGGCAGCCCGATCTGATGAACCCAACAGGCCAACACCATCCCCAAATGTCACTCACTCCTACTCTTAACTTTTACCCCCAAATCATGATTTGACTTCGTTGCATTTCAGATTTCACAATTTATACACGCTCAAATCCTTGTTCATTTTCCACGACATACAAAATATGATGATTATTGTCTTCCTGCTGGAATACTCCCGCAGTTAAGGTAATCAAGCACACCTTTTTTCCCCTCTAGATATTGATTCATTTTGCACTTCCGGAGAAATTATAGTGTTAATTGTGCGTGCAGCGATATTCATTCTGCAATTGTCGAACTTCCTCTCCCAAAAAAAAATTGTCGAACTTTGGTAAAAAAAATTTTCCTTTTCAGTATGTTGAATCATGGGTTTTGATTTGTTTCAAATATCCTTGTTCTTGAATTGGGTTAGTCAAATCAACAATTTGAACTGCGAAATTGAATGTGGTTTCAAGAAGCTAATGGAATTTGCATTTAGCTTATGAAGTTTCTGCTGTTTTTATTGCTGATTCTGTTTGTTGAAGCTTAAAAAGGTGTGTAAACTTGCTTAGGACGTTGTGATTTGGAGTGGATATTCTGTGGGGTTTCATGGCAGTGAGGCCATTGCAGAACGTTTGGATTCGAAGACAGCATTGTCCTTGTGGAGATTGGAAGTGTTACATTAAACATGAAGGAGATGATGATCATTGCGGGGTGGTAGTGTGTGAAGCCATAAAAAATGAACCACTGCCATCATCATCAGAACAAGCGTTTTTTACTCCATATGTTGGTCAAATATTTAAAAGCGATGAAGAAGCGTTTGAATACTATAGCAACTTTGCACGGAAGAATGGATTTTCAATTAGGAAGGCGCGTTCAACGGAGAGCCAAAGTTTGGGTGTTTATCGAAGAGATTTTGTTTGTTACCGTTCAGGGTTTAATCAGCCAAGGAAAAAGGCCAATGTGGAACACCCCAGGGAAAGGAAGTCAGTAAGATGTGGATGTGATGCAAAGTTGTATTTGACTAAAGAGATTGTTGATGATGCACCACAGTGGTATGTTTCTCAGTTTAGTAATGTTCACAACCATGAGTTGTTGGAAGATGATCAAGTCCGGTTGCTTCCTGCCTACAGAAAAATTGATGAGGCTGATCAAGAGCGTATTTTACTTCTCTCAAAAGCTGGTTTTCCTGTTAATCGGATTGTGAAGCTGCTAGAATTGGAAAAGGGGGTGCAACCAGGGCATTTACCTTTTATAGAAAAAGATGTTAGAAATTTTGTTAGATCATGTAAGAAAACTGTTCAGTACAATGATTCAGTGTTAACCAAAAAGCGTGAGAATGATGTGTTGGAACTTCTTGAGGCGTGCAAGTTGACAGCAGAAAGGGATGAGGGTTTTGTCTATAATTTCTCAACCGATTGCAATGGAAAAGTTGAAAACATTGCATGGGCTTATGGATATTCTGTTCAGGCATTTTCACTCTTCGGGGATGTCGTTACCATTGACACCTCATACCGTTCTGTCACTTACGGTATGATCCTTGGTATGTGGTTTGGAATTGATAATCATGGGCAACCTATTTTATTTGGGTGTACTCTTCTTCCAGACGAGACATCTAAGTCATTTTCCTGGGCATTACAGGTTTGTGCTTTCTACATTTTTTTTCCACCATAATTCAATATGGAATTAATAATTGATTTTTAACCTGTGATTTTGTTGATCTTCTTCAGGCTTTTGTTCGGTTTATGAGTGGAAGGCAACCACAGGTTGTTGTTACTGATATGGATTCTGGTCTTAGAGACGCCCTTGCAGTTGATTTACCCAACACTAGGCAAATTTTGTGCATATGGAATGTCCTTTCTAAAATAACCAGTTGGTTCTCTCTCCAACTTGCAGAGCAATATTCCGAATTCAAATCTAAATTTGATATGTTATGTCATCTTGAAAATGTGGAAGATTTTGAGCATCACTGGAATAACCTTGTCACAGAGTTTGGAATTGGGTCGGATAAGCACATTTCTCTTCTTTTTTCTTATCGAACATCCTGGCTAATGTGCTATCTTCGTAATTTCTTCTTGGCCCGCACTACAACTCCTGAGTATTCCAAATTAGTTGAAGCATTCCTACAGAATATTATATGCATGCAGTCTTCATTGCCGTGTTTTTTCAAACAGGTTTTTCATTGTCTTTTAACTTAGAATATTGCTCCTCTGTGCTGCTCAGATATTAACTTTCTTTATTAAAATGTAGTAGGTTGGTATTGCTGCACACTTTTGGAGTGAGAAAAGGGGAGAGCTCTTGTATTTGCCCACAAGAACTTGCTTACCACTGGAGGAGCATGCTCGAACTATTCTCACACCCTTTGCCTTTAGTGCCTTGCAGAATGAAATCGTGTTGTCCATGCAGTATGCAATAACAGAAATGTGTAATGGCTCATATCTTGTGAGGCACTACAAGAAAATGGAAAGAGAGTACCATGTAATATGGATTCCTGATGATGAGCAGATCCATTGCTCTTGCAAAGAATTTGAGCATTCTGGCATATTATGCAGACATGCCCTCCGTGTGCTTCTTGTAAAGAACTATTTTCAAATCCCAGAGAAGTATTTGCTGCTCAGATGGCGACTCGAGAGTTCCTTATGTCCTATTAATGATCAAACCATTGCAAACAGAAAGGATGATTGTTCTCAAGCATTTCATTCCCTTGCTGCAAATTTATTTTCAGAATCTTTCATATCTAAGGAACGTTTTGATTTTGTACATAGAGAACTCACACAATTGCTTGAGCATGTTCGAAACATGCCTGTTACTGGTCAGATATTATCACCTAACAGCATCATTAATTCCTAGCTCATGATTCAGAGCTAATGGTTTAATGTTATAGGGCACAGGCATCAATTTCATGAGGAGCAAGTTGAGCAGAATTTGTTGCTGAAAATTTCAATGGAAAGGGTAGCTTACAGATTATTATAAACTTGATAGATGAAATCTGATCATGGGATCAAAGAATCTTATGAAGACATGAGATTGATGTTTTATTTATTTGGAGGAGAGGATTACCAACAACTGAATTAAATTGCCAAATATATATATATATATATATATAAATATAAAACCTTTTTTCTTTTGCACAACTGAAAAATCTTCTGAAATGATCTGATTAACATCAATGGATAAATCAGTGATTTGGCTCTGTTTTCTTTGATCCCGTTAAACTTATATTTGGTGTCTCACTTTCACATTCTTTTCTTTAGCTTCTTGCCAGCTTGTTCAAGTGTATAATGTTTTTTTTACATTTTGGAAAAGAAGATGCTAGATATATCTGACTTCAATGTTTGTTAATTTCCTTTATATGGTGTATGTAAAATCGAATAAGGATATATAGTTCATATTAATAGGGTCCAAGGTCAGGATCCAATTGTTTGGAATTTGCAAATCTTTCATCGATAGTTGCTAATCATGAAAAATTGGTTATCTATCTCTCACTGAGTCATTGCACTAATGTTTTCATTATTTCATCTGACCTATAGATTTGGACAATTTTCTTTGTTCTCAATGGAGGCCAAGAATAAATAAAAATCATCTAGTATCATCTGGACAAGCTATTGGTTCATTTTTTATGTATGGAACTACATATATTATTAGAGACAATTAGCCCTTAAAAAAAGTGTGTACAATTAAAATCATATGGTGAATGATTAATGATGCTGAAAAGTGTCCTTGTTTCCTCACTATCTTATATGTAAGAAATTTCCTTTCGATCAATCCCTTATATTGTCCTGTAGAGTGGTTCTTATAACTATCTGATACTCATATGGGATAAACAAAAATAAAATTGTATATTATGACAAAAATATCTACTTTTGGGTCTGCTTTTGTGTACTTAAGCTGTTAGCTGATCCGATTAGTGGATATGTGGATACTGATTCAATTAGCTTGGCTTGGCTATTGATTGTTTATATTAATGTGTTTGCCTGTTTGGTAAAAAATAGTTGGGTTTCCCAACATTTTTTAATTAGCATTTTGAAACTCAAGAGGTACAATGAGAATTGTTTCTCAAGCTCTAAAATTAGTTGTTTGAAACACTAATTGCTAAACACCCTCTTGGTAGTTAGTACAGTTAATCTCTTAAAGAAAGTTGTATTGCTCATGTTATTTTATTGTAAATTCTTGATGCTTGTGATTAGGATTGCACTGATTGGTGATCTACATAAAAAGAGTTGTGAGTTGCACTTACAGAAACCATTCTTCCAATATGAAACATGGTAAGAATATGTACTTTGTGCATTTTTCGCGTTTTATTTTATATCTTGTTTAGTCTGTTATCTGGAAATGAGACTCGGTTTTCTTGCCTCAGTGATTTCTCAATAATTTGTTTGTTTTCTGAATATAAGTGCTGTGTGATTGGAAGAAAAGTTGGTGCACAGTGAGGCTGAATCTTTTGCTGTTCTTAGGAACAACTTTGATGAAATATTCATCACTAGTGCAACTTGTATATATATCATATGATTATTCATCCAGCATTCTTATCAATGACAATTCTTGTAACTGTGGTATGAGAAAATCATATTTTAGTCATTAAGGATGAATGGAAATATTCAACTGATTATTTAGGTAAGGAATGTTCTAAAAATGGTTTTGCCTGCTTTCCTGATATATTCTTCTAAACCGTGTACAATCTACTGCAATATGCAATCATCGATAATTGATTTTTTTAGGATGTTTGATTTTGTGGAAGAATTAGTTGAATTTGGTTTCTTTTGGATCTGCTTGCTTTTTCTATTGATTTAATGAAACTTGATGTTGACACCCAACTAGTTCTGGTGACATTCTCTGTATTCATTTGGTCAAGGCATAATAATCTTTTGTGGATAGTGAGACTTGCTTTACTTTAGTCGTTGTTTTGCTGAACTCCAATCTGATTAATGCTTTTTGTAGAATGCAAATTTAGAATAAAATTTAAATTTCTACACCAAGCATGGCATGCCACTGTGAGGTGGTTTTTAAGTAACTTATAATTACAAGATTTCGCCATCTGAATTTATTATCATTCATATATGTTTCTTATTCAGGAGTTGAGATTTCACAACTAGAATGCCCGATGTTCCACTTGACTTCTTTTGCTTGGGATTTAACACTCTGATGCTATTTTTAGTGTGAAATGATACTGGACGTTTCTGCTCCTAGTATATTTGATGTGATTCATATAGTTTTTATTTTCGTACTACTTTTTACTTATAATTTGGCTTCAATGAAATTCATGAACGATGATTTTCAGAGACCTTGGAAAAATGGGCTGCGAACTATCATTAAATGGAAAAGCATGCTAAGTTACTCTATGCCTGGGTTTTGTGTGGCACATTGACACTAACTTGCATTGCAGAATTATCATTTGATGATTCAGAATATTTGATTGAGTCTTTTAAAGTCTTGTAGATTTGATTGATTAAAGTTTTCAGTTGGAACTTGCACACAATCCTTGAGAATTGAAATCAATATTATCAAGTCATCTAATCCCTTGCAGTGTAATAACATGCCCTAAATTGATCATATCAGAAAAGTAATGACCAATATATTGCCTAGATCTGGTTGGGATTGATATCTGAGGTTCATTTTGCAAGATTGTATCGTAACCAATATATTGCCTAGATTTCTCACGAGAAAATTTGTAATATTGAATATTGAGGATTCTATTATCATCTTGAATGATAGATGGAAATGGCAGAATCGGGTCATATTTTCAGGTTTTTTGGTTTGATGTGTTTTTAGAATCGTATAGACTCTAGTATGTGATGTAGATGTTGATTTAGTTATAAGCATGAGTTAATTTTTTGCATTTTTAATGTAATTACCTGGGATAATATAGTAATTCCAACCAGAACTCCTTCAAAAGTAACTCCATTGGTTGGAGTTTCTTTTAATCACAAATTCTGTTTTTGAAGATTTTCCGTAATTAGATAAGAAGTTTTAGCATGAATTACACCACCTGCTGATCATGGAGAAGAATTTCAGAAAACATTTAGCCTCCTAAATATAACTCACTTAATGCATCTTGCTCTCTTTTGTTAGTATGGATAATGGATTATGGACTGGTTTGTGTGGTCTATAATAATATTCTAGTTGAGATTGACAAAATTTCACTGTAACTGCAAACTGCACTAAGTTGTGCACTTCAAGGTCACTTCAAGGTCTCTCTCTCTCTCTCTCTCTCTCTCTCTCTCTCTCTCTCTCTCTCTCTCTCCAGAGAATGGTTGTGCAATTGTTCAAATTGAGCATTGGTGAATGGCATTTTCAAGTGAGTCTATGGAGAATTCATGCATTTCAAGTCATTGCCAACTTACAAAAAGAAATATTCTTAATTTTTAGGCTTCATAATATGTACAAACACTATCTCATTATGCTTGATCTGAATAATCATTTTGATGAGCCTTCTCCGGTCACATTTACACTGAAAGCCTTAGACGTGACTGTGTTGGCATAATTATGTCCTTTAGACGTGTTTCAACATGCATGTAATTTCCCTTTCTTGATTAAACATGTGCGCCTGTACCGCTGTATGGACTCTTGAATTTCTGATGGTGGGTCTTGGCTTAACAGTTAGTGGAATGTGATGGGAATGTGAGATTTCTTGGCTTTAACCGAGGTGCTCGCTTCTCTACAGGTATGCATCTCCTTTATTTCATACTCTTCACTGTTTTTGTCTTGTCGTTAACTTTTATATGTATTATTATTGTCCTAATTCTAGGTGACACAATAATTGTTAAGAGTACCTGAGGCCACAAGTTCAATCCCCACGCTCGATATCCTTGCAACCTTGTGCTATATGCAGTGGATTCTGATTGTCCTTTGGGCTTCCTATGAATCAATGATATCTTCATTCTAATGTGGTTACTCATATGTTTTTTGATTCTGTGTTGTTTTTCTGCTCTGCTTTTTTTTTTTTTTTTTTTTTCTTCTTAATACTCATTCTTGCTAAATGCATCCTCCCTGACAAGGTATGTCCAATAGGATGCCATAATTATAGACTTTGTTCGCTCTTTCTTATGTTTTACAGGGTGGTGCTTGTTTTTCCTCCCCCCTCGTTGTTTGATTCAATGAATCTACCTTCTCAATGGTGTGTTTGTAATGCACATGGCAATTGTTTGTCAAAAGAACATTAGTAGTGATGCTTAATTTTGCATTGTTTCTTTTTCCCTTATATCAGAGCATTTTTCCCTGGGATTTCTTTTGAGAATCCGTCAATGAATGAAAGAGGCTGCATCTGTTATACACTTTTACTCTTCTTGTTGGTCAGCAGTTTTCAAGATTGTTGTTGTGGGATCTTGCAAAGGATTTAGTCACAGTTTGGATTGCAACGAGGGATGCCCCTTTTTCTTGCCATCATATCTATTCCTGCTTTTGATGTTCATGTCTCATGTAATCTTTTTCCGTAGTAGGGTTGCTGTGACTTTGCCACCCCCAGTCTTCATTTTTTGAGCTGATTTGAGCGCGTGGAAAGACGGTTCAAACGGTATGTACATAGCCCTGTTCACATATATAGCTTTTCTACGGGATCAGATTAGGTGCAGGTGGCTGCATCCATCAATGTGATGAGAGTTGTGTTGTATGATGGATGAAATGATGTATTTTTGTGATGAGAGAGGTGTTTTGCGTGATGGTATATATGTGTTTTGTGTGATAGAATAATATGTGATGGGGGAGAGATGTTTTGTGTGATGCCAGAGAAGCTTTTTGTAATGTCTACACATGCATATTATTAAAGGGATTGTACCGTAACCGGATAGCTTTTCTACTGCAGGTTTTGAATGTTACACTATAAAACTACTATCCCATGGTTTTTAGGCTATGTTTGGAATTTAAACTTTGTAGTTTAGAATTAGTTTGAGAAATATTTAAAAAAAAAAAAAAAAAGTTAAAAAAGTTATGAATACCAAACACTAGTTTGATACTTGAGCAAAACAATCTATCTTAACAGACTAACACCAAATATTTAAAACTACCTCAATTAAATTGTATATTACTTTTTCTAACCACTAACTTCATTTAAACTAAATATTTAAAACTACATCAATTAAAATGTATACTACTATTTTTTTTAACCATTAACTCTAAATTCTAAACTCGGAAATTTTCCCGAACACAGCCTTCGAAATTTTTGAACAAACCAATGGGATTGTTTTTTCATTACTTTGCCATCAATTTCTCCACTTAAATCTTCTATATCATTCCATGCCATTTCCATTAGTTTTTTTTTTGTTTTTTTTATTTTATTTTTAAAACTCAATTGTTTGCAGTTTTGAGAAAAAAAGAAATTTCTAAATAAATATAGGCTCGTCCACTTCCTATTTTGGCTGGTTCATATTTTTTGGTGACACTTCATTGGCTTCAGTTCTATAATTCACTTGGATGAGGACTCACATCCTCAACAAAGTCTTCATCCTCTAGCCAAAAAAACAAAGTCTTCATCCATCTACCGGCTTCTAAAATCTAAATCATACTAACTTTTTTCTTTTCTTTTTTTTGAATTACCAGGTATCCCCATGCCACATTAGACCCAATACTAATAATCCCTCGATTATCTGTATGAGCAATTAAAGACCTCTCTCTCAAAGCAGTTTTTTCATACACAAGGTTTGAACCGAAGACATTGCTTATTCGACTAGAATCTCAATCCACTCAAGCCAACTATTATTGGTAAACCATACTATTAAAATACATACATGGTCTAGTATTTCAGAAAATTCAATATCATCTAAAGATTAATTAAGTCTTTTTTCTGTCTACATATTCAAAGATGACGACTCATTTTGAATTTAGAGGTCCAATTTAATTTGAAAATATATATATATATATATATATATATCAATCCCATTAGGATAGCAATGTGGTTGGTATGAAGTCTCCGCCAAGTAGATAAGTCTATGAATATAATGAATAATTTACTGCGGCTTAAAATAAAAAACCTCAATTTTTTTAATATAAAGTTCTTTTCAAAGTTAATGTTGTGATATATACTTATAAGCGAAAAGTTTGTTTTTTCATACACAAAAATATTTCACTTGTTTGAATAGATTTAAATTTACTGTTAAAATATTTTTGTTTAAAAGTAAAAGACACAAGTAAATAAAAAAAAAAAAAAGTTATTCCAAACAAGACCCAGTGAGCATCAATGAAGTGTTTTTAAGTTATAAAATCCTATAAATGGGTTTGGATATGGTGTGTGCTAGATGTTAATGATGTGTGTGCTAAGCGTTTGGTATCTGAGTTGTATAAAAACACCCAGCACATACAAAACATTCATCATTCAACACTTCAGTAAGAACTGGTTCAGCTCTCAAACAAAATCCCATATAAATATCATAAACAATTCGGGGAAGCTTCAATGATGGTCCTATGCATTTATTGTTCTTTAATGAATTGCGACCCTACTTTCTTTTCCTTTCTTTTTCGTTTTATTTCATTCAAGGATTCCAATATTTTTCTAAAAATAAAAAATAAATTCATTATCCTTAAAAACTACCAAGAATTTTTAGTTTTAGATATCGAATTTGGTCGCTAAACTTTTCGTTTCTAACGAGGTCGCAAATTCAATCGATAATTTTGTTAAAGGCTGAATTTTATATACTCTTATGATTCAGCGATTGAATTTTCCTATCACTAAAATGAAAATTTCTTATAAATGAAATACTACTACTTGTTTACCTCATGTATATTTTTTTTTTAAAAAAAAATTGGTATTACTTGTGCAAAAAGGGTGGTCACTGTTCCTATCTCTACAAGTTCAATTCTCATCCTTAGGAAATCCATTTATAGGTCTACTAGTGGCACAAACTTTGTATTGCTCGTAGGTTCACTACAAGAAAAAAGCAAATACCGACCGAAAATGCGGTCGGGAACTCCCGGACACGGGTCGTTTTGAATGTTACCGACCGGCTTCCCGACTGCAAATGCCGGTCGGTAATGTCTTGGTCCGAAATTTTTTGCCGACCAAGCAGGAGCGCGGTCGCGAATTTGCGAAAATGCCGGTCGGAGGTCGTCTTCGAGCGGTGAAAGGGGCGAGGGAGTGAAAATGGGGAGGGAAGATTTCGCGAAAATGACGACTTACTGCGAATTGGGGTGAAAGACCTAGGTTACCGACCGCACATGCGGTCGGTAACCCGGTCGGTGCCGCCGACCACCTCAAACCCGGTCGGTAATCTCGTCGTTTTTCAACGGCAGACCCCACAACGGCTATTTTTTACCGACCGCTTAATGCAGTCGGTGACCCGGTAGATGGTGAAGAAAATCATTTATTTAGAGACCAGAAAGAAGATTACTACTACAAACTTGGCTTTTTATGTTTAGAAGTGATGCCAGTGCACTTTTTAAGAAATGGCAACTTATTAATCAGACTTTTTAAGAAAACTCTCATACCCACAGGCCACAGTGCTCGTGCCACGTCATAATTATGTACCTAAACCTATCCTGAATGATAAAAAGGAAGTATAAACAACGTCAGCATAAGTGGTTAGTTGACTAATCTAAATTGGTGATCAGTTATTTACACTCCGCCAACACAAGGCGATGATTTAAAACAAGTACAATTACCCAATTCTTCACACTTTAAAAAATTATGCGGGAAAATGATGAACTAGGCGATGAAATCCATCACGCGACAATATTCGTCTTCTTTCGTCACATTCCCGAGAATTTCTTGTAGTGTCATTAGTGTCTTCAGATAAAAACAATAAAATAAATACAGTTATAACTATCAATTATCAGAAGATCAACTCATCCAACATGTGAGAACTAAACATCTAGATTCTCTCAACCCAGTCTTCCCAAATGTTTCGAATGCCAAAATACAAATAGAATGGATATAGACAACAAGAATAAAAAGAAGACCATTAACCTACTCACTCGTTCCATACCGGGAGTTCAGTTAATAATAGTAATGGAAATGCAAACGGTACATGTATCCTAACATGCATCTATCTATCCTGGAATGCTACACATAAATTTTGATGCCTAAGCCAATATCACCCTAGAGTCGCTATCTAACTATGGTTAACCCTCTATCTTTACTGTGATTTAGTTGCGGTTTATCCGAACACCGCCAAAATATTTAGATTAAATATTTATTTTAAAACCATGCTATTAGATAAATCTACAAATACCAAATTTAACTATAAATTTTACTCCTACATGCAATAAAATTAAGTCAAACTTGAACCATGCATAGTGTGAAAAAAAAAAGACATTATTTATCTCTATTTTTTTTTATATGCACCCTTAATATTCGGGTCCTTTAAAAATTGAGAGTTTCAATTGGAGACTAGTTTTAAATGAATTTATGTAGGACTGACTGAGGAATAGGAAGAAAAATAATTTAACTAAAAAAACTCCTAAAATACTCATAGGCCATAAATTCTATGAAATACAGTAAGATATTGCAAGACTTTTCTACTAATTTGATCCTTGCAATGCAGGCCAAAGGAGTATCCTGACATGAAATATATTTTTGTCCTTTTCAAATGTACCAATATAAAGACTTTCTCACCCCTAGTATTTAAACATGAATAGACGCTTCTTCCTCCCAAACTGAACCATCACTTTATTACTTCGTACTTTTCTTTTTAAGTGTAACACTTTCCTTTTTTTGGTGTTTCATAATAAATATTATATTACCATATATGGAATGCTTTTAAAGATAAAAAACTTCCACTAAACCACTTTTGTTCATTGCATTAAATCCCCGTGTCATTTCCTTATATTACATTTATTTAGAAACGGACGGAGTATTATATAAACACCACCCACCACCACTATAAAGAATGTAGCCCCAACACCACCAAACCCACCTCAAACATCTCTCCCATTTCCTCTTTCTTACATTAACATCTCCTAGAAATCTCAAGTATGAATCTTCCATCCAAAATCTACTATCTCAAGAAATTTGTCCAAATCGTCCTACCATTATCCCTCTTATCCCTCCTTTTCTTGATCCCACAATCATATTCCTCACTTCACTACTCCTACAACCAACTTTTGTCCAAATTCTCATCCAAGAATACGGTTGAGAGGAATTGCATCTTCCTTGTCTTCAATGGGATTCTTGCCTTGATCATTCGAGCATCCGGGCTCACCGCGGAGCCGGTGGGCCCCTCGAAAGGCGTGAGCATTCCCCCTGTTCAAGATCAACGGCAGAGATTCAGTGAAGAAGATAAGGCCAAAATTGAAAAGAAAATTGAGGATGTGGAGGTAGCAATTGATTTCACTCGGGAAGAAGAAGAAGAAGAAGTAGATGAAGGTGAAAACGAAGTCGATGACGACACGTGTGATATGGATGTGGAAGAGGAAAATGAAGTATATAAAGAAGAGGAAGAAGAAGAAGCAGAAGGACTTGATGAACTGCACAAGAAGTGTGAGAATTTTATTAAGAAAGTGAGGCAAGAAATTAATGGTTTATAGGTATATATGTATGTACATTTTACATGATGATCAAATAAAGTATAACAAGCTTACCAAAAAAAAAAAAAAGTATAACAAGAAAATCGAGAGATGATCAAATAGATTAGCTGAAAAAGATAGTACATTTGTGATGATGAGTGATGAAATATAGTGGTTACTGACATCTTTGTTCTTATATTATAAGGTCAAAGATGTACTCTTTAATATATTCTAGCTTGTTGAATCCACACTTAATTTTGTTTACTTTTATAATGTTTATTTTTTTTTGGAATAGTCGAAGCAAGATAATAATGATGTGTAATTAATAGTGTATCTCTTCTGCATCACTTATTTTATTTTGTTTTATTTTTGTCTCTTTTCCTTAGTTATTAGGAGTATTTAAGAAAATATATATTATTATAAGTAATATATATCGTGGGTTTATCTCTTTCTTAATTTTTTGGTTTATTATTGTTTAAAAATATTTATGGACAAACAAATAAAAAATAAATAAAAAATAAGTTAATGAAATTCGAATTTCCGTCCACAAAGTGTTGATACATGTCTTCGATATGTGATATATGTAAGTATGTTTTTCTTGACATTATATGTACATGTCTTCGATATATGGTATGCGAGAGAGATAGGGTTGGATTGTCTGTTGTGCACCAGGCTCACTAGAGTGTGTTGGGAACCAGTTTTGAGCAAATGTGTTCACAACCGATGTCTGAACTACTTTGTTGAACCAACCTCGTCAACAGCAGACAAACTATGCAAAGGAAGAAGAGCTGGCGAATATTCCACAACGGCTAGCTGATCTTATGCCCGGATCTTGCACAGGAAGTATGGAAACTACAATCTTTTAATACGGGCAACTCTATTCTAAGGATCCGCGCATTTATGGAAAGAAGATCTCCTACCTTAGAATAGAGTCAAGATGATTCTCTTTAAATAAGGCGGCCAAGAAGTGGATTGGCACGCTGACGAATTGACTTACACATTTGAGTAATTGAGAAGAAATTGTGAAGAAGAGAATCATACTCCTTCAGTGTTCGCGAGTTATCATTTCGAAGGAAGAAATTCGATCAACACTTCCTCGGGTAGATTGATCGACAGTGTTACTAAGAGCTTGATTGAAGTTGACATATTCAATCAAGGGTTTCGAGGAAAGCGTCAAACTCAAGAGCTTAATTGAAAAGATCAAGGAGAGTCGCCAACAGGTTTCGACCAAGGGCAAACTTGAAGGAGGAGCCTTCAAGGGATTGAAGCAAGGTCGGGGAGATCTTCACCAAGACAGGGGGAGTGTCTTGGTTTGACAATTCAGTCCACTTGGTGATTGGAGTTGGGCGAAACAATTCACTATTGTTGAGATCGAGGATCAAATCAAAACAATTAGTGAATCTCCTGGATTGGTATCCCGCAGATGTAGGCTTGTGCCGAACTGGGTCAACAAACCTTGAGTTCTTTATTTTCACAGTTTATTTACTTTCCGCTGCTTTATTTCATAAACTGTTTAACGTGTCCACGAAAGGTGCTTGAACTAGTTTTCAGGACTACTTAATTGGTTATCCACGCAAACGGACCTAACAATTGGTATCAGAGCGCACACGCTTTGGAAAGCGAGATCCAGACAAAAGGCATGGAAAACCAAGGCGGATCTGTAACCAGACCACCATTGCTCGATGGATCAAACTATGCATATTGGAAAGATCAAATGGAGGCTTTCCTCATTGCTCTGGACGAAGGGGCTTGGGATGCAGTAGAAAACCAATACCATCCACCAGTGAAAGAAGAAGACGGTGTAAAAACCATCAAACCAAGGAGTGAATGGACTGCTGCTGAGAAGCTTGCTGCTTCAAAGAACTCCAAAGCCCTGAATGCAATTCACAATGCTCTCACAAAAGATCAATACCGACTTATCGCTGGATGTAAGATTGCATACGATGTCTGGACTACTTTAGCCAATACCTACGAGGGTATGGCTCCGGTAAAGAAATCTAGAATCATTACTCTTGATGCACAATTTCATAAGATTTCTATGGATGATAATGAGTCTGTCGGCCAATATATTGGTCGTATCCGTGATCTAACCAACCAAGCTCTTCAGCTTGGCAAAGTATATTCTCAACAGGACATTGTAGGAAAAATCATTGGGACGCTTCCGGAAAGGTTCAATGCAAAGGTCGCCGCACTTGAGCTATACAAAGACTTTGATAAATTGCAGGTTGATGAACTAATGGGAATCCTACAATCATGGGAAATGGATCACTGTCCCAGGACCAAAAGTAAACCAGTGGCATTCAAATCCACGACCAAGGGTGAGGAAGATTTCTCCATGGAAAATCAGGATGACTTCAGTGACGAAGAAGAACTGGCCATGTTGTCCAAAAGGCTAAATCAGATCATCAAGAACCGTAGATCTAGATTCAACTCCTCCATGAAGAAGGATGCCGGGACATCAAACTCTAAATCCACTCAGAAAGGCTCGAAGTCTCTCGACAAAAATAAACCAAAACCTTCTAGGATTGAGGATGACAAGGAGATCATATGCTTTGAATGTGGGGGAAGAGGCCATATAAAAAAAGACTGTGCCAATCTCAGACCAAAGGAGTCCACCAAATCCTATCAAGTAACATTTAGTGACTCTGAAGATGAGAAGGAGTCTGATGAACATGGTGTAAACTATGGAGTAGCCTTCGTCGGCACATGGGATTCGGACAGTGATGATGAGCCCGAAACAGGTATGAGTCCCAACTCAGTCAATATGGTTTCCTCTAACATGGTTCACTCTCGTGCCAGGAATCAAGATGAAAGCGTCAGTAAACTCAATGATCTCTACGAAGAAACGTTCGAGAAGCTGGAAATATCCATTGCTGAATCAGTAGAATTACATGTCGAGAATGAAAGCCTAAAGGAACAACTCCAGAGTCTCGCATGCAAAAATCAGGAACTTGAAAAGGCGTCCACAGAGCTGTCTGGACTGGTGAATGAACTACGTGAGAAAAATGCTGAGCTTCAGAAAGAAAACAAGGAACTGGAGGTTGAAAAAGTTGACTATAAACTGTGGTACTATAGTATGCTTGGAAAGAAAGACGCTCTTCACACAGAACTCACCGAAGTTCAAGAGAAACTTGCCAAGGCTGAAAGCACTCTGGCGGCTCTAAACAAAGGAAAAGCCAAGTTAGATGATGTAATTGCTATGGGAAGACCGAGCAGCAACAAACAAGGCTTGGGATATCAAGCCTCAACTTCACGAGGAGAAAAGAAAAGCAAGTTTGTGTCCGGAGGAATGCTAAGTGAACCCCGAACTATCAAGAAATCGTTCCATCCTGTAGGAAGAAACAAATGGACAAGGAGACCTCCACCTCCAATCCCTCTCAGATGCGATTATTGCAAGCTTGAAGGCCACAAAACCAAAAACTGTGGAATTTTGGTAAAAGATCTACAGACAGGGAAACCCATCATCTGGCCAAATGACAAAATCAAGATGAAGCTAATCTCCATCAAGTGCGAATGGGTTCCAAAAATTCAGAACAAATGTCACGTTGCCTTTCTTTCACAAAAGAAGAATGCTGCAGACAAAGTGTGGTACTTCGACAGTGGATGTTCCAAACACATGACAGGAGAAAGGAGTCTGCTCAAACACTACAAAGAAATTAATGGAGGATTCGTTGTTTTTGGAGATGGAAAAAGGGGTGCCCTAATTGGTCAAGGGACCATTGAGAACAATGGCTCGAAGGAACTGTCACCTGTCTTCTTTGTCGATGGACTCCAAGCTAACTTGATAAGCATCAGTCAATTGTGTGATGAGGACCTTGTGGTGCAGTTTACCAAGAAAGATTGTCAAGTGCTCAATCAAGATCAAGAATGCATTATGAGAGGTTTGCGTTCGAAAAATAATTGCTATCATCTTGTTCAAACTTGCAATTTTGGTGCAGCTGCAGGTAAGGATCACATCACCTTATGGCATGAAAAGCTTGGACATCTAAACTTTAAAGATCTTATCAAACTCAGCAGAACCGGGGCAGTCAAAGGTCTTCCTCAATTCAATAAATTAAGTGTAGTTCTCTGCAACGAGTGTGCCAAGAACAAACAGCACAGGAGTTCACACAAACTGTCTGAACTCCCTGGATCAACCAAGTGTCTTGACCTACTACACATGGATCTTATAGGTCCAATGGAAGTTGAAAGCTTGGGAGGTAAAAAATATATCTTTGTATGTATTGATGATTACTCCAGGTACACTTGGATAGATTTTCTCAGGGAAAAAGGCGACACATTCAAAGCCTTCGAGAAGTTGTGCAATCGACTCATGACTGAAAAGGACACCAAGGTAAAACGGATTCGAAGTGATCATGGACGAGAGTTTGAAAATCAATCCTTTGAAGAATACTGTGCTACACATGGAATTAAGCATGAATATTCGGCGCCAAAAACACCTCAACAAAACGGAGTAGTTGAAAGAAGAAATCGAACCCTACAAGAAATGTCTAGGGTGATGCTCAACTCAAAGAAAGTGGCTGAATTCCTTTGGGCCGAAGCCGTGAACACAGCTTGCTACACCATAAACCGAGTCTACTTAAGGCCAAACTCTCTTATGACTCCATATGAGATTTGGAACGGTAAAAAGACCTCAATTACTTACTTTCATATTTTTGGTAGCAAATGTTTTGTTTTAAATGACAGGGAACATGTTGGGAAGTTCCAAGAAAAAAGCAATGAAGGAATATTTGTGGGATACTCTACAACAAGTCGTGCATATAGAGTATATCTTCCTAAGACAAGGAAAGTACTGGAGTCCACAAATGTGACCATAGAAGATGTGACCAGCAAAGAAGATGTTCCTCCTCATGATGATGAAACTCCCAGTGGTCAGGATGATCAGCACAGCACAACTCCACCCACTACTGATGAACAGTCCACCAAACGAGTCCAAACGCCAAGCATGGACACCTCGTCACGAGAAGCAGAACCTCAAAAGGACCTAAATGGACGCATTCACAAGCATCATGACCCTGAAGACATTATTGGTGATGTAAATGAAAGGAGAAAGACCCGAGGGAAAAAGATCGACTTTAAAGAGCTTGCAGGCTTGCACTGCTATACTTCTAGGATCGAACCCTCAAGAGTTGAAGAAGCACTTCAAGACGAACACTGGATAAGAGCTATGCAGGATGAACTACTCCAGTTTGAAAGAAATGAAGTCTGGACCCTAGTTGAAAGACCTCAAGACAAGAACATAATCGGAACCAAGTGGATCTTTCGCAACAAAAGTGATGAAAAAGGGAACATTACTAGAAACAAAGCTCGATTAGTTGCTCAGGGTTACACCCAAGTCGAAGGTGTCGACTTCAGTGAAACATTTGCACCTGTAGCAAGACTTGAAGCTGTCCGACTACTACTATCGATCGCATGCTCGCTAGGATTCAAGCTGTTTCAAATGGATGTCAAAAGTGCCTTCCTAAATGGCTGGCTGAATGAGGAAGTATACGTAGAACAACCTAAAGGATTTGAAGACCCCCATCATCCTCTACATGTCTACAAGCTCAACAAGGCACTCTATGGGCTAAAACAAGCTCCTAGGGCTTGGTACGAAAGGCTCTCCAAATACCTACTTGAACATGGATTCGAAAGAGGGAGCTTGGACAAGACTCTCTTTATCAAAAGAGAGAACAAAGGGATTCTCATTGCTCAAGTCTACGTCGATGACATTGTTTTTGGATCAACACACCATGTGCTCAAAGACCAGTTCATCGAAATAATGGGTAAGGAATTTGAAATGAGCATGGTAGGAGAACTAACTTACTTTCTTGGTTTGCAGGTTGCTCAGAAGAAAGATGGAATATTTCTAAGCCAAACCAAGTATGCCCGAAACATTGTTAAAAAGTTTGGCATGGAGTCCAGCAAACCAGCTCGAACGCCTATAGGGACTAATGACAAAATGAGCAAAGATCCTAGTGGTCAAAGTGTTGATCAGAAACTCTATCGAAGCATCATCGGAAGCCTTCTATATCTAGCTGCAAGTAGACCAGACATAAGCTATGCAGTAGGTGTTTGTGCTCGTTACCAAGCCGACCCCAAGGAATCACACCTAAAGGCTGCCAAACGAGTGATCAAATATATCTCAGGAACCAGTGATCTTGGTATTTGGTACTCTAAAGAGTCTAATCTTTCATTACTTGGTTATAGTGATGCAGATTGGGCAGGTGATGCGGATGATCGAAAAAGCACAACCGGAGGATGCTTTTACATTGGAACCAACCTAGTTAGTTGGTATAGCAAGAAACAAAGTTCCATTTCCCTATCAACTGCCGAAGCTGAATACATTGCAGCTGGAAGTTGTTGTGCACAATTGCTATGGATGAAGCAAATGATGCTCGACTATGGTATTGATCAAGAAGTCCTCACTATACTATGTGACAACATGAGCGCGATCAACATCTCAAAGAATCCAGTTCAACATGGGAGAACCAAGCACATTGATCTTAGACACCACTTCATAAGGGATCTTGTTGAAGAAGGAATAGTGTCCATACAACATGTCGGAACTACTGAGCAACATGTAGATATCTTCACTAAGGCACTTGATCGAGAGAGATTTGAAAAATTGAGAAGAAATCTTGGCCTATGCACAATCACATAAAAATCGCGAAAATTGTGGAATAAGCTTTTATTTTTGCAATTTCCATACTTTGTGTAATTTTATATTTTATTACCTTAATTATGTTATCCTAACTAGCTTGTTTAGTATAATTTGCAGGATCTCTTTACTAAGGAAGGTATTCTTCAAAATTTCAAAATTCAAAATTGATGTGACAGCCCAAACTGTCAAGAGCCAAGGCGGGGAACGGTTATTTGCATATCCCCATTCAAAAACGTGATGATTATAGTTATGGGAAGTTGTGATCTTCTTACCATATTTTAAATTAAGGGAAATTGTTTACTTCCTCCATAAAACTTGATAGTGATCAGATTTCCTTTTGCATTCACCCTCTCTCGACCTCAAATACTCTCTAGTTTTCTCTCTAAAACACACATCCCTCTTCACTTGTTCTTGTCAAAAGCCTTTCTTTTTCAGAAACCATGGTGAAGACAAGAGGAAGCCAGAGCTCCAAAACTCAAGGCCCTACTCCCTCATCAACCGCAGGAAGCAAGAAAGCCATATCCCCTGAGGAATCCAGTGCGAAAGGGCGTGCCAAATCTGTTCAGAAAGCCATCATGGAGCAAACCATCTCGGAGACACCATCTTTGGTTGCTGTTCCATTCCCTTCTTCTTCACCATCCACTGCCGGAGAAAAGGGAACCACTGGCGTTGTTCAAGACCCTCTCGACATTCGAACAGAAGTAGCCGGAGCCAAAGCATTGAAGCTAAAAGAAGCAGAGGTTCCGAAAGCTAAAGGAAAGGCAGTTTCCACTTCAAAGACTCGTGAGAAGGCGGTTGCAAGGAAGAATGCTTCGATCAGTGAACGTGTTGAAGCAGACCTGGCCATGGCACTAGAACCCATCGATGCCATCTTAGCTGACCTGCCCAACTTGGGGGCTGGCAATGTAACAGAGACAGGAGTGTCAATCAAGCCCGCTGAACTTGCATCAAAAGATGCACCAAAGGTGTCCACTGAAAGGCCAAAGAAGAAAACCCCTGCGAAGAAGGTAGCACCTGTGCCAAGTGTTCCTACCAATCCAGCACCAGTCTCCACTGTTGAATCAACCCCTGAAGAGCCCCTGCAGATCACTACTACAGCAACCCAAACCAGTGCACCAAAGGCGTCCGAACCAGGCACTGAACACCTTGATGAGGAAGGACTCGACTCAGACTATGTTCAAGAGGATGCTGATGAAAGCTCTGGAGATGAATCAATGATCGACATAAGTGATGATGAAAGAGACTATGCTATGAACCTGATCACTGAAGAAATTGCCTGGACTGCCAGTCAAAAGCGAAAGCATATGTTGAGACCAGAACCTGAAGAGACTGTACCTGTCAAAGAAACAGTTCAAACTGAAATTGAACAGGGAGAAGACGAAAAGGATGAAAATTCATCAGACTCGGATGACGACCAGGATGATGAGTCCGGAGGAGACTCTAAGCACCCTCAAACTGAGGCCCATGAACCACTTGAGGGGGAGAATCCCACTGACAACCAGTCCGAAGAGTTGGGGTCTCAAGACACTCAAAGCGAGGCGGAAGAATCCGATGAAGAAAGCTCCGAAGAGGAAGAATCTGAAGAACGAGTCGAAGTCATTACTGAACCAGTCACTATGCAGAAAATAGTGACCCAGCCAGAAATCAGAGAGCCAACTCCACCTGCAAGGAGTTCACCGCAGGAGTCTGAACCCAAAAAGCGGACTCGATCTGAACCTGAAGAGTCTTCCAAGGCAACTGGATCCAAGAAGAGAAAGATTGTCCTGTCCTCGTCTGAAGAACATGAGCCAGAGATCATTGATGCTGAAAATGCAATATCCACGGCCTTCTACTATGTAGTGTCCGAACAATACTTCTCAACAGTTCTGGAAAAGATGAAGGTGCACCCTGAAATCAGATTTGCAGCTGTGCGATATGAGGAAATGGGATGGCACAAATACCTGGAGGACAGATCTCTTTTATTCTGGGGAACGGAGATCAAGCAATACAAGGGACAGCTAGTTAGGCATTTCTATGCAAACCTGAGCTCTGAAGTCCTGAACTCCAAAAGCCCCTGGTTCGAACTCAGTTATGCACATGGCCAACTGTTTGAACTCAAAGCTCGAGCACTGAACCGCTTTCTCCAGGTACCTCGAACTCATCTGAAATCTGTTTATTCTCGAAGTGCAAAGTTCCCCATGAATACTATTGCTGAGACTCTCACTGGAGTAGAAGGGAGGAAATTCCAAGGAAAAGGGTTAAGTGCTGGTGTCCTCACTCAAAAGTTTTCACTGCTTTACAAATTATGTGCACACAACATCATGCCCACTGCTAACCATTCTGTTGTGTCAAAAAGCATGTGTAGATTGAACTATGTTGTTGTCCAATTAAATTATTTAAATTCTTTATTTAAATTATGGCTATTATCTTGAACCATGTGATATGTGTTATTAAATAGAGCCTGAGATAAATTATGCTATTGGATATGGATTAGATGAAACTAAATATTATGTTATTATCATGCTTTTGTTAAATTATTAAATTTATGGCTTTTAAACCCTACGATCATGCATGTGTTAACTTACTCAGCAATTTTGCTGACCAAAACCATTTTTATTCCTTTCCTTACAGAATATGTGGAATGAGCATGTGTGAGCACGAATCATGCATGGGATTTTGGGGATTGTTATTTTGCTTTTAAATTTCGTACTTAGACTATATTATGAACGGGCCTGTTTAACCCGTGTTTTGGCCATGTCGGCCCTTTTTATATTTTTCCGCTGCGATACTGTACTAAACTAAATATTTCCGCTGCGCTATGCCATTATTGTTTTCGAATTATATTGTATGGGCTATTTTGAATGCTTTAAATGTTTTTAAATACTGCAATACCCAGCCTTGCATCTCTTTAGTAAGCTCGGAGAAACCGTGTCTTACTAGGGAGATGTGGCGGTGACATCCCGACCTGGGTGACCAAAAACCGGGGTGTTACAAGTTGGTATCAGAGCCCGGCTATTTTTTTAACTATTATTTTTAAACCATTATTATTTTTAAACCATTATTAATATTTTGACTATTATTTTAAATTTTAAAGTATTATTTCCATGGAAGAATTTTTATTTTTAAAACCCATGGAAACCTATATATATATGGTGCATTAAATTATTATTGGGGGGAAAAATCATTTGCATTTGCATGTCGCATCTCTGCTATGAACTTAGAATCTTGGAAACTTGAACTTAGCATCTTGGCGAAGCTTGAACTTAGAATCTTGGCGAAACTTGAACTTAGAATCTTGGAAACTCGAACTTAGAATCTTGGCGAATTGAACTTAGAATCTTGGCGAATATTAACTTAGATCTCTTGCTTGCGCTAGATGGCTAGTCAAGACATGATGCAGTTGATGGTCAGGATGATGAGTGTTCATCTCGATTCCCACCAAACCCTAGAGCAGATGAAGTACCGTATGGCTCAATTGGAGGCCAATTTACATCACATGGGCAACTTGAGAGGGGCGGATCATCACCGCATAAACCAACTCGAGCGCCAAGTCCAAACCCTCACTACACAAAACTTAATACTAAAGGAATACATTGATGCCCACGGGCAAGACTTAAACACTATCTTTGACGAGCTGATGCCGCCGAGTTCGGAGGAGGAAGATCCGGAAGAAGATCCTGCTACCCCACCGGAGGATGTCATGAGACACTAGAGCTTCTATTATTAGATACTATTTTGCTAGGGAAAATATCGCTACTTTTGTACTAAAATTTCTTTTGAGAAAATAAAATGTCCGATTTAGTTTTTTTTTTTTTAAATCAAAACAAAACAAAACAAAATAAAATAAAACCCCGAAGCATGCGATGCTTCTTAATTCGAACAAAGCGCCACGTGTTAAATCGCAATACACATATACATTTATATAGATCGCTTAGGCCATATACTAAATTCACAAGGTCCTAATCTATCCTATATGTACTAGAATGGCACCCAGAGGAAGATGAAGAGGAAGAACTCAAACCACTCCCAAAACCACCACTGAGATACCTACTGAAACACCACCAAACGTCACTGAACCGATTCAACCTGAGATGGAACAACCCCAAGGTGCGCAGGACGCCCCCGCACCGAACAATGTGGGCGATCGTCTTAGGACGATAGAGGAAGTGTTGATTGCGCTCGGGAACGCGCAAGTCAACCAGGGTCAAGCTGCGGCGGTACCTCCGCCCCAAGCTCGCCCTAACTACCTGGCGATGGTGAATCCCTACTAGCCGCCCCACTATGCTGGTGAGGAGGATCCAGCTAAACTGGAAGAATGGATCCGGACTTTTGACAAGCTGCTGGGAGCGGTCAAATGTCCGGAAGGAGAAAGGGTACATGTCGCTTCATACTACTTGGGAGGCGAAGCTGATGACTGGTGGCAAGCAACGCAAGCCAAACTGACTGAAGATGACGAGCCTTACTCGTGGATGGAGATGATGGAACTACTCAGGGATCGATTCTATCCCTTGAGTACCAAAGCTGCCATGTACGAAGAATTCCTGTCACTGAAGCAAGGAAGCCAAACGGTGCAAGAATACTACACACGCTTCAAGGAGCTGGTGAGGTTCGCACCAAGGCTAGTGCCTACTGATGCGGAAAAGGCACAGAAGTTCGAGATGGGACTGAACCTGTCTGTGCGCGAGGTGATCGCGGGGGTACACTACCCCGATTTGCAAGCAGTGTATGACCGCGTTGTGGCGGTAGCACGCGTGCAGCAGCTGAAAAGAAGGGTGAGTGGGGAGTCCAGCAGGGGTCCTCAAGACAAGAGAAGCCGAGACTCAAGAAACGAGAACAACACTGGAAGGAACGAGCAGCGCAGAGGGTCGAATAGGCCCCAACAAAACAACACTGGGAGGAGGTTCAATCAAGAAGATCCGGTACCGCCTTGCCCGCGATGTGGACGACCACATCTGGCAAGGGGATGCCCGCAACAAGGCGCTTGTTACCGATGCGGTCGAATGGGTCACGTTCGACGGGATTGCCGAACTAGGCTCGAGAACATAACAAAGAGGGACGACTTAGTCGCGGGGCAAGAACAGCCTCAAAACCAAAACGGGCGAAACGGCAATAACCAAGGGTACAAACCCCCTCAAAATAGGCCGCAAAACCAGAACCAGAACCAACGACCTCCGCCCCCACAGAAACAAAACCAGCAACAAAATCAGCAGCCGAATGTGAATCAGCAGGGCAATCAGGGACGCCCTATGGGGAGGCTCAACGTGGTGAACCAAGCGGACGTGCCTGCGCAAGGAGAAGTGATGGCAGGTACATTTCACGTTTTGAATACACCCCTTAGAATTCTATTTGATTCTGGAGCTAGTTGCTCAATTATAGCATCAAGGATAGTGCCTGAGTTAGATCTACCTAAGTGCGAGAGAATTAGCTTAGGAATTCAATTGCCTTCTGGAGAAATAGTGTCTTGCTCTAAACGATACAACGGAATTCCTGTAGTGATAAAGAACGTAGAATTCTTCGCGAACTTGGTAGAATTTAACTTAAGAGACTTTGACAGCATACTGGGGATGGATTGGCTATCCCAGTATAAAGCGGTGATCGAATGCCAAAAGCAAAAGATCACCTTGTCAAAAAGTAGGGGAAAGAGAGTTATCTTTTACTCTCAGCCCCCTAAGAAAAGTAACAAAATCGTTAGTGCACTTAAACTAAGTAACTTGATGCGTAAGGGGTATGAACTGTATGCGTGCTATGTGCACAACCTTGAGGCGGAAGGAAACAAGGTGGATAGCATACCAGTGGTAAGAGAATACCCGGACGTGTTCCCTGAAGACGTTCCGGGCATGCCACCTGAGAGAGATCTTGAATTCACGATAGATCTCATTCCGGGGACAGAGCCTGTCTCGAAAGCTCCGTACCGGATGGCACCACTGGAAATGAAGGAGTTAAAGGAACAACTCGAGGAGCTATTGGGGAAAGGTTACATAAGACCGAGTACGTCCCCTTGGGGAGCACCGGTTTTGTTTGTCAAGAAGAAAGACGGAGGACTACGTCTTTGCATAGATTACCGAGGACTAAACCAAGTGACCATTAAGAATAAATACCCCCTACCGAGAATAGAGGATCTGTTTGATCAACTGAAGGGAGCTTCAGTATTCTCGAAGATCGATTTGCGATCTGGGTATCATCAATTGAGGATCGCCGAGAAGGATATTCCGAAGACGGCATTTCGAACGCGATATGGCCATTACGAGTTCACAGTGTTATCCTTCGGGTTAACAAATGCTCCGGCCATGTTCATGAATCTCATGAACAACGTGTTCCGAGAATTGTTAGACCAGTGTGTCGTAGTGTTCATCGACGACATCCTGATCTACTCGAAGAGCGAGGAGGAGCATGCGAAGCACTTACATCAAGTGTTAGAAATCTTGCGAAGAAACCAGCTATACGGCAAGCTGTCGAAATGTGACTTCTGGCTGAAAGAAGTGGCATTTCTCGGACACATAGTATCCGCTGATGGAGTATCAGTGGATCCGGCAAAAGTCTCTGCCGTAACTGAATGGGCAACTCCGAAAAGTCCAACGGAAATAAGGAGTTTCCTTGGATTAGCCGTGTATTATAGACGATTTGTGAAGGACTTTTCAAGGATTGCACGTCCTTCGACCCAGCTACTTAAGAAAGGAGCAAAATACGAGTGGACCGAAGCGTGTGAGACTTCGTTTCAAGAGCTGAAGAAACGACTCACAACCACACCCGTATTAACATTACCATCAGAGAATGGTGACTTCGAAGTATATAGCGATGCTTCGAAGGAAGGTTTAGGTTGTGTCTTGATGCAAGACTCGAGAGTCGTAGCCTATGCATCACGCCAACTAAAACCTCACGAGGAAAATTATCCGACACATGACCTGGAGTTGGCAGCGGTCGTTTTCGCTCTAAAGATATGGAGACATTATCTTTATGGGCGGAAGTGTCGAATGTTCACCGACCACAAAAGCTTGAAATATATATTCACTTAGAAGGAGTTGAATTTGAGACAACGAAGGTGGTTGGAACTTATTAAAGACTACGATTTAGAGATAGCATACCACGAGGGGAAGGCGAATGTGGTAGCCGATGCCCTAAGTCGGAAAACCCAACACGTTACAAACTCGTTGGTAATTCCGCCGGCATTGTATATGGAATTGGCAAGATTGGAGTTAGAACTTGTGCATCCTGGCACAGTGAGAGAAACGGTCAATGCCATGGTCGTAGAAACTCCCATATTGGACGAGATTCGACTCGCTCAACCGGGCGACCCGAAACTCGAGAAGATAAAAGGGTATATTGCCGAAGGAAAGACAATAGGATTTGCTGTCCACGAGGATGGAAGCATCCGTTTCAAAGGGAGGTGGTGTGTGCCTCTTAAATGTGCCGAATTGAAGCAAAGGTTGATGGAGGAAGGGCACAACACGCCATATTCCGTACATCCCGGAGGTGACAAGCTATACAAAGATCTGAAGAAGATCTATTGGTGGCCGGGAATGAAGAAGGAAGTGGCAAATTTTGTGGCGAGATGTCTCACCTGCCAAAAGGTTAAGGCAGTGCGACATAAACCCTTAGGATTGATGCAACCACTAGAGATTCCAAGTTGGAAGTGGGATAGCATCTCAATGGACTTTGTCTCGGGATTACCCCGATCACCTAAAGGCATGAACAAGATTTGGGTGATTGTGGATAGGCTAACGAAGACAGCCATATTTATCCCAATGAAAGACACGTGGACTATGGACCAATTGGCCCGAGCCTACATTGATAATGTGGTACGACGACATGGAGTACCACATGATATCATTTCCGATAGAGACAGTAGATTCGTCTCTCATTTCTGGACGGAGTTACAAAAAGCTCTCGGTACTCAAATCAAAATGAGCACCGCATTCCACCCGATGACGGATGGACAAACCGAGAGAACAATCCAAACACTAGAAGACATGCTGAGAGCATGTGTGTTGGAATTCAAAGGAAATTGGGAATCTCATTTACCCTTGATTGAGTTTTCCTATAATAATAGTTACCATGCTAGTATCGGCATGGCACCTTTCGAGGCATTGTATGGACGAAAGTGCCGAAGCCCTTTGAGCTGGGAAGAAAACGATAAGTCCGTGGTAGTGGGACCACAACTTATCGAAGACATGGCTCAACAAATCAGAGTGATCCAAGGGAAGATGAAAGCCGCTCAAGACCGTCAAAAGAGTTATGCCGACGTGAGACGACGAGACCTAGAATTTCAAGTGGGAGATAGGGTCATGCTAAAGATATCACCCATGAAGGGGGTGATGCGCTTTGGCAAACGAGGGAAGTTAAGTCCTCGATACATAGGACCTTACGAAATTCTAGAACGAGTCGGAACTCTAGCCTACCGATTGGCTTTACCGCCACACTTAGATCGAGTTCATAACGTCTTCCATGTCTCGCAACTAAAGAAGTATGTGCCGGACCCGACACATGTACTCCAACCGGAGATAATTGAGCTCGATAAAGACTTGACTTACGAGGAAGTCCCAATGCGTATTCTCGATACTAAGGAACGAGTAACGAGGAACAAAACCATCAAAATGATCAAGGTTCTTTGGTCAAACCACGAAAGTGAGACGGCAACTTGGGAAGTAGAATCCGATATGAGGGAACGATACCCGACATTGTTCCAAACCGATACCGACACAGTTATGGGGACATAACTGCAATCTTAAGGGGGAGAGGATGTCATACCACCTATTTTTCGTGCATTTTTGTAAACTTTTGAACTACGTTATGGCTTGATCCCTTTACCGGGTACGTAGGCAGCTTAGAAGTTTTAATTCTAAGTTCAGTCACAAAACAATAAAACAAACACAAGACCTTAGCACGAGGAAAGCCGAAACACAACTTCGAGGACGAAGTTGATTCTTAAGGAGGGTAGACTGTAATACCCGAGAATTTTCCATCATAAAATAAAACAATAGTTAAATAAATAATAAATAAAATAAATACTATAAATAAATAAACAAATCCAGCAAATAAAAGAAATAAATAAAGATAAGGAAATGAGAAATGAGATTTTTACTTAAAAAGGAATTAAAGAAATTTAATTAAATAAAAGCAAAACCCGACACTAATGAACTCGAGTATTCGAGTCCAAAACATCCAATTAGACTGAGAATAAAATTAGAGAGAAAGTATGAACCCGAATATACCCCGGAAATCGGAATTCGGGAGCATAGAGGGATAGAAACCCGAAAGAGAGGCGGAAAAGCACGACGGATCGCACGACCCGCCCGGACCGAAGTCCAGGCGAAGTCGGCGCGGTGGAGGGCGATTAGCGCGCCACGACCGCGCCACTTGACAGATTTGGTTGTTGCGTGAATCTCTCGCCCGAACGCGGATTTTTCGACTTTCGGTTGAACATCTCTCGACTCAAGACCTTTAGGTCGGTTGTGGACGCCCTAGGGATTGAGAATTCTATAAATAAGCCCCTTGGGAGCCCCAAACAAGTTTACAAAACCCTACAACCTTCTATACGTTCGAAACCCTAAATTCGGAGTCGACGGAAAGCACCAAACGGAGGCAGCAGCTTTGGACGAAAATCCAAGGTCTCCAAACGTTGTGGTAAGCTCTAGTCCGATAAATCTTTTCACGTTTCAATCCGAAAATGGATTCTAACTTCGGTTCTTCTCTTTCTACACCCCGTATCGAATCTAGATCGTAGAACCCGACGAACGGAGAGGAGAAACGGTGATCTGGAAGCCACGCCTCCGAATTAGACATCCCCGACGTTTATAAACTCAGTAAGTTAACTCTTACATGGTTTTGGGATGAATTAAAACATTCAAACTAAAAGATTAACAAGAAATAGAAAATCTGTCAATCATTACTTCCTACCAGCGCAACAGATTTGTTGAATTTTTCCGACCCTTAAAACGAACTCAAACGGAAAAACTTAAACCACGAAAAACGTTCCTAAGACTTAGACCTAGCTACTGTAAAATTTTGGGAATTTTTGGAGTTGATTTGATATGTGAAAACCCGTTGAAACCGAACTGTTTGAATCTAGATCTTGAAATCTTGGACAGAACTTAGGAATGATCTTGATCACGTTTTTGACATACGATCTAGGCTGTTTTAGATCTTTGGCCGAACATGAAAGTTGTAGATAAATGTCTTAAGATGATCCCTGTCAAATTTCATTAAATTTGGAGTTGAATTGATATGGTAGAATTTGAAATCTTTAAACTGTGACATATTAAACTCGGACAGAATTCTTCTTATGCGAAAATTGGTAATTTTGACCTACTTAGGTATCTCGGATTGAAAAAGTTAAAACACGAAAGTTGTAGATCTTGATGTTTCCGAGTCAGATATGAAATTTTGGAATTTTTGGAATTAAATCTGATTTTAGACGAATTTTGGAGTAAACTGTGATTTACCGAAACGAAATCTTGAAATCTTGTTGAAACATGGAATTAACCTTTAGGGTTGAAACGAATTGAGATATTATTTCTAAATTAATACAATGGAAGGCAGATTTTAAAAACTAAATCCCCTTACAAACTTGATAAATTAAAATTAGGGGTGAGTGCTCTGCAGGGTGCCCCCTAACGATTCACTTCGTGCCGTAATGGACGATGGTGACCCCGCGCGCTAAATTTGAGATATGGATTGCCTAAACGGCGAAACTTAGAGCCTACACTCTCGTGAATATCCGTATGGGTTTCCCGAGGCTCCGGAGTGGTACTGGGTATGGCTGATACGGTTGCGGCCGCCGGGCTACCGGCTAAACTTGTTGACATCGCGATGCTATCGTGAAACTTTGAAATACCAAATCGGGAATGTAATGGGGATTCTAAATTAAATTAAATTAGATTGAACTATGTTGTTGTCCAATTAAATTATTTAAATTCTTTATTTAAATTATGGCTATTATCTTGAACCATGTGATATGTGTTATTAAATAGAGCCTGAGATAAATTATGCTATTGGATATGGATTAGATGAAACTAAATATTATGTTATTATCATGCTTTTGTTAAATTATTAAATTTATGGCTTTTAAACCCTACGATCATGCATGTGTTAACTTACTCAGCAATTTTGCTGACCAAAACCATTTTTATTCCTTTCCTTACAGAATATGTGGAATGAGCATGTGTGAGCACGAATCATGCATGGGATTTTGGGGATTGTTATTTTGCTTTTAAATTTCGTACTTAGACTATATTATGAACGGGCCTGTTTAACCCGTGTTTTGGCCATGTCGGCCCTTTTTATATTTTCCGCTGCGATACTGTACTAAACTAAATATTTCCGTTGCGCTATGCCATTATTGTTTTCGAATTATATTGTATGGGCTATTTTGAATGCTTTAAATGTTTTTAAATACTGCAATACTCAGCCTTGCATCTCTTTAGTAAGCTCGGAGAAACCGTGTCTTACTAGGGAGATGTGGCGGTGACATCCCGACCTGGGTGACCAAAAACCGGGGTGTTACACCAATGCCTCAGGCCGCCTATCAGGCGGCCTCCCCATTGCCTCAGGCCACCTCCCCATTGCACCAGGCCTCCCATCAGGCGGCCTCCTCATTGCATCAGGTCGCCCAGCATCAGGCCAGTCCACACTTGGCCACCCAGCAACAGGCCAGTCCACACTTCGCCACCCAGTATCAGGCCTCTAGTCCATACCCGGCCACCATGCAACATCATGCCACCAACTATTTCCAGGCCGCCATGCCTCCTACACAGATGCCCGTGGTATCACCCGAGTTGTTGGCAGATATGATGCAACAGCACTTCGGGATTCAATTAAGGCCGATGGAACGACCCACATACAGGAAACCATACCCAGAATGGGTAGACACTATGCAGCCTTATCCTAGAGGCTTCAAAATGCCCGAGTTCACCACATTTTCGGGAGACGACGGCAAGTCCACAGTAGAACATGTGGGCAGGTTCACTGCTCAGTGTGGCGAAGCAGCAACCAACGATTGGCTGAAGCTAAGACTGTTCAGCTTATCTCTGACTGGACCCGCATTTGCTTGGTTTGCTTCCTTGCGGCCTAATTCAATTCAGAATTGGGCTGATCTCGAGCGGGCATTCCATGACAGGTTTTACACTCCCCTGTCACAGGTTAGTCTTGCAGATCTCACTAACGCTAAGCAATTTTCCGATGAAACGGCAAGTGCTTTTATTAACAGATTGCAACGCCTTAAAGGCCGATGTACTATGGCGATTCCGGATAAAGAAATAGCCAATATAGCAGTGGCTAACATGTTACCGAAATTAAAAGAACATTTAATTGCGCAGGATGCAACTGACCTTGCCCAGCTGGCCGAGAGAGCGGCCCGCTTGGAAAAGTTCTTTAAGGAACAAGACGAGAAGCGTCTACCTATAAACGGGACTCGTTTTGAGAAATTGAAACACGAAGAAGACAAACCAAGGGTGGTGGCCAAGGCAATAACTTTGGGTGGTAAAAACCCTGGATAGTGGCCCTGAAACGCCGACGGCGGCTTTGGAGGCCGAGTAGTCGATGACTTCGGATGGCGGCCAAGGAGCTGCCAAGGGGCGGCCTCAAAGGCAAAAGGGGCGGCCCGGGCGGCCTAGGTGGGGCAGCCTTGCACGGGCGGCCAGAGGCAGGCGTCTCCAAGGCGGGCGGCCGGGCGGCTCCAGCAGGCGGCCTGGCGTAGGGGCGGCTTCGCGAGGGCGGCCTGGGGCCTGGGGCGGCCTTGCACGGGGCGGCCAAGGCGGCGGCTCCAAGCGGGCGGCCTTGGCGGGCGGCCGGGCGGCCTGGCAGCGGTTCGACGGAGCAGCCTTCTGAAGCAGCGGCGACGGCCTCGACGGCTTCCGACGACGTCCGGCGACGATCTCGACGGCCGGAATCCCCTGGTGGTGGCCGGCAACCGGAGTGAAAAGAGGACGAGGCATAATGGGCCTGGACCTCCAAATCCAAAATTAAGCGCGCAAATTTGTCTTAAAATCATTAATCAGACAAAATGCGCGAGGTACTTAAAAAAAATAATAATAATACTCCCTCTGTCCCATTTAAGATGTCTTGTTTCATTTCTGCACACAATCCAATGCACTTTTTCAATCATTAATATCTCAAAACATATACAATAAAAAATTATGTGAATTATATATTCTAAAACTACATGATCATACGATTCTAATAAGACCTAACTCGACTATTTTTTTCAAATATATACTTGGAATAATATTGAGTCAAAGTTAAACAATGAACAGTGTCAAAAAGTCAAACCAGACATCTTGCCTGAGACGGAGGGAGTAATAAAAAAAGAAAGATGGGGCGGCCAATGGCCATGAAAGGGGCGGCCTATTATTATTAAAAAAATAAAAAAATAAAAAAAAAAATTAAAAAAAGGGGCGGCCATTCATAAAGGGGCGGCCATAATGTAAGTGGGCGGCCATTTATTAAAAAAAAAAAAAAAAAAAAAAAAAAAGCTGCCATATAAAAAAAAAAATTGATGGTATGGGCGGCTATATAAATAAAAAAAAAAGGGGGGAGTTGCCAACAGCGGAATTAGAAAAATATATGCGCAATTTCAGTCTCAGTTCCATCGACTAAAAGCGCAAGGGGGCATCTGTTAACACCAACAAAAAATATTAAGGCCCATATCCGATGTCCAGATTGCCCGGCCCAGTCCATGAAAATATATCCGGGAAAGAGGACGCACTTTAAAAGGCCCAATCTATTTTTCTTGACTCGGTCCAATTTAAGATTTATCCGGATAATAACCAGGGAGCTGTCAATCAAGCGTGCCGCATGCCGCCAGGGAGCTGTCAATCAAGCCGCCGCGTGCGCCGCCTTCGTCACAGAAAGTCAAGATGCCTATCAATCAAGCCGCCCGCGTGCCGCATTCGTCAAGCCGCCATGCCGCATGCGTCTCAACAGAGGTCAGTCCTCCTCCTATAAAAGGAGAGAGGCATTCCAGAGAGAGATCCAACACACAACTCCCTGAGAGGATTTACTTTCAAATTTTTCATTCGGCACTTGTTTTATTCTGCAAGTTCAATTTCTGCTTTTACTCTCCTGCAAATTTTCCATTCCTTTACAGCTTTGCTTAAATTCTTATAATTCCCTTAGTAATCCTTGTAATCCTCTTCAAATATTGTTCAATAAAAAATTCTCGGTTAACAATTACAGACTTACGTACTTACTGATGTCCGACTTAGGGCATGACCCATTTTGCCCAATTGGATGCTTCTTGTGCTGTTGGTAGACGATATTTGAGTCAACCGAATTTTAAACTCACAAGAGTATATGATTAGATCACCCATTTATAAATGGCTAATATATCATTGTTGAATTCTAAGTCCACATCGTTGATTACAAATTGTTGAAATTCTATATATTATATCTTGTGCCATCAAAGTTATTAGAGTTGGGGACCGTTTTGCGAAAAGAAGCTAGTTCGGTTCATGGAAGTCCAACCATTTTTATGGGGAAAAAAAAAAAAAAAAAAGATTTTTTTATGTCCGTTTCTTTTCAAAAAAATCCAAATCGTTCCATTAGTAATTTTTTGCCCTCTATAGTCCGCTACGTTTGCATTTTTTTCAATTCGGTCATAATTACTTAATTAACATGAGGTTGCTGACGTGACCGAAATAAATCACATTTTACATCCACCATCACCAATACGAAGTCCCCACACATAACATATCAATTTAATAAATGTTTGAAGGCTACCATAACACATCATTACTATAAACAAATGCCTCCAGCGGGTTAATTAAGTCATTCTTCACTAGGATGACGGGCACAGTCTCCATTTGGTTCGTATTGAGCCCTCATTGGAGTTACCCAACCCACAAAGAAACAAAAACCATTCATTTGCACACATTACATATCACAATTGGTCTTCATTTTCTTGAGAAACACCAAAAATCACTGAGACCTGAAAGAAAATCTACCGCGGTAGTTGCTGACCAGAACTTCGATGGCATCCAACGAAGGTACTGCCCAATCCGATGCGAGAATTGACTTCACATAGAGGAGTGAGTCACTTGACCTACGTTTACCAAGAACACCAATTTCTTGTTGTGGTGAAAGGGCTGAGATAAGGGTTGTTGAGTCTATCCAGAATGGAAATGAATGTAAGCTCTGTTATTGTTGTGAATGGTTGTTGTTTCTTTGTGAGTTGGGTAACCCCAATGAGGGCTCAATGCGAATCAAGTGGAGACTATGTCCGTCATCCCAGTGAAGAATTGCTCAATTGACCCGCTGTATGCATTTTTTAGAGTAGTGATATGTTATGGCAACCTTCAAACATTTATTAAACTAGTGTGTTATGTGTGTGGACTTCAGATTGACCACTGTGGATGTAAAATGTGATTTACTTCAGCAACGTCAGCAACTCACCCTAATTACGTAATTAGGACCGAATTGAAAAAAAAATTAGCAAACGTAGAGGACAATAGGGAGCAAAAAATTACTAATGGATCAATTTGAATTTTTCGAGAAGAACAGACTAAATTTTTTTTTTCCATTTTTATATTATTAGATGTTAAACATTCCATTTTAAAGGTAAAAGAAAAAAATGAATCATTTTCCAATTAAGAGAACAAATTGGAAGTCAGGTGACATCACCACTAAGCCAAGTCTCCATTTTAAATCCTATATTGTTGGATTTTAAAATACCAAAAGATTTTCAAATCTTTTGTTTAATTTTTAATAAACAAGATTACGAAAGGATTTGAAAATTCAAACCTTTCAAAATCACTCCAATTTAGGATACTAGGGTTTTGGATTTGTTTTGATTCAACATTTGCTAAATGTGGTCAATTTTAGGCTTTTGTGACCATGGGTAGGATTATGAAATACCGAGGGGTAGAAACTTTATTGTTATTGTTTGGCCTCTAAGATCCTATAATTCATTCAAAAATAATTCACATTTTAATATCAGTATATCACATTCAAACTTCACACAGTTTAATTTTAGATTTCAAATTTAGAGAGTGTTGGAATTATAGGGCACATTTGGAACACTGTATTGTATTATGATGTATTGTACTCCCTCTGTCCCATTTAAGATGTCTTGTTTTATTTCTGCACACAATCCAATGCACTTTTTCAATCGTTAATATCTCAAAATATATACAACAAAAAATTATGTAAAATATATATTATAAAACTACATGATTATACGATTCTAACAAGATCCAATTCGACTATTTTTTTTCAAACATATACTTGGAATAATATTGAGTCAAAGTTAAATAATGAACAGTGCCAAAAGTCAAACCAGACATCTTGCCTGGGACGGAGGGAGTATTATTTAATGCAGGTGTATAGTATTATGATGTATTGTATTAATTTAATGTTGTACACAGTGTTTGGTGTTGATGCTGTATTACATCATGATGTATTATATTTTAAGCAACTAAGTAAAAAATAGTTTTCTTAATAATATATAATATATTTAAAATAATATTATTTAAAAAAATAAGTAAATTAAAAAATAATTAATATATTAATAAATAATTTATTAAAAACAATAATTAAATTAAAACAATTAACATATTAATAAATAATATATAAAAAATAATATTATTTTAATATCATAATTTTTAATAGTTATGAGATGCATAAGGAAAAAAAGAAAAAACAAAAATAAACATAAATAAAAATAATACACCATAAACCCACCCTCACACAAGGTATTAAATAATACATCAAACCCTTCATTAAAATAATACTTATACATCTCTTAGAAATCACCAAACATAGGATAACATTATTTTAGTGCATAAGATTAATACTATACACCCTAATACATCCTAATACACCATACCAAACATACCCATAGTGAAATAAAAGGGACTGTATTCTAGTAAAGTCATCTTCAACTGAAAACACTAAACTCAAATCAATAATCAAGTAAATGTCACATCAAACAGTATTTCATCTCCAACCGAAAACACTAAATTAAAACCCAAAAGAATATTCCATAAAATATTCTTTTTTTTTACTACCTTTTACACTTTCATATATTACCATTATATTTACCAAATTTGCACTTTCACCTCAAAAAGTAAGTAATCAAAACTATGAATAGAGTGTAAACGAGCCGAACCAAACCGAACCATTATATTATACAAGTGGACTGTGCTAAATTAAAAATATACTACTTACAAAAATGATAATCTATATGATCCAAATGCTAACCTATATTCAAAAATGTTAATCTATGTATCTAAAATGTTAACCTATATATAGAGTGTAAACAAGCCGAATCGAACCGAGCTTCAAGTGTTTGAGCTCTGTTGGTTAAGCTTAACGAACGAACACGAACCGAGCCAAAAATCTTAACGAGCCAATTTTCATGTTTGAGCTCTGTTCGTTTAACCTTACGAACGAGCTAATAACGAACGAACACGAGCCTAGTCGAGCTCAGTTAACGAACCATTTATTTTATTAATAAATTTCTTTGTTTTAGAATTAAATTAGGTGTGAAAATGTAATATATATTGTAATATAATTTATGAGAGAAATGTGAAATTAATAAAAATGAAAAATGGAAAGAACAACTAGATAAAATTTTATTTTTTATAATATATATTCCATTAAAAAAGAATTCCGAACGGTTCGCGAACTTAACGAACGAACACACAAACCAAATTATGTGTTTGAGCTCGGTTCGTTTAACTTACCGAACGAGCTATTAACGAACGAACACGTGTCGAAACGAGCTCAGCTCACGAACTGTTTGTTCTATTTACAGCTCTACCTATATATAAAAAATGCTTTAAAAAATACTAAGCTATATATCCAAAATGCTAGCCTATGTATAAAAAATGTTAACATATCTATTCAAAAATGCTAACCTATGTATGAAATGTTAACCCATATACAGAAAATGCTTACAGAAAATATTAACCTATATATCTAGAATGCTAATATATGTATTTAAAATGTTAATCTATATATCTGAAATACTAAAATGTACTATATTTATTATTATAATAATTGAGAAATAAAAAATAAAAGACAACAAAAACATGGACCAAAAAGTAATATGCCTAAAATGTTTGCAGTAATGAATAGTGAAAACGCAAAATATATGCGTTTTCACTTTTCACTCCCCTTTTCATGGCCAAAAACGCAAAATGCATTTGGTTTTAAAAGACGTTTGGAGGGAATTTTACAGTAGAATTTAGGTTTAAGCCTTCGGAGGATAAACATGAAGGGGTTCACTTTACTGTTATTTATAAGTCTACATCACCACATCCAGATTTTAAAGAAATGGGGACCCCACAATGGTTCCTTGCCTTGACAAACCAAAATTGAAATTGTAACCACAAATAGGGGTGAAAGCGGGACGGATAATTTCCGCCCGATCCGATGTCGTATTCGATAATATTCGAATTCGAATTCGAAATTTTTATATCCGGTGGATATTTGGCAGATACGAGACCGGATATGGGATTGTAAATATCCGCCCGTATCCGAAAAATCCGAAAATCATGCGGATATTATCCTATTTTCTATCAGAATATTCGAAAATTTATACTCCCTCCGTCCCATTCTAAATGTCCTACTTACTATTTTTGGATGTCCCATTACAAATATCTTCTTTTTATAAATAGAAATAATTTTCCCCTCCAACAACTATGTGGACCCCACCATATACTCACAAACCAACTCTACCTTAATTCCCGTGCCCAACAGTAACAAGACACTTGGAGTGGGACGTAGGGAGTATATATTTATATATGTATAATATACTATATTAACTATAAATAAATAAGTAATATATTTATAAATATAATCAAAAGCCTGGAAGTCATATGTAATTAAGTAATTAACTAAATCAAATCATATTAATCAACTCGACTATATCATAAGGTTCTTTGCATCTAAATTGTAATACGTAACATCTTGTAGTGATGTTATTTAGATGTCTTGAACAAAATAACTGGTGATCTTAGAAAATTTAAAAAATCAGTTTAGCTTACATAGTATATTCCAATTTCTCTTAAAAATTTATAAAAAAAGATTAATTTTTAAAATTATAAGATTATCCGAGTTAAAGTCTGAATCCGTCCCATATCCGAATTCCGAAATATTCGAATTCGTAATTGTATCCGGCCTATTCGTATTCGATTCTGTATTCGACAAAAAAATATGGGATAGAATATGGAATGAGTACTATCCGCCCGTATCCGTCCCGTTTTTACCCCTAACCACAATCATGTCAATTTCCAAAAAAATTCAATTTTGTATTATTACATTTCTTTAAATTAATATTTAATGTTTTTTTAACGACGTTTTGGTGGAGGGGGAAGCAGAGTTAAAACTTATATACCTTAAAAAAAATGGATTAAAGAAAGAGTATGAAACTTAAAACAATAAAATTTCATTAAGTTAATATCCCTCTTACCCTTTGTCCAATTAATTCTGTCCCAAAATTTTTTGAACACACAATTCGAATATATTTGTATAATAATTAATATCTTAAAATATACATAATTAAGAATTATTTAAAATATATATTTTAAAACCAAATGATTAGACGAATCTAAAGTGACTGAACTTGACTATATTTTTTTCTTGTATAATTGTGATAATATTATGTTAAAGTTGTCTAATGAAAAGTATCAAAGGTAAAAATGAGACGCATTAAGCGGACAGAGAGTATATTAACAAAATTCACTAAATGGGCATGAGAGAGTTTGTCCATTTCACCAACTAGAAGTGTACATTTTCGAAAAAGAAAAACAAAGATTAGTATAAATTCTGATGGTACACTATAAAATAAATAAATAAATAATGCAAAGAATAATAATTGGTTTGAAAAATTGTGGCATTTTATGAGAATATATAATAGATGAGGTGAAATAGGTGATGGGTCCTCAATGCCTCATGAGATTTTTTTTTCTTTTAAACAAAAATTGATACTCGAGTGTCGATAAATATGAGTCCAAGTTTAAATCCTATAATTAAAAAATATATAAAAGGGAGGGATGAAGAGCTAGAGATTCGAACCCCTCACTAGAAAAAATCGGATTCGGTGGCTAAAATTATAATCGCTAACGAATTTCAATCACAAATTCGATCACTAGCCTCTTTAGTGACCGAATTTTACCAAATTTTTCAATCATCACTAAAATAAAAAATTCTTGTAGAGTTAGGGAAATCTTTCATCCCATGAGAGTTATAGTTATTGAACAAGAGTCTTCCAATGGGAAATAAATCAATTAATTTGATAAAACAAAAATGAAGAAGAATACCAAGTCAAAGAAAAATTTCTGATGAAATATCTTGGAAATTATGGCTGTTTTGGCCAATTCCTATGGGAAGACTTGACAAATTAGGTCACCAAGTCTATATATCGTCACTATGCTGACTCATTCCATCACCGCAAGCATATGCATAATAATAATAATAATTATATTATTATTATTATTATTATTATTATTATTATTATTATTATTATTATTATTGATCATGGAAGAAGATTGATTTTGTTGCCGACAAAGATTGAATTAGGGTTTGTTCTGCACACAGAGCTGTAGCTGCAAGCTGGAGCTGTGGGAGTTGTAGCTGTCAGTTCTATTTAAGTGTTTTGTACAACTAGTTGTAACTATGAAAAATGTATGAAATGACATTAAAGGACAAATATTTATGTAGACTATTGGGTAGTGGGTTGGTTATTGGGTTAGAATTGTGATTGCTAAAAAAATGCTACTACAAGTAGCTTCTAAAAAGAAGCTTCTAAAAGCTCCCAAAAGCTAGTATGCAGAACGGGGCTTTTGTTTTGAAATAAAAGCTAAAGCAACCAAAAGCTCTCAAAAGCTGCGTGCAGAAACCGAGATTATTGTTGGACGAAGGACTTAGATTGAATTAAGACTGTTGGATTGAAGTTTGATCAAAGGATAATTAAAAATCAACAAGGAGGGCATCAAATTGGAAATGGAAATAGCTTAAAACAAAGATGATTTTTTTTTTTCGTTTTTTATAACCAAATTGATTTGTAACCCTATTCTTTTGTGGTGAATTAAGATGTTATTTGAAATTTTAGGTGGGGTGAATATAGAAATGAAATGGGTTGATGTTACTAAGAGTGTAAATACCTGGGCTTTTCCTTTTAAACCATATACTCAGTACAGTCCTCAGATTTTCTTCGGTTATTATTATTACTAGTATTATTCCCGTCCGAATGGGCGGAATATGATAATGATAAATGAAATATAATTTGAATAATTAAATACTGAAATATAATATTGGGTTGTTGATTTCAAGAACTATATATATAATTAATTTACAAACAATTAAACATAAACTATCAATTGTTCAAAGGCCGGGAATGTGAGGAATTGACCAATTGCCAAATCTTCATTCCAATATTAATACATTTGACCCAAATAATGTATTTAAATTATAAAAATGATAACAATTCACAAATTAATTTGCACATACTATCATGGATATATAATTCTTATATATATTTTTATTAATTTAAATCAATAACAATGAATAATGTATTTTTGCATTATTTTATTTTAAAAAATGAAAATGTATATTTTTAATGTTATTTTATTAAAATATAATTCTTTGATTAAAATACTAAATTATAAATAAACAAATAATAGTACAATATAAGTTACACTTTATTATTCAAAGCCCAATTGAATTTCAATCGACTTTTTATTCAATCATATAGAATTAAGAATTAGTTTGAGTGATCAGGAAAAGAATCAAGACCTTCCTTCTCTTCAACCTTGCGCGAGTATATCGAAGTCAGATTTGGTTCCATTCTAATACTCTATCTGAGAGTTATTAGTATTTATCAACTCTGTTCCTATCTAACGGCACTAACAATCCACCCTTCTCCTCCAAAGGGAGATTTAGTAAGTAACCAAATATGATACTTGGAAAGCGCGCTTATCTCTATAAGAACGGTGCGTTCCGAGGTGTGAAGTGGGAGAGAAGGGATGTCATAATTGGGTTTAAACTCAGAATGAATATGTATAAAAAGTAATTTCTAAAGCTCATTATAGTCCGTTACTTTATTATTATTATTATTATTATAATATTGGATATCATTCGTAACGCAACCATTGTTGAATTTTAAACTGCAGATTTTATTCATTTATTTTTTTCTGAAAAAATGGTGGGTTTTATTTATTTATAGTCTACATTTCACCTAAAATTACATTTTTTTTTTTCGTTTTTTTCACAAAGAAAAGCCTTTTGAACATGATTCCAATTTCGATTCCAATTCCGGGTTATTGCATTTATTGAATCAATCCAATCAAAAATTTGATCTTTGTGCATTTCTTATGTGAACCTCGGTAATGTAATGAAAATACACAAGCGTGTTTATTTAGATCATAAACAGTCCATATTCATTACATTTGGCTCAAACTCGAAGGATGCACAGACATTACACTTTCCTCATACTTCTATCCCAATCTTCAATGATCATAAATGATTAACTTATTCAAGAATGTACATAAAATTACATATCCGTATACAAGGGAAGCTACTCTCAATTCTTTCCCCATATCTCAACTAGGAAGCATGATAGAGATGATTAAAAATACTCACTAAGTTTTAGAATCATCAATCACCAGGTTCCGGTAGTTGCAGTCCTGTCTTTAGTACTTTGGCATGAAGTATTATGCGGCCAGAGAACCCAAAGCAGACTGCTTTTCCTCAATCAGTTCTGTCAAAATGCTGTCAATATGTGAAAATACCTGCTGTTTGGGAAGACTGCCATCCACCTGCAACGAAAGAGGAAAATGAAAATGACATCCGCTCCTCTCTCAAATGAAATGTCGGCAAAAGAAAAACGGGAACTACAAGCTTTGGTTATTGGTAGCCACTAAGAACAAACACCATTAGGTTATTACAGTTAGTTACACTATAACTTCACATTTAACACCAATGAAATATAGCTTTGGACTTCTTGAGACTTGGGCATGATTCATATATGCTTCAGGGGGATTGTGCAATTTGGAAATATCAGTAATTATTTCATTGCAACATCCATAATTTCAGTAATTGCACATGAGAATCCAAAAAACCAATGAAATTTTTAGCTAATTGAAAGTGCAACGCCCCAAAATGTAACCCCCCACCCCACAAAAAAAGAAAAAAAAGAAGAAAAGGAAAAGGGAGTATGCAGTACATACTTTGCATGTAATGTTCTCATACAAGGAAAGCACCGACTCCACATTACTGTTATGAGTGAGCAATCGCAACTTCACCTGAAAATTGAAGACTGGTATCAATATGCTTACCCTGAATGCAGCCTAACATTCAAAAAGATAATAAAGAAATAAGATGCAGACACTTAAAAAGAAAGAGAAGAGTTAAAGAGTGTGTGCCTTCTCCTCAGTGTCATCAAACCGTTGGGTGAGTCTTGCAGCAATTTCTTCAGTTTCTGGAGGAGAATACTTCAGGTGGTAAATTCTGCCCGTAACAGGATCTAGTCTGCGGCCAACAACTCGCTCGACAAGGATCTCTTCAGGGACCTTTTAAGACAATAATTTTTGCACATTCGAGCAATGTACTCAGTTAATTAGACATGAGCCAAAGTCCCAAACAAGATGCATACTACAGTTTACAACTTTATGCTCTCAAATGACTGAATATATATATAGAACAGGAAAAGCCAATCATTTATACAGAACCAGCATGCTATAACATTGTCAAGAACACATTGTCATTCAATCAAGAGTTACCCAATGATCATTCAGTACCAAGACCAATAGCAGTTACTTACGTCAAGAAGAATAAAGATATCTGGATCAAATCCGAATTTCTTGAGGCCAGTAGCTTGGGATATGCTCCTAGGATATCCATCAAGAAGCCATCCCTTCTCTTGGCAATCTTGCATTGATAAGCGCTCCTTTACCATCTAGAATCAAAGAGCAATCATGAATTCATTTTAAAAACTGTTGTGAGCCATTCTCATCTCCCCACCAAATCTTTGATTCTTTGGAAATTATTCTAATGTTATCTTAATAGAGAGGCTATGCAGATGTAAGCCTACCATGACGACTATTTCATCTGGAACGAGCTCCCCCCTCTCCATGAATTCCTTGGCTCGCCTCCCATTTTCTGTTCCAGCAGCAATTTCAGCCCTGAGAAGATCTCCAGCAGCTACATGCACCAAATCATACTGCAAAATGGAAACTTATATGTACAATGTAGTTGAAACACGATTCAAAAATCAGTAATGAAAACAAGAGTAATATTTCACGTAAATAACATCATTTAATACCAACACTAACTTATAAGCCTGGACAAGTTTTCTCACAACCTTTACCTCTAACTCTAAGAATGTACGTGAATGTCATAATTTGGTATTTTTTGTGTGCAAAATACGAAATAAGTGTAATAGGGGTTCCCACCAAGAAGAACCTTAATACGATATATTTAAGTTGGAAAACCGCTTACTTAGCATTGCTTCCAATATACTATATGATCATAAAAATTGGCAAATAAGCTCAGTTGTTTGATCAACTACACAAAAATAAGAACAAACAAGAGCTAATACCAACAAACAGAAGAGTAGAACTGATGATTGTCATTTAACCACTAAAAACAGATATAGCCTGTGCAAATTCCAGTCAATACTCTCAAAATGCAACAATAAGGCAGCGGTGTTACCTTCTTGGTAATAAGTTCGCACTGAGTTCCTTTTCCAGAAGCAGGAGCACCCGATATCATAACCCTCAAAGGTTCTTCTTTCTCCCCTGACGCAACAACCTATTCAGAAAGGACAAAATCAAATCCATTACTAAAAGGAAAACACAAACAGACACACAGACATCCATTATTTAAGATCTTAATCCAAATGCAAACAAGAAGAAGAAGAATTCTACCACAAAGTCAGGGGCAGCAGCTTTTGAATTCCAATACTTGGGCGATAGTAGTTTTTTCGAATTAAACGAAAATAGGGGTAGCTTTGACTGAAAAGATGAAATCCTTGAAGCGGGGAGAAGTTCATTGCGAGGGGAACGGCGGGGGTGATCTGGGTGGAAGGATGCCGCTGAAAAGCTCACAGCATAACAGCTGCAAGAAGCCATTTTTATTTCTCAGGCTCGAGGCCTCGGGCGATGTGAGTCGCACCAAAAAGACTGTTGAGTGACTTTATGCCGAAGCCAAAAATCCACGAACATGAAGGGCAAACATAAGAAAAATCGGCGTAGGGGGATTTGACGGCAAGATATGGTCCAAGTTGGGAGTTCCAGCTTCACCAAACTTTACCACAGTCCTTATCGCCCAGCCACTGCCCACGCCACACTCGACTCTCGAGGATGGAACTTGGAAGGCTTTCCTTTACGGGTCGGGTCGGGCTACCCTCCTGCAGTCCTGCTACATTTTCCTTTTAAACATTATTAATACAGCATTCAGAATGCTCCGTGCGGCGCTGGAGTGGCGGTGCTGGAGGGATGAGAACGGCGCAGCCGCTGGAAGTATGAGAGAAGAGAAGGGTGCTGCCGCTGGAGGGATGCGAACGGGTTGAACGGCGGCGATGGAGCTGGAGTGAATTTATGATAAGAAAATGAGAAAACTGCTGTAAACTTCTCTGTATCTTTCATTCACCAGAAACATACTTTCTCCGTGTCAAAATGTTGTTTACATGTGGTTCAAAATACATGTGGGGTTGGGGTTGGGAGTTACCGAGCATTCAAGTCCCCTTCTACAAACTTATGGTAGGGGTTCGAATCTCTCGGCCCAATCTCTTCCTTTATTCTTCTTTGTAACAAAAATAGATCACGATGTCATGACTCAACTGACTAACAAAACAAATTACTGAAAATAGGAAACAACTTGACTCCACTAAGATCCCACTAACAATACTCATTAACTCAAAATAGGAAAATAATATTTTATTCCTAACATTTCCTCCCTTAAATTGAACCGTTTCTGTTTGATCAATTTATCAATTCACTTCTGCAGCTCCAGTCACCTCATCATTCCAGCTTCCAACCCTCATTAGTCCTCTCAACCTCTGGAAGGTAAAAACTTTGAGAGCCTTGGTGAATATATCAGGTAATTGCTCTTCACTTTTGCAAAACTCCAGCTTAATCAACCATCATTGCTAGCATCTCTTAAATAATGAAATCTCACATGTATATGTTTGCTTCTTCCATGAAGAACCGGATTTTTGGAGAGTTTAATTGCAGAATCATTATCACAAAAAAGTGTGACAGCCCCTAAATTCTTGAGCAATAGTTCTTCTAAAACTCTTTTCAGCCACACAGCTTGACAAGCACAACTTGTTGCAGCCACAAATTCAGCTTCAGTACTTGAAAGAGTGACAATTTGTTGCTTCTAGATGACCACGAAATTGCACCAGAACCAAGCAAGAAAACATAACCAGAAGTGCTTTTACGATCATCTTGATCACCTGCAAAGTCACTGTCAGTATATCCACAAAAAAATAGCTGCATCACCTTTATCATAAAAAATTCCATAATCCTTAGTACCTTGCAAGTAACGTAGGATTCTTTTAGCTGCCTGCATATGCATCTCAGTGGGGCTTTCCATGTATATGCTGATTAAACTCACACCATACATGATACCAGGCCTTGTTGCAGTTAAATACATCAAACTTCCTACCATTTGTTTATAAAGTGTGCTGTCAACCTTTTTTCAACTTGGATCTTTGTGAAACTTGAAACCACACTGGACGGGTGTGTTTACTGTGTTGCATTTATCCATATCGAACTTGCTCAACACATCTCCAGCATATTTCTTTTGCGAAAGAAAAATGCCCTTTCTGATTGGACTACTTCTAAGCCAAGAAAATAATGCAACCTGCCAAGCTCAGTCATTTCAAATTCATCCATCATAGATCTCTTAAATTCATCAAACATCGATAAACAATTTCCAGTAAATATGAGATCATCAACATAAAGGCACACAATAACATTTCTCCTCCTACACCCATCTCAATAAAGAAAGAATGTTCATATGGACATTTAGTGAAGCCAACCTTCAAGAAGTAACTCACAATACGACTATACCAAGCTCTCGGTGCTTGCTTTAGTCCGTAGAGAGCTTTCTTTAACTAATAAACCTTATGCTCAGCTCCAATCTTCACATACCCAGGGGGTTGATCAATGAATACTTCTTCTTCTAACTTACCTTATAAACCTTATGCTCAGACTTAACAACAAGTTGGGAAAGAGGCCAGACATGCTGGGCAGCTAACGCAATAACCAACCTGATTGTATCAAGTTTTGCAACAGGAACAAAGACCTCACGATAATCAACACCATATTCTTGTTTATAGCCTTTTGCCATAAGTCTTGCTTTATGCTTGATGATTTCACCTTTTTCATCCAATTTGGTTTTGAATACCCACTTCACCCCAATGGTTTTATGTCCCTGTGGAAGATCACACAACTCCCATGTATTGTTTTTTTATTTCAATGGCTTTGATTTCATCATTCATTACACTTTTCCATTTTGGATCTTTCACAGCATCTTCAAATGATGTTGGTTCACAATCTCCAAATAAAGCAAAGTAGGTGACTGAGTCATCAATTGAATCAATTTCTGATACCTCATAGTCATCCATCCACGCAGGCCGTTTGCGAGCCCAAATAGGCGAGATTCTAGGATAGCAGCTCCTGGTGGTGATGCTTCTCCTGGTGCAGTAACTTCAACAGAATCAACAGAGGGTTGTTGATGAGCCTCTTGCACTTCACAGTCATCATCTAAAATTGTTGGAATATCAGGCTGCTGCTGCATATTCCAATTCCACGTGCTTGTCGCATCAAAAACCACATCCCTGCTAATCACAATTTTATTTGACACAGGATTATATAATTTTTATGCTTTTGAAAAATCACCTACACCAAGAAAAACACATTTTTCACCTTTATTGTCTAGCTTTTTTCTTTTTTGATCCGGCACATGTGCATATGCAATGCACCCAAATATCTTGAAATGATCAACTGTTGGAGTTCGTCCACTCCAAGCTTGTTCCGGTGTCATGTTGCGAACAGCAAGGGTAGGGCTCCTGTTCAACACATGAATACTCCAATTCACTCCTTCCGGCCAAAAAGTTTTAGGCTCCTTACTTGTCTCCAGCAGGCTTCTCATCATGTTCATGATTGTGCGATTTTTCCTTTCACATACTCCATTTTGTTGTGGAGTGTATGCGGCTGTGAGTTGTCTTTTAATATCATACTTCTCAAAAAATTGAGCAAACTCATCTGAGTTGTATTTGCCTCCACGGTCAATTCGCAGAACCTGAATACAAGACTTGGATTCTTTTTCGACCATAGCTTTAAAACTTATAAAAGCTGTCAGGGCCTCAGACTTTTCATGAAGGAAATAAATCCAAGTTTTCCGTCTGAAATCATCAATAAAGGTAATAAAATACTTTTTGCCTCCACTGGAAATGGGTGTGAGTGGTCCACAGATATCTGAATGGACTATCTCCAGTAATGATTTAGTCTTTGTGCCTTGCCTTTAGGGAAAGGTTCCCTGTGTTGTTTGCTAACAACACATGCTTCACAAACACCTGTTGGAATTATCAACGTTGGAAGCCCGATCACCATATTTTTAGATTTCAAAGTCCTCAATCCACCAAAGTGTAAGTGCTCGTATCGTCGATGCCACAACGAAGCATTATCTTCCACACCCTCCATTAAGCAAGATTCAACTTCAATCTTCAAAGGATATAGCCTGTGTGAATTCATTGGTATTTCTGCAATGGCACCCCTGACTGGATCATAAATTTCACAAATATTATTTTGCAAAGTGATTACATAACCCTTTTTCTTGTAATTGCCCTGCACTTAATGGATTACTTTTCAACTCTGGAACATATAGGACATTGGATATTGTTTCAATGAATCCATTTCTTGTCCTTATGGTAATGGTTCCCTTTCCCTGTACTGCAACAGTGGAATTGTTTCCAAATTTCACAGAGGACTGAAAATCTTCATTTAGATGTGAAAAAAATGACTTACACCCACTCATGCGATTGCTGTACCCTGAATCTACATGCCATACGTCGCGGTTAGGCTCTCCTTCACACATCACCGCCATTAATAATGTCTCTTGCTCTGGTTCTTTTTCTGCAGCAAAATTTGATCGCTCTTCCTTCCTTCTATCTTGTGGTAGACGTGTATAACACTCTGAGCGGTAGTGTCCAAATTTGTGGCATCGAAAGCATTCAACCTTGGACTTATCCACCTCATGATGTCCACCTCGTCCTCTAACCTCGTCCATTGGCTTTCTGCTGAAATCCCAATTATGATCTCTTCTTCCACGTCCTCATCCTCGGCCCTGGCCGCGCCCTCTCCCTCTTCCTCGGAAGCTTGGAGCATGTGCATCGGCAACAACCTTTAGTGCCCGCTCTTCACTAGATGAATTTCTATTCATCTGCTGCTCATGAACTAGTAATGAGCTTTGCAATTCATCAACACTAAGTGTATCTAGATCATGGGATTCTGTGATGGAGCACACAACATAATCAAATTTTATTGTCATGCATCTCAAAATCTTCTCCACGATTTTGACATCCTCCATTTTCTCACCGTGGAACCGCGTCTTGTTACTGATTTCCATTACTCTGGAACAATACTTCATAACAGATTCTCCATATTGCATTTGATGAATCTCAAAATCCCTCCTCAAAGCCTGAAGCTGTGCACACGTCACTCGACTAGAACCTTCATATTTCTTCTTCAGGGAGTCCCAAATGTCCTTAGAACTATCTTTGCAAAGAATAGTTTCTAAGATGGGACGATCCAATGCTTGAAATAGATAATTCTTGGCTTTGAGGTCTTTCAGCCTTCTGGCTTCCAAACTGGTCTTTTGAGCCCTTAGAACTATCTTTGCAAAGAATAGTTTCTAAGATGGGACGATCCAATGCTTGAAATAGATAATTCTTGGCTTTAAGGTCTTTCAGCCTTCTGGCTTCCAAACTGGTCTTTTGAGCCTCTGATTGTTGTGTTCCAGTTGCGGGTTCACGAACACCTTGCTAACGACATCCCAGTATTATTTGGATCTTAAAAAATTTTCCATCAACATGCTCCAGTGATCGTAATGGCCATCAAAGCGAGGAATAGATGCTTGAACAAAATTAGTTTCAGCCATTTCGAAAAGGAAGAATAGAAAAGAAAACAGTTGTTTTCTTTATGTGGCTCTGATACCACTAACAAGAAAATGAGAAAACAAGTAATATGCTGTAAACTTCTCTGTATCTTTCATTCACCATAAACATAAATTTATACAGAAAAAGACTGAACTGACTAATAAAACAAATTACTGAAAACAGGAAACAACTTGACTCCACTAAGATCCCACTAACAATACTCATTAACTCAAAATAGGAAAACAATATTTTATTCCTAACAATTTAGGGTTACAACTATTTTACTATTTCTAGTTGTTTTACCATTCTATCCCCAAACATAGACATAGGGTATTCCAAAATCTGTCTTTCTCCCTTTGCGTAATGACAATTCTCCTCAAGGAAGCAGGGGTGCGCAGCGGCTCCTCTTCTTCGCCGATTAACCAGCACGGCAGCTTAGGCCATCTGCAACAATAAACTCCATTTCCCAGTCAACTCTATCCTATTTCCCAGTCAAGTTTACAGTTTTTTATTTTTCATCTCCAAAAATCAACTCTAAATTTCTCTCTCTTTAAGAATATTCCATTTTTATTCTTTTTACTATTAATTCAATTTTTATTTATCAAATTATTGTGTTAATTTAATTATAATAGGGGATGATTACTTGACCTAATGGTCAAGATCCTTAACTAGGTTGGAAGTTTGATTTCAAAAAAAAAGAAACATATATAATATATTCAAATTTTGTAAATAAATTTTATTACAATATCTATTTTTTTGGGTAAATATTAACATACATATGTCCACAAAGTTGTGTGGAAGCCCTGAATATTGACACTCATGAGTAGGTAAAAGTGCATGAGAGCACAAGCCACACAAATTATAAAGTAGGACAAAGGGGATGAATAGAGGTTGGTGGGAATCGAACCCCCAACCTATTAATTGGGAGCGGGGGATTTGACCAATAGGATAAATCCCGAACCCCTAGAATACTTATTTGTTGATAATAAACTATAAATAGTAAATAAATTTTTTTTTGCTAAACAATGGGAAATAAAAATTAAAAAAGAGAAGGCAAAAGAAAAAAAAAAGTATAATATACCGGCGCAACTACAGTGCCCCTCTAACATTAGCGGGGCACTATTCATTCAACACAATATTGCCGTCCAATCTACCGTTTACCGTCAACCATTGGAGGAGTGTCAGACGCTAATTTGTTGTTTGCCTCTATTTGCCCGGAGCCACTGGAGAAGCTCTTACGGAACGACCGGCCTCTTCTTTGACGACCATTAAGAGCTTCTCCAACAATGTCTGTAAAATAGGGTTAAACGCCAAAAGACAGGAGAAGATCACTCCAGCAATGACAATGAAACGCCAGACTGGGCATTATTTTCCAGTCAAATGAACAGTGCCCGCTGATTTTAGCGGGGCACTTTAGCTACGCTTTTTCTTTTATTGTTTTCTTCTACTTCAATTTTACTATTTCACTAGTTTTTTTCCTATTATATTAAATTTTATTTTTAATAATTACAAATATTAAATTTTTAATTTTATCTTTAAATAAATTTTAGTATCACTTTTTTTTTATATTTATATTAGGTATTCCGGGCCACATTGGGTCCAAGACTAGTCATTCGGTGAAAGGTTGCTTCTCACATAACAGAATTTTGCATACACAAAGGCTCGAACCCGAGATCTTTGTTTAAGTTGCCAGAGCCCCATACCACTCAGACCAACCGCATTTGGTAATTTTTGTTTTTATTGATTATATTTTTTATATTAAATGACTTTAAATAATTAAAAATTAAACAAAAAACATTTATTTTAATAAAAAATATTATAGAATTTAATATATATTTTAATATATACAATATATTAATTTAATAGATATAAATTAAATAAATTGTAAAAGAATCAAAATGGAATATTCTTAAATAGAGGAAAATTTAGAGTTGATTGTTGGAGATGAAAAGTGAAAACCTGTAAACTGGACTAGAAAATAGAATAGAGTTGACTGGGAAATAAAGTTTATTGCTAGAGATGGCCTAATTAGCTCTTCTTCCTCTCCATCATCGCCTCCCCCCCGCCATCCATCCACCTCTGCGCTGTTGTAGTAAAGTTACACTATTTTCAGGTATGACTTTATACCTATATTGTCACTTTCTGTTCGTGGATCACACCTTTAATGAAGAGGATGTGTTGGGTGTGGTGCCTCCCACTTGGGGTATGGGCAGACACGGTTTTAGGTGAAGCATTAATGATGACAGCCATCCTACATTGATGATTGCAGAAACCTCGTCTGCTATTTTGCCAATAAATACGGGCTACACGAATTGGAAGAAACACACCAACACAAACAAAGCAAGCAGTAGCAAAGGAGCTCACAGCTCAAAGCTTTCTCTGCTTCTTCAATTTAGTGGGCAGATTTAGCCCAGAGAGTGAGTGTGTTTTGGTAGGCTTTTTTTTTTTCTTTTGTGAGGAGTCTACATTAGTTGAGTGGGTTTTGTGGGTCCGGAAATTATTGTCCAAACATTTTTGTAATATTTCTCCTCATAGTAAAATTTGTTTATCCTTTTGCCTGTGGATGTAGGTCGATTTGACCGAACCACGTAAATTTTTCGTGTCTGTTTATTTTGCTGCATTTGGCTAATTTGGGTACACATCCGCAACAAACTGGTATCAGAGCCCTGATTGCGTAGTATGCTCTTTGGTCGCAGTTAATCTGATCTTCCACATCAGAAACACATCTCGGTTAAGCTACCCTTTTGTGAGCCTTGTTTGTGCCTCTTGTTAGCAAAATGTCGGCCATAAATATTAAGGTTGACAAGTTCACGGGGAGGAATAGTTTTAGCCTTTGGCAAATCAAAATGCTGGCTTTGATAAAACAACAAGGTGTGTGGGCTGCATTGAAGGAAAAGGTATATCCAGATAATGCTGAGATGGTGAGCCTGGAGGAGAAGGCTCATTCAACCATCTTACTGTGCTTGGCAGATGATGTCATTACCGAAGTTGCAACGGAGACAAAGACGTCTGGTTTATGGTTAAAACTCGAAAGTCTTTACATGACTAAGTTTTTAACCAACAAGTTGCTATTAAAGCAATGTTTATTCAGCCTACGAATGCAGGATGGTACATCTCTTCGAGACCATCTCGATAGATTGAATACTATCTTGTTGGAGTTACGTAATATTGATGTGGTGATCGAAGATAAAGATGTTGCATTAATATTATTAGTATCTTTACCACTATCATTTGAAAATTTTGTACAATCATTTATAGTTGGTAAAGATACTGTTAGTTTGGAAGATGTACGGGCTGCTCTGCATAGTAGGGAATTGCGCCATGAGGCAACTTCGAGTAATGTAGATGATCAGGCTGCTGGGCTTGTTGTTAGTAGTGGCGAGGGACATGGAAAATTTTTAAAACAAAAGAAGAAAAAGTCCTTTGTTAAAGGTCCCAAGCCAGGTGATGTCTGCAACTATTGTAAAGAGAAAGGACATTGGAAGACCCAGTGTCCCAAGATGATGAAGAAGCAACAACAGGGAACGCAACAGGAGTCTGTCTCTGTTGCAGTCAACGGCGATATAGATCCAGATGATCATTTGGCTTTGGTCATAAGCGTGCAGCCATCGCAGGATGATGTATGGGTTCTTGATTCTAGAGCACCATACCACATGTGTCCTAATAAAGAGTGGTTTTCGAGCTACGAACTAGTCAACGGAGGAAATGTTCTTATGGAAAATGATTCTATCTGTAAGACATTTGGGATTGGTTCTATCAAGCTTAGAACACATGCCGGTGAAATTGCAACTCTGTACGATGTCAGACATGTTCCAAAGCTGAAGAAGAATATGATATCCTTAAGAGTCCTTGACAATAAGGGTTTCAGATACAAAGGGGAGCATGGAGAATTCTACATCATGAAAGGATCGTCCGTGGTTTTGAAGGGAGTCTTCCATGGATCTCTGTATATTGTGCAGGGATCTACTGTAGTAGATTCTATAGCTGCTATTGCTGATACTTCTGATATGTCCAAGCTATGGCATATTAGACTTGGGCATGTGAGTTAGAGAGGAATGCAGATCCTGTCAAGTCGTGGTCTTCTTGAAGGTCACAAGTTAGCTGAGTTTGGGTTCTGTGAGCACTGCACATTTGGTAAATTACATCGTACCAAATTTAGAAAGGCAACTCACAGAACGAAGTCGACGTTGGATTACATTCATTCTGACTGTTGGGGTCCTTCATGAGTTGAGTCGCTTGGGGGCAGCAGATATTTTTTATCCATTATCGATGATTATTCAAGGATGACTTGGTAATCATGATGAAGGAAAAGGGCGAAGCTTTCTTGAGATTTAAGCAGTGGAAGGCATTGGTAGAGAACCAGACCAACAAGAAGATTAAAAAGCTTCGAACTGATAATGGTTTGTAGTTCTGTTCAAGGGAATTCAATGAGTTCTGCAAGAACAATGGAATTGTACGGCATCACACAGTCAGGAACACTCCAAAACAAAATGGAGTGGCGGAGTGTATGAATCAGGCGCTTTTGGAGAGGGCACGCTGCATGCTCTCAAATTCTGGATTGCCAAGGAGCTTTTGGGCAGAGGAAGTTAACACTGCTTGCTTTCTGTTCAATCGGGGACCTCATACAGGAATTGATTGTCGGATTCCTTATGAGGTTTGGTCGGGTAAATCCTATGATTACTCGAATTTGAAGTCTTTTGGATGTGCGGCTTATTATCACGTAAACGAGGGAAAATTGAAGCCCAGAGCAAAGAAGGGCGTTTTCGTAGGGTATGGAGATGGAGTCAAAGGATTCAGAATTTGGTCACCTTCTGAGAAAAGAGTTATCTTGAGCAGAAGTGTGGTGTTTGAAGAGAATTCTATCCTCAATCTGCCTACGAAGGTGGTGAATGTCTCAGAACAGCAAGCATGGGTTAAGGATGCAGAGGAGAGAGAAGCTGAGAGATCAGGGAAGAACAGGAAACAGAGATCAGATGCAAAACAGACACCACAAAATATAGTAAGGAACATTTTCAGAGAATCTGTTGTTAATGAAGGACTGGAACCGATAGCGAATTTCAGGAAAGTTTCAGCCCCATCAATAACACAAGCAGATGCAGATCTTCTCATTACAGACAGACCTAACAAGATCATGAAGAGATTACCTCCAACTCTCCAACAGGAAGTTCATGGATATGTTCAGGAGAGGAAGAAAGAATTCATTGAGAAGTATGTCAAATATGATGCTATGTGCAGAGAAAATGCATACAAGGAGCATAGACCTTATACTGATCAAACACAAGGAAGAATTCAGCAGGTAATTATTGATGATTGTGATGCATGGAATGGGAAATATCTGAACAGAAAGGGAATGAATGTCATGCTGAAAGGATTGGGCAAGAATTTTTATGTCAAGAAGCATGATTCAGATGAAGACAGCACAGATGATGAGCAAAGAATTGAGAAAATGAGAGTAGTTGATGAAGTCACAACTATTGTAGGAGAAAGGAATGAAGAAAATGATGAACTCCATCCGATTCTGCAAGAAAGTATGGATTATTATTATGCAAACAGACAAAAGATAAACCGTGAATGGGAGGAATTCATGAAAACCCAAGATAAGAAAGGTAAAAAGAAAGTATCCACCAAAAAGAGGAAGTCACACAATCTCAGTCCAAGCACTTCAGAGGAAGTACCAACAGCTAAGAAAAGGACTGGGAGAAAGGTGGAAACAAGCAGGTCTGAGAAAACTAGCCGAATTCCAAAGAAGAGGATGAATGAAGATGAGCTGGCAGCCAAAGAAATCCTGGACTTGACGTTAGAAGTTCCAAAAGCAAGGGATTTAATGGATGAAGATACTGAGATTTTACAATCAGCTCAAGGAAAGAAAGAAGTTGTTACTTACAAGAGGAGAGGGAAGTTACCTTCTGAGCAGAAGGAAACTAACCCTGAAGAATTTATGCAGCAAGGGTCTTCTCTTGAGAATGTAGAACAATTGGGAATCACTCCTGAGAAAGAGAAGCAACAAGAAAAAGAACCTGAAAAACCTGTTAAGAAGTTCAGAATAAAGATGAAGGCTATGAAGCCTAAGTATGTGGTACATGATACCAGCTCTGAGGAAGAAAAAGTCAAACCAACTTTAGGGATAGTTCCCTATACAGAAAGGATGGAACTAACTCCTTATAGTAATTTGAAGTGGGGGATATAGACCCGGAAGGCTGGAGAGCATGTATCGATGAACATCAACCTGATGAACAAGGGTCAACTAAACCGATCACTGATCTTCAACAGGCTCAGATTGTTGAAAGAGATAATATAGAAGAACAGAATGAAGGTCAGCAAGCTCAGGTTAACGAAGATCTTATTCAAAGTCAGATTGATATACAAGGATTTTTAGAAAAAGAAACCGAACAAGATTCACCACCAGAACAAGCTGCAGATGAGCAAGAATTTCTAGATCAAGTGGAAAAATCAGTGGTGGACACATTTCAAGATCAGTCACTTGAAGATTTACAAACTTTTGAAGATATGAACTTGCATGGAACTACAGTAGGTAACATGACTTATTCTTTGGAAGGACTGATCAAAAAGTTCAGAAAATTGGCCAGAGAAGGAGGGAATGCACGCACTTCAGTAGAACAAGCAAGTGAATATGCAGCTAAACTTGAGTCAGAATTAGAGAAAGTTCAACAACAAATGAATTCTGTCCAAATAGTGGAACCATCTCCATTAGCAATCCAAGCTTATGAAGAAGAAGTGCAGAGAAATGAAATTCAAGAAGATCAACGGAGAAAGTATTTTGTGGAAGACACTGTTAGTCAATATCTTGGAATACAGACAAATGCTGAAAATCAAATGAATCAATGGCTCCTACCATCTCAAGTCAGGGATGAAGTAACTCAGAGAGCGATTGCAAGGATGAATGATCCTGAATGGGTTGCAGAACAGAGGAAGAAAGCAGAAGAATATTTTGGAACCAAAGGATTTGAAGATTCAGAACCTACTGCTATCCCTCTTCTACTAAACGAACCTGTACAGGAAGATCCCACAGAGATCTTAAATCAGCATAGCTTGGAGGTTACTGAGAAGGTAGACACCAGCACATCATTGATACATGATTCAGGCATAGGCAATCCACAACATGATGACACTGATAGAGCTCAAGAAGAAAATCCAGAGCCTGACCATGAACAAAACCCAGAACAAGTTTAGGAAGAAAATGTAGAACCTGCTCAAGAAGGAGGCCAAACAGAAGAAGAAGGAAATGAGAATGCTGGGAATGAGCAGGAAGAGGCACAAGAATCTGAGGGAAATGAATCAGATACATCTGAAGGATCTTCCCCAGGAAAAGAAATTCCAGAATTGTTACCTTTGAGTTATTGGGGGAAGAATAGTCCGAAGGTGAGGTTATCAATCCCTGATAGCATTGAAAAGAGAACTGAATTTACAGAAGAGGAAATCAAGGTTAAGTTTAATGGAAGAAAGGAGGCATTGGAGAACTACCTGGGAATGTCCAAAATGATTGTTCCGGACAAAGGATTTCATCCCAAGTGGCTGGATCACAAATGTATCAGCTACTGGAGGAGAATCAATGAATGAGACGTTTTCATGAGACATAACAACAAATGTGGTTATGTGGAGTTGACCAGAGAGTTCTATGCTAACTTTGATGTTGAGGCAGAAACAACATGGATTAGAGGAAAAACAGTGCAAGTTACTGTGGAAACTCTAAATGATTTGATACAGGCACCTTTGTTAGAACAACCAGAAGTCAAGTCTGAGGTTCTTTTGAGGAAGAAAACTCAAGGAAATAAGCTTACCAATGCTAGAAAAATGGCATTAGGATTCTGTTCAACACACAGAGGAACTGAGCAGAATAAGATTCCACTAAAGAATTTGAAGCCTGAGTATCTGCCAACACTTGATTGCTATTATTCAAAGCTCAGACCCACCACAAATTTTCAAGGACCTTCAGCTGGAACTTTTGAGGGATTTGCATTGTTATGGTGAGGAAGGAAGTGCAGTGCTGCACACCATGTTCTCAATGTCATTAAGTCAAGAGTTGGAGAAGATGCAGCATTAGCTTATCCAAATTTAATCAGAAGACTCTGTGAGAAACAAGGAGTGTCAATCACACCATTATTACCAGAGATCATAAAGATAGATCCTCCTATTCCATTACCAGAAGACACTTTGAGGGGAGAATTGGTTTACCAAATGCCAGATTTAGAGAAACAAACTTCTGAGGGATCAGGGTCAAAGGTGCCATCTCCTAAGACAAAAAGGGTTAAGCTTCCTTCAAAATCAAGATCATCTCAGTCAAGAGCCGCAGTGAAAAGGACAAAGACTGTAGCACCATCTCCTGCATTGAATCCTATTCCAGAAGATGAGGAGTTTGAGAACACTTCTGCACCATCTCACCCTTTGAGACAACCAATGAGGAACACAGTGTCTGTGGATGAATCTCAGAATATGAGTACCTCAATTCAAAGTTTTGCACAGTCCATGGAGATGTTAGTGAAAACTATGTCAGAAGACAAGCACGTTCAAAGAGAGATGGAGCAAAAGAGGATCAAACTTGAACATGTCAGGATTCAAACTGAAGAAAAACTCAGGAAAGAGGAGATGGAGAGGCAAGAAAAGATAAGGAAGGAAGAATGGGATAGACAGGAGAGAATGAGAAGAGAAGACATGGAAAGATTTGAAAGGCTAAGAAAAGAAGAGCTTGAAGAGAGAAGACAGGAACGTGAAAGGGATATGGAACTGAGGAGACAGGAGCAGCAAAATAGTACGAGATTGGTAAACATCCTTGCCAACCTAGTCTCGGATCTAAAGAAGTCTCCATCCATACCACCCAAAGACCCAGACAATGATGCAGGACCATCCTGAGATCACAGGGGAGTTTTCTGTAACCTTCTTTTTCTTTTAATTGCAGTCTCTCTTTTTCTTTATTTCTTTCCTGTATCCATTTATTCTAATTTGTGAATATAACTTAGGATAGAGTTAATATGAAGTTGTATCATAGGATTGAATTTCAAGTTAAAAAAAAAACAACACAAAAACTCAGGGAGGCTAATAAACTGATGAAGGAATAGAAGATGAGTCTAAAGTGGTTGCTGTGGAGACATCTACTTTATAGATTTTCACTGCAAGCATGAGCCGCTCTTAAAAACTGTTTTCAGCTGTAAACTCTGAGATTGATTGATGTCATTACTGGATGAATAGTTTGAAGGTTTTATGATTATATTAACTCTAGTGATTTGTATATCTTAAACAACAACTGCACAAGGTTAGAAAGATTGATCTAATCTAGTCTCTCTTGGAAGATGACTGTGCATATTGAGTAAAAAAAAAAAGAGAGCAAGGGAAATTTCAGAAACAGATGTGGTAAAATAATGTGGATATAAGTAGCTGGCACAACTGCCCCTCTGATTTATAAGTTGAAGAACTTTAAAAAAGCAGAATCAAGGGCAGGGGAGTTGAAGTTTCATCTGCAATGTCAGGCCATGCGACTCCTCCTAATAATGTGAAACCGAGCTATTGAAAGCCACGGAAGGCCACCCCTTGATATAAAAAAAAGAGAAGAGAGTATTTTATTCTTTTTGGGTAAGGATTCAAAAGCACAAGATATGCACATGAGTTGGACAGGATTGAGCGTGAGAAGAGAAATCTGACTAACTAAGGAGCAGAACAATAATTCACATAAATGCAAATCACTTTTGTTAATGTTTTCATGAAATCTGGTGAACTTAAAAGTTAGGGATGAAGCATCAATCAGTTGAAAGAGTTGAGCTTGAGACAGTTGGAAAAGAGAAGGTAGTGATCCAGGAGAATCTTGCATAAACACCTAAATCCCAGAAGCCACTAATTGGACTTATTCTTTGAAACTTTACAAGTTTCTTACCACTTGAGGACAAGTGTTTCTAAATGTGAGGATGGTGATGACAGTCTTTTATGACTGACATTTGCGTCCAATTTAGTGTCTTATCGATGATCTTTTGTTCTTAATTCCATTAGTTTTTAATGAATAATCATGGAAGATCAGAAAAGATGGAAGAAGAATTAAGATTGAGAAGAAGTTGGAATTACACTGAAAATGGCTTGAAATTCTAGTTTTCATTGCAAGTCTCGCACGCTATGTTTTTATTTGAACTGACTCACGCTTTGACATTCAGCAGGAAGTTAAGCTGGAAAGCAGCGAGAGATGGAAAAAGACATCGCGAGGAAAGAAAATCTGTGTAAGCCAGGAAGCTTTAGATATTATGGCGAGAAGCAAACTCTTTGGAGAAACTGTGAGACCTCGCCTAGTCAAGAAAGATGATTACATTTCTGACTCTCGCTTTGAAGGAACTGGACAAAGTGAGAGGAGAGCTATTCTGATGCGAGCGGTTATCATCCAAGGCTGAAGCAGTTACAACGCCCATCTATAAATAAGACCCTTGGGGAATCAGCTCAGCAGGCGGGAGATTGAAGAGAATAGCTCAATTTTACTCTCCAGTCCATTTTTAGAATTCAGTAGGTAGGTTAGCTAGGGTTTACGTTTCCACTGCAATTTACTTTAAGTTCTTCAGATTTGTAATTCAATTTCGCAGTAGATTTTCTTCAAGATAGTTTTTAGTAGATTAGTTTGAGGATACCCTGGAAGAAGAGTTGCTTTTGGAATGCTTGTTCATCCATTACGACGATCATCATCTAAACTTCCGACTCATTCATTCACCTTTGCATTACTCTGATTGCAATCAGATTTCCAGGTGTATTCGTTTTTAATTCTTTGTTATTCAAGATACATGAAGAATGATCGGTTATCAAATCGTGTATTTCTTATCTTTCTGGTTTCAATTTTCATTTCTCAATTCTGTTTCAGAGGAGTATAAACCTCGATTACAATGTTCATCTTTTCTGGAATTTGCATCACATTGATAATTTGATTCTCAAAGATCATAATACCTCTATATCTTAAATTCGTAATTTGTTCGTTCTAATTACACAAGAAGTCTGAATATTGTAACCGAGTTAGGTATGAACTGGCAGAATTGTGAATTCATTTGATTTTCTGTTGATATTATATCTTGATCTCAAAATTGGAAGAGAATCATAGAGTTTAATGTTCAGAGCTTCAAAAGGTTCCTAAAGACCCTTGCAGTGTTAATCATCGCATGATAATCTTTAAGAATTGACAACTCTAAGTTCATGAATTTGGATGTGGAAGGTTCTGTAATCATTCTTTTCTGAACAGAAATCCCAGAGGGTAGTTATGATAGTTATAAGACTTGATCATTTACTTCACATAAGGATAAAGCCACGCTTCATCATAAAAGATGATGCGAGGAGATATCCAGAGAACTTTGCTTTAAGAAAGGCTATTTCAATACTCTCGCAATGTCATTCTGACAAAGCGAGAGAACCAATCTATGATAGCAACAGAATTAATACCCATCTCTTAGGGCATCAAATACTTACTTTTACTTCTTATACATATATAACCCCTATCTTATAAGTAGGAATTGGATACATCGCCGCATTCTTACAGAAATTATTGCGAGGCATTTAGTTCTTTGTATAAACAAAATATGAGGAACATTCTTTGAATATTAATTCCCTCCACGCTGTACAGACATAGCGTGCGGAAAATTTGAATGTTCATAGTTTGAAACCCAAAGTAGTTACTGCGAGCTACTTTGGACATTTATTTTGCAGAATTAATTCTCAAATCTTTTTCATAGGAAAGTTATTTCCTAATTCTGTCTAGTTTCCAGTGTATATTTTGGAAACACCCTAGCATTTTGATTAAGAGGACTCAGAACCCTCATCGTTTCTTTATACATATAATACTACCTATACATATAATATTTTGGGATATTTCCCGGTCTATGATGAGTAATCTTACTTCATAATTACAGACCTATAATTCATATCTGTAATTCATATTACTATTTTCATTAGTACAATGAGAAAGATGATGATATAAGTTTTCTCAATCATTATTTACTCAGGTTAATGGAGAACAAACTTGTTCTTTAGTTGGACATTTAGTACCTGTCGTTTAAAAGGGAAAGATGTTTCAAAAATCATCTTTTGTCCTAATAATTAGTAGAGTTTTAGGAAGATTAATTTCCAGGGTTCATAGTTTTATAGTTTCCACTATATGTTATGGGTAGGAGATTAAGATATTCTTCCTACAGTCTACTAATCCTGAGTTAAATCATGGGTATTTGGAATTGTTTATAGAGATTTCTCAAGCTAAAGCATCTATATGAATCTGAGTGGTCTAGATAAGTCAAGGATTTTGAATAGCAATTTCATCTTGATATACTTACAGGACTATTATTTCTTACAAATACTTGAAGGAATTACTCTGAGGATACAAGTCTTATGAAAACATTGGATGATAGATTTAAATACTTGCTTTTTCATTTCTTGTAGAGGACATCCAACATAGGGTCATAAGACCAGTTTGATCAGGAGTAATAAAAAGAACAACTTCAAGTTCAGATGAATATAAGATGATTTAGAAGTGACCTCGAGTTGTCAAAGGCTTAATCTGAGTCCGAAAGAAATAGATTAAGTGACAGTTCTAAAAAGCTTTTGTCACATAATGAGTCTGACCGATCATTCTGTGATGATAGTATCTTATGATTTCAGTGCTTAGAATGTCATGACACTAAATCACAAGTACCTGTCTTGGGAAGTGATTTAAGACATGAAGATTTGATTAAGTTGCATAGAGGATTTGTCTATCTCAATGAACTCTCATTATGTTTTAACCGTTGAAGTATGACATTCTCATCATATTCTTATTTCATTCATTTGATCTGGTCCGTGTTTTCTTTAACACATGAACATAATCACAACATTTAACATCATTTCAATTGTTTTCTTTACTATTGTTTACAGCTTTATGCATTTACATTACAGCATTAAATTCTTAGTAATCATCATTACACCATCCTTAAACCAAGAGCATAAACAGATTCTAGAACTAATAATCCTATTAAAACACTTCTATCGTGTAACTCTCTAATGAACGATCCCGACAATAAAAATAAATATTGCAGCTTGATACCGTGCGCTTTCGGTAGGAAAAATTAGGCAATCTTTTTAACAGCCCTATAGGATTATAGTGTAAAGGGTGTCGGGGGGCATTGCAGCGGGTTTTACCTCAAAGCTTCAGGTGCAGCGCAGAAAATTCTGGGGATGGAGATCTATCGAGATAGATATCAGAAGAAGCTTTTCTTGTCACAGAAAAGCTACATCCAGAAGGTTCTGTCAAAGTTTGGAATGTCTTCGGCGAAACCTTTGAATACTCCATGTGCTTCTAATACACAACTCTCAGCTACCTTTGCACCTAAATCTGAAGCTGCGAAGGAGTATATGGCAAAGGTTCCATATTCTAGTGCAGTGGGCAGTTTGATGTATGCCATGGTGTGCACTAGACCTGATTTGGCACAAGCAGTCAGCGTGGTTTGCCGATTCATGGCGAACCCATGAAAAGAGCATTGGCTCGCTGTGAAGCAAATCTTTCGCTATTTGAGAGGTACATCTGATGTTGGTCTCATTTATGGAGGCGACTTGCAATGTTCGGTGGTTGGGTATTCTGATTCTGATTATGCTGGAGATGTGGATAGTAGAAGATCAATGACTGGTTATGTTTTCACTCTTGGAGGCTCTGTCGTTAGTTGGAAAGCAACTTTGCAGGCTACAGTAACACTGTCTACTACGGAGGCAGAATACATGGCGTTGACAGAGGCTGCCAAAGAGGGAATTTGGTTAAAAGGACTAGTTGGTGATCTTGGTCTACATCAAGATCAAGCAATTGTGTTTTGTGATAATCTCAGTGCAATATGTTTGGCTAAGGATCATGTTCATCATGAGAGAACCAAACACATTGATGTGAGATATCATTTTCTGAGATCAGAATCGAGGATCAAAGTATAGAAGATTGCTACGGCAGATAATCCTACAGATATGTTCAATAAACCTGTACCTCATAGCAAATTTCGACATTGCTTGGACCTGCTAAATGTTTTGAGCTGTTGATTGCCTCTTCGAGGCATTTTTGTTTTCCCATGGTGGGAAATTTGGAGGCAAAAGAAGAGTTAGAGTACCGTTTGGCACATTTGTGTGCATGATTTAGGTACATCTGTTTTCAGGAGAAGTTTGAGATCAAGGTGGAGCTTACTCAGTATTCAACTTTACCTGGGATGCACCAATGTGGAGATTTGTTGGGTGTGGTGCCTCCCACTTGGGGTATAGGCAGACACAGTTTTAGGTGAAACATTAATGATGACAGCCATCCCATATTGATGATTGCAGAAACCCCGTCTGCTATTTTGCCTATAAATACGAGCTACACGAATTGGAAGAAACACACCAACACAAACGAAGCAAGCAGCAGCAAAGGAGCTCACAGCTCAAAGCTTTCTCTGCTTCTTCAATTTAGTGGGCAGATTTAGCCCAGAGAGTGAGTGTGTTTTGGTAGGCTTTTTTTTTTTTTTTTTTTTTCTTTTGTGAGGAGTCTACATTAGTTGAGTGGGTTTTGTGAGTCCGGAAATTATTGTCCAAACCCTTTTGTAATATTTTCCTTCATAGTAAAATTTGTTTCTCCTTTTGCCTGTGGATGTAGGTCGATTTGACCGAACCACGTAAATTTCCTGTGTCTGTTTATTTTGCTGCATTTGGCTAATTTGGGTACACCTCCGCAATATGATGAATTTTTTTTTTTGGTGAAACAGCCTGAGAAGGCGAGCGAAAGAAGAAGAAAAAATAAAGGAAAACTAGACTAATCTAGTGTACAAAGTGCCATCCGAGTCTCTGCTAAGCAATGCCACAAGGTCGTCCGGAGGGAACGCCCAAGTGATGTAGAAGTCTTCTTCTAGAGCAGCCTTACGAGCTAATGCATCCGCGACCTGATTGCCCTCACGGAAAACATGTCGAATAAAGCATCCTGGCATCTGAGAAAGTAGGGACCGGACGTCCTGGATAATTGGCCATAGAGCATGATGAGGCACGGCAGCAGCCATTGCCAGCCCGAGCACATCGAGGGAGTCAACATAGCAAGCTTCCAAAGACATGCCAAGCTGCTGCACCAAGAGTAGGCCAAAGTGGAGGGCCACCAACTCGACCTCAAGGATTGATCTAACACCCGTCTGTCCTCCACACCCCTTGATCTATTCTCCATTGCTCTGCCGAACCACAGCGCCAAAACCAGACTTCATACCCGATGAGAGTACACATCCGTCCGTGTGCAACACAGCCCCAGTCACGCCCCCCTCAATCCATCGCACAGTCCGGGTCGAATGCTCCCGCTGCTTACGTGCAGCCCCCTTCTCCATTTGCCTTTGAAGATGCGCAGCCTGAGCACACAACCTGTCGCAATAGGATGAAATTAAACCACCAAAATTTGATTCTTCTATTTTTATCTGATTTCATTTTATAGTCTTTAAATATACCATCATCATCGACACCTCCATTGTAAGTAAAATCGATAATCCCCAAAATCTCACAAAATTTGGATTGGTTTTCGGGTCTTGTCATTCGATCAATTCCATAAAGGTATTGTACGCTGTTTGTGTTTGCCCTTGAAATTTGTGAAAAAGAGTTTAGCACTCCCCTCCCAAGTCTCAACCATAATTGATGGAAATCCTTCTCATTCACTCATATTTTTGCGAGAAGCAAATGGTTGTGCAGACAGTAATAGGATGAAGTTTGTTATCTCTTGATCTTCTAGCATGTAGCCTGGCTACCTATGACTCCTCTTTTGCTTTGATACTCCATTCGAGCGAATAATTGGTTAATGATGACATTTCTGTTTTAGTTGAAACTATTTATAAAATGACAATTAGTATATCAGCTTGATTTTTGATTATTATGCTAAATAGAACTGAATTTGTATAAGAAATTTTTGATTCAACATTCAAGCGGTACCTTTTTAATCCAATTCATCTTCAATTCAGACTCACTCCACTCCAGTGAGCGGTGAGCCTGTAATAGTGTGACCCTGTGACCTAATTCCTACAAATCCTATTCTTTGAACTAACTCTCTGTAAGTCTATCATTCCTGATTATTCGTTTCCAATCGCTAATAAATCTTTGCCACATTTTCCCATTCGCACCCCATTCTAAATTTGTGAAGTACATTTCTTCACTAATTCTTGCAAGATTGATGCTTATTTGTATATAATTAAGGTATGGAAGTATTTTTAGAATTTTAAGGATCCTGTTGTTTCATGGACATAAGCAATTACCTAATTCTTGTACTAATTGTTGCCCGTTGTTTCAATAAGGTTCCTGCTTTTATGTTCACTTTTATGAAATTAGTAGTTGATAATAATTCAGTAACTGTGTTGATTCTCGGCAGCTCTGCTGCTGTTGTTCTTTTCAGCGTCTTTGTTATGGTGTAAATAATAATGTAATGAACTTGTTTGATGAAATGCCTGTTTATAGTATTTAAAAATCTATATTGTCTACTTTGATATTGTACCCCTCCATCTCCAATCTGTGATCTGTCCCGTGTCTACCGTCTCTGGTGCAACCCGACCTCAATCAACATTCCTCCCAAATCCTAAGCCCAAAAATGAAAATTCACTCAACCACTCAACCCTAATTCCTAAACCCCCGACTCTCTGCCACTCCCAATCTCTCATTTCTTCAAATTCTCAATTTATCTTGGCAAAATTCTCGCAGACCACAGTTGGATCATCAGCAACGGAGCAGTGAAATACTGAATTATCAGAATTCATCCGGTCCTCCCAGCAGCATTGGCTCTCGGCGGAAATACACTCTCTCCAATCAATACTCAGTACCTCGCTCTGCCCTCTGCCCTTGTCTAAGTCATCTTCCACCAGTTTCAAACGAAATCGCAGACCCACCATCCTCTGTCATTCTTGAAATTTTACTTGTTTTTGGTCGGCGCTAGGCGGTCAATCAGTCAGTCACAAACTCACAATTTACGCATTGTCTGATTACAGTTTACACTACATAATATACTATGCTAGATGTATAATGGTTAAAATCCTTGACTTTTCTTTGCCCATTGAATCAATTTGGTGACTGTTGTGACTTGTAGATTGTGTTTATGTGAAATTGAATTAATGAATTAGATATACTATAAGATGTTATGATGAAAATCGGCTGTGATGCGAAGCCCTGGAACTAACCTGATAACGCATCCTGCATCCACTAGATATCATGCCTGACTGGGTTCAGTGTTTCCTCTTCCCACAGGAATATTGATATAATTTACACTTTGGGATTCTTTTTCCGACTCGTGAAAAATGTGGAGGCCCGTCTATGAACTCTGGACTGACATTCTTAAGATTCAAAAATTTCGAAGAGTGGTGTCCTATACTGGATTTTTCTGCTTCTCTGCACTCATCAGCTATGCCCATTGCAACATTACGTAAGTTTATGTTACATTTTGGGATGAGATTCATTAAACCAGGAAAAGAGGGGAATGTGGGATATGCATTCTATTTGGCTATTTGCAATATCTGTTGTCTTTCTTTTGCAATATTTAGTTTCAATGTGTTTCATTGGTTAGAATTCATATGTTTAGAGTTTGTGCTAGTACGATGTAGGTGGTTGGACAAATTTTGTTAATTCCTTGGGTTTTTTTTTTAAAAAAAAAATTCTTTTGTTTTCTACTTGTGTTTGTGGAACCAAGGTTTCCCCGCCTGTTCTACCGCATCGTTTATTTTCTTGGTAGAGGAGAAGTTGAGAATGTGAAATTATATACTAAGATTTTTGGCGGCAGTTGAGCTATGATCATTGCTCAAATCGTTGTAAGAAACATAAAAGCTTGTTTGGGTTGTTCTTTGGAATCATAAACCTTATCATTTGATTGATTAATCAATTAATTTTATCTAACCTTTACGTCCTTTCTTTTATATGACTGCAGGAACAGAGCTGGATACTCAAGAGCGGATCAATTCTATGCTTCTTATGCAGCTGGGACTGAGCTTCTTGTTGATACAGGAAAGGTTTGTTGAACTTAGATAACATTCTTTATCATGTTTTCAGTGAGCTGAAACTGTACTGAATCACGCAATTTAGCCATATAAATTAATACTATTAAGTGAGTATCAACTTAAGCACCAAGATGTATAAAGGAATTTAAACATAAGGACAGGATGCCACCTTCAACTGTTATATGAAAGTTGAATTGAAGAAGAACTTGGAATTGAACAAATTCTATGAAAATCAATTCGTCCAGTCGAGTGTAAGAGATTTATGGCTTTCAAATCCATTTTTCAAAATTCTTCTATCCTAATGCACTCATGGTTTTTGCTTTTGGCAAGTCCCCATAGAATGCCCACTTTAGTATAAGTCTACACATTTAAACTTGTTTTAGTCTTTGGCTGATTGATGTTTTTAATGTGTTTCTAGTTATATAAAGCTGCCCTTGCTAATGTCTACGAAGTAGAGGAGTGGGGACCAATTGAATGGAGCATTTTGGCTAAACATTTTGATCGTCAAGGAAATTCAGCATACGCCTATCATGCAGTAAGTTGATTGTATTACAACTCACTCTTTTTTGTCTTTAAACCTTTATGTTTTGGTGCATTTTTGAATACTGTATAATTATATTTTAACAGATCAGTACTTCACAAAATTTGATGAGGGTCTGGAGTATTTAATTTGTCATATTGACTTAAAGTTCTTTCTGCTTTTGTTTTCTGAGAAGTCATTAGGGATTAGGGAAAGTAGTATAGTGTGCTCTAATGGTGGCTACTGTCGGGGGTTTTAACTATGGCATAGCGTTAGTGGTATATCACCTTTATTACTGAAAACCTAATGATAAAGATCTGGAAAATCCTCCTCTGATGTACCTATAAGCTTCTTGATAAGATGGATGTTGATACTTGATATCAATTGATGAGTAATCACAAATCTCTAGCTGGCCATTCACAATGAGGCGTTCAAACAATTCTAATCAGTGAACTGTCTTAAATATCAATACTTAGAACTGATGGTACATTGAATTTAACGAAAATATATTATCTCTGAGCTTTTGAGTTTGCAAACCAAAACAGTAACCTGGGAGTGACTTATGCGCAAAGTTAATTGAATGCTAAACATTATCATATTGGTAGTATTCATCTGGGGCTTTTTGTTCCTTTTCTTTTTTTGGTTGTTATTAAAGACTCATGACACAGTGTGCTGAAATCAACATATTCCTTCTTAATTTTCATTCGACCTTGGTGAATGTTGTTAGCTGTGTGATCTCTGCTCAATGAAGTGTTAGGGTTTCCATCGATTATAATCAAAAATTGAAGTCTGGATTTTTGTTGACAGCTGACACATTTGTAGCTGTATTTCACCTTCATTTTTCTGTGCATCAATGACATCCTCTTACAAATAACCACCCCCACTCCCCCCCCCCCCCCAAAAAAAAAATATTTCTTTTTTCTTTTTCTGTGGTGCCTTGGCCCCAATATTTTGGAAATGCTCATAGATATGTACATCTGCCTCAACTAATCTTGGGATGCCTCCCTCTGGTGTTATAGCTTTAGTAGTGAATGACTTGTGTCTTAGCCTGCCATGGTCATTCTGCTTCATGCTAAGTAATGTAATTACAATTTTAGTCATCCCCTCTATCACTATGTATCCTTCAGCAACTTAATTGCAATTTGAAATATGTTTGTCAAATTTTTGTCATCTTTTAATCTCTATTTTGAATCTGTCACGAAGTATGATAATGAAATATTTATGTCAAGCTTTGGTTTGGTGGTTCTTTAATCTAGTTTGTTATCTTGGCAACATAGAATTGTTTCACTTGTTCCATAGCTTGATCTTCATGATGTAAGGCTTATGTTGCGTTTGTTAAAAGTATATGGAGTGTGAAGTCGATATATAAACACACAAGAATTCAATTGGTGCATTTCTTTTGTTTCAAAACAAATATGATAAAATACGGAACCTATTACATTTAAGTACTCAAAAGTTTTACCTTTTTTTCAATATTTTTGAACTTAGACTGATGCATGTGCCAATACCCTTCATTGTATTATAGTCAAATCTTGTTTTTGTATATTTTTAGTTTAATTGCCTATAATGATCAAATATGCAATACTGCAACAATTGAATAACATTTCCATTTCCATGTCTTTCTATAACCAACATTGCATAATGATATCCATTGTCTGCAGCAATACATGGCCCATTTGGCCTCGCTTGGCCAACTTGATGGGAGTGGGTAGAAAGAACAGAATGATTTTCAGATCAACTGTTGTACAACTTGGAGGTGTTCCTGCTGAAGTAGTCGAGTTGTATCGCTATACTGTCAAAATCACAGGATGGCTATTCGATAGAAAACTTTTGCAGTATTTTAGCTCTGGTTTTGGTGCTTTCTTGTCATTTGATTCGAGGAAAACGGTCCTCTTTATCCAAACATTGGGTACTCTTCGAGCTACAAGTGGCGAATGGAATGGCTGCGAAGTACTAAATTACATTTATTGGGTATATATAGATCCATAAAGAAATATATAATATATATGTGTACTATATAACTAACTTATATATCCCCCACAACACAAATGAGGTGCCGGGAGCGGGAGCTCATACGCAACACCTAGGGGTGGACACGGTTCGGTTAACCTGAATTTTCTAGGTATTTGTATTTGTATTTGAACCGGGCAAATACTTCATTTCAGTATTTGTATTTGTAACCGGAGTCCTCGGTTAACCGGGGGTTCGGTTTCGATTCGGTTCAGCGGTTAAGCGATTCAGTTCGAATATTTTTCCAGACCTCAAAATGTATAATCAAGTTTTGATTTCTTAATTTTAAGTTTCGTTGATTTTATTTTTGAGGTAATTACACTATAGAAAAAAATATATAACTATGTAATCCAGTGATTCTTTTTAGAATGATCAAAATATGTTAGTATAAGTAACAAATCTTAGTGTAGTGGTATATTTCAATAATGGGGTATTGTTAAATACAAAAAAATCAATATAAGCTCATTATGGTGATATATTTTGATAATTAACTCTTTAAATTTTTTATATTTATTTTATTATATACTTAAATAATTAAATAAATAATGATTATATATTATCTATATATAATTTTATACCATCAAATCCTATATACACATACAATAAATATAACTTTTAAAATAAAATACATATATTCGGTTCGGTTCGGTTACTCGGGGAAAAAAATTAAAGTATTTGTATTTGTATTTGTATTTGAACCAGACGAATACTGAAATTTGATATTTGTATTTGCTCCGGGGTCCTCGGTTAACCGGAAATTCAGTTCGATTTCGATTCGACTCAGCGGTTCAACGAATCGGTTCGAATATTTTGCCCATCCCTAGCAACACCTTTCGAGAGCCGGTCATGTCATGTGTGCAAGGAAGGATCAAGGATGACAGAAAAATATGACTAAAGGTAACCATATGTTTTTTTTAACATTGGCATCTACAGTGCCTACTCCTGCCCTGATATATAGGATTATTGTCACATCTACTAAGCTCACTCAGTTAAACTACTAAATATTCTTTACCATGATTTACATTATTAGGGCTTCCTTTTTATGTGGGGAAAAATAAGCTAAGGATGATGCTTCCTTCTTGCAGCCATTTTTATCTATTTGATGGCCATTTTTAACGTCCTCAAGATTTCGTGTTTGGGTCAGTCTAGTGGGGTGAACACAAGACGCATTAGAAACCTGGAATAAGAAAACTCTCTTCATAGTTCATTCCCCCACCTAATTTTGTAATGAAAATCTCATTTTTAGTAAGGTCGCTGGACTTTGCTTAAGCGATTAATTGTAGTGGAAATGTTTTTTGGTAAAATAATAGTGATAATCTATATATATATATATTAAAGCATTAGTGAATAACACATCCTAAATTTAATGCGGTGTCTTCATTTCAAATTTCTAATTTTCATAGTTTTTTGCATTTTTAATTAATTATTTTTAGATTTTCGCATTTATTTATTTATTCATTATAGATTTTTAATTTTTGAAATATATGAAATTTCCAATTTATATGGAATTCCCAAAATCTTCAATTTTAAATATATTTGAAAGATACGAAATTTGAAATTTTATATTTTATTTTATTTTATTTATATTATTTTGCAATTTTAAATTTACTAATTTTAGATTTTCGCGTTATTTATGTATTCATTAGAGATTTATTCATTTTTAAAAAGATTTAAAAGATAAAATTTGAAATTTTGTATTTTTATTTTATCTATTTTGTAATTTATTATTATGCATTTTTATTTTATATTTTATTATTTTGTATTTTTTATTTTATTTATTTTAGATTTTATTGCTGCATTTATTATTTATTTATAGATTTTGAGTTTTTACACCATAGAATTATTATAACATGAATAAGCATTTTCAGTTTTTGCACCATAGTATTATTAGTTATTAGGACGAGGTTCGGCACTGGCAACTAAGACTTATGTTGCGTTTTTATTTTAATATGGTGATCATATTATAATGTCGGTAATTTTGTGTATAGGTTTAGCCTCAATTTTGGTTATATTTTTTTGGTGTGGTAAATGATGTTTATCAAAATGTACATTGCACATATTTTATTTATATTAAATGCATATTAATGTGTATATGAAATCCCAATTTTTAGTTTCTAAAAGATATTTAATTTCCAATTTATATGGAGTTCCTACAATTTTCAGTTTTTAAAAGTTAAAATTTGAAATTTATATGGAATTCACAATGTATATTAAAAGATACATTAATAAATATGGAAAAGATTTGTATATATTAATTAATGTATATATATAGACCATGTTTTTACAAAAATTTGTCACTTCTCTTAAAAGTAATATACAATTATATATTTACTAAAAGTAATTTACAATTATATAATACCTCCGTTCTTTTTTAAATGTCACGAACCCACATTTCACGCAATCCAATACACGTTTTTAATCCTCAATAACTCAAAGTGCATAAAAGTAAAAATTATAAAAATTTGATATTCTTAATCTATGCGACTAGACGAATCTAACAAGATCCCACTTGACTATGTTTTATCTTATATGATTGTATTAAAAACTTGAATCAAAGTTACTCAATGAACAGTAATAAAACCTCCAATGTGTTACTTATAAAAGTACGGAGGAAGTAGTTGCTAATCGTTAAAAAATATTTTTTATAATTATATTAAATTTAATTCTCTATTAGTTTTAAATTATAATTTGAATTCTATATTAGTTTTAACTTGAATTCTCTATTAGTTTTATAAATAATTAAATTAAATTATAATTATAATTATAAGTATATATATTATATATAAAATATATAATTATACCCGTCGAGTTTCGATGGGTTGCTTACTAGTTCTATATAAATATATACTCCCTCCGTCCCAACTAATGTGTCCTGTTTGACATTTGACACTGTTCATTGTTCAACTTTTACTCGATTTAATTGCAAGTATATATATTTGGAAACAAATAGTCGAGTTGGGTTTTGTTAGAATCGTATAATCATGTAGTTTTAGAACATCTATTTAACATACTTTTTTGTTGTACATATTTTGAGATATTAACGGTTGAAAAAGTGCATCAGATTGTGTGCAAAAGTCAAACAAGACAAATTAAATGGGACGAAGAGAGTACTAAATAGAATAGATTTTATTTATGTTTTATTATATTTAAAATGATACAAAAGAATTATAATTATTAAGAGAAGTGTGAAAATTCATATTCTATGGATAATTGATTTAGAGTAAATTAGTTATTTTCGTAAAGCATATTATAAATAAAAGAATCGGCTGTATAAAGAGTTATTGGGATGCGAATAGTCCATCAGTAACTAAAGAATGAACATTTTTTTTTAAATCTATTTTCTAAGGAATACTTCATTAATATATAGAGATGTTTGGATGTTAGTAGATTGGTTGGCGGATAGCGGATTGAAAGAGCATATTGTCTCACAGTTCTCTTTCCGAATCTGCTATCTGCTAGCGGATCCGCTGACTCCCAAACTCCCCCATATTTTAACAGATTTGCAATTGACGGAAGAAAAAATATAAATCTAGATTTATTAGAAATTGAAAGGCTAATTGCTGCAAATTCTATAAATTGGAAAATTTTCTCTGAAATGGCGTTACTGAATGAAGTTTCAACATCTAAAACAGATAATCTATTGATACTAGAAGATAAATATTATAATAAGGAAGAAATGAAGGCGTATCATGCTAAACTATTTCCTTTGTTGATTAATGAGTAGATGAATGTTTATAATAAAATAATGTATGCAGTTGATAGTAATTAGGGTTGATTCTTTTTTCTTTACGTGGTGAAATTGAGAAGACACTTATCGATAATTTATCTAGAAAACATTATGTTTAGCCCGTGGGAGAAATGATATTGTGTTGCATGTAGCATCCAGTGGAATAGCATCATACTCCTTCCAAGAGATAGGACTGCAGATTATAGAATTGATATTCCACTAGATTGTGACGAGAATTCTACCTACAAAAACTTATCCCAGAAAATTATTCAACATCTCTTCTCATTGAAACAAAGCTCAAGATTTGGGATGAAAATTCTTGATTGTTAGAATGATTATAAGCCCGTCTGAATTAACCAAATTCCCATTCGATTTCAGAGGAAAAAAGTCACGCCGCATTTTATTTTACTATGACTATAAAAAAAAAGTCAATGTCATTTTTTTAAAGAATATTGGACTCTATCTCCAAAAATTATTTTTTTTTACATATGTTAGTGATATGCTGCAATACCTCGTGTCACTGGAAAGAGGGGAGTCGAATTATTAATATGTAATTAAGATGGATTAACCCAAGATACTATAAGAAATGTTGTTTATAATAAAAATTATATATGACATAAATTTGCACAATAAATTCTTCATGTAGGTGATGGTAATTTGTAAATCTGGTATTGATCTTGAAGATGTACAATTAGATGTGACATTTCCAGATTATAATTTTATAAATTCTACGGGAGGTCCTATAGCGGCAATTGTTTAGAGTGCTTATACACATATAAAATGCACCACTTTAAATCGAGATATTTTTAAAGATATTGCTATACTATTCCCTGCCAACGAGATTGTTGATAAGATCAATGATTAAATCATGGAACGTATGTCTGTAAATGAAAATGTATATATATATCAGTTCTAATAATATTTGTCAAGAGGATGAAAACATAGATAATGTCAATAAATTATTTTCACTATAATATCTAAACACAATCAATTGTTCTGGATTATCGAATCATGAAATAACGTTGAATTAGGGTTGCACAATCATGCTTATTAAGATATAGATCCATCAAATAAAGTATGCAATATAAGTAGATTGATAGTAACCAAGATGCGGAACCATATTATTGAGGTTAAATTAATTTTCGAGAAAGCATGAAAGTAAATTCTTGATTGGTAGAATGATTATGAGCCTATCTGATTTAACCAAGTTCCTGATTCGATTTCAGATGAGAAAATTTCAATTTGTAGTTTGTTTTGCTATGATTATAAACAAAAGTCAATGTCAATTTTTAAAGAATGTTGGACTATATCTTCCAAAACCAGTTTTTGCCATGAATAGTTATGTTGCAATATTTCGCGTCACTAGCAAGATGTGGCTCAAAATATTAATATGCAATTAAGAATGATTAAATCAAGATACCACAAGAAATCTTGTTTACAATAAAATTTATATATGACAGAAAATTTGCAAAATGAATACTTAATTTAGGTGATGGTAAGGCCGTTATTGATTTTGAAGATCTACAATTAGATGTGACATTTCCGGATGATATTCTTATAAACTTTACGGGTGATCCTATAGCGACAATTTTTAAGAGTACATATACAAATATAAACGGCACCACTTCAAATTCAGATATTTTTAAAGATAGTACTATACTAGCCCCTACCAATGAGATTTTCAGGAATTAAATTTTCAGCAAATTGTGAGGAAATCTTTTATATAATGCTTAATACAAATATAGAAATTTTGTTTTATTTTAATTTAAATTTCAAATTAAACAAAATATTATTTTAATAATTATTCTTATTGATCTGTTAAGCCAAAGAAACTAAAGAAGAAGGTATATTAGTTAGTTTTAAAAATAATAAAATTATATTATCATACACATCATTTTTCAAATAAATATAAAATCAATACACATTTTCATTACTCAAATATAATTTATGATTATTTTATTCAAGAAATATATAATTATGCCCGTCGAGTCTCGACGGGTTAATTACTAGTGATATAATAATACTCTTACATAAAATATTATTCGTATTTTCTTATACACAAATATTAAGAAAACATAGATTTACCAGTGACAAAAGTTTTGGTTTAACTAAAGGGAGTTCTTGAGCCTATTGGAGGTCTAAGGGCATCTCCAATAGCCAACACTAAATTCAAAAAAATTATGTTTAAAATTTATTTTAAATTTATTTATTTTATAAAGAAACTTTAAAATTTGTAATTAAATATAAAATAAATTTAATAAAAAGTATGAAGTATAAAATTATTAAGCATAATACAAAATTAGATTAATATTCAATTTGTAACAATTGGAGGGACGAAATTGCAATTAATTTAATTGCAAAAAGTAGTATAGGTTTATGAATAGTAAATACTCAAATTGAGTATTTACTATTCATAAAACTCAAAAAACTTAAAATATGTTTGGTTTTAGGGTATTGTTGGAGAGAATATGTCACCCCATTTTGGGTTTTAGGGGACCATTGGAGATGCCCTAAGACCATCTCCAATAGCCAACACCAAACTTAAACCCATTTTACAGTAAATGTCACATCAATCAGTAAATCAGTTCCAACCATTTACACTAAACTCAAACTCAAAAGAATATCTCTATATATTCTTTCCGGTACAAACTTATTTATCTTTTCAATCATACCCATCATTTCTTATAAATTATATATTAACCCCACATAAATTCAATACTCATTAATTAAGAAAGTATTAAGGGATGGGGACTTAGCCCAAGTGGTTAAATCCCTTGACTTCCAACGGAAGGTTGGAGGTTCGATTCCCTACCAGCCCCCTATCCCTCCCTTTTATTCCCCTTTGAAATTGTGTGGCATGAGCTTCCACCACCCCTTTCCAGGCATTCAATGGCTGCTCCAAAAAAAAATTTAAGAAAGTATTACATAATTAGAATAAGAATTACATTAGATGGTGGAACATACATATTAAATTAAAAGCAAATGATTTTTATCCAACATCAAGAATTGAAATATGTGTATTTTCCCCGCAAGTTCAACTAATGCATTACGAAGTTCGAAATGTGCATCTCTACTTCTTATCGATCTATAACGTTGGAGGATCTGATGTTGACTTAGAAGACTATTAACTTAATTTTTCATTTGCGTAGTTATTTGGTTGTTTAATATTGTATGTTTTTTTAAGTATTTGGGATGTGTTATTTTAAATTATATTTTTGTATGCTAATGTAATTTTTTTTGTAATGATTGTACAAAAACCTTAAAAATTTAGTTATCTTTATGTTTAAAATTTATTTTATAAAAAAACCTTAAATTTAATCTAATTAAATATAAAATAAATTTAATAAAAAATTTTATGAAGTATAAAATTATTAAACACAACAAAAAAAATTAGATCAATATTCAATTTGCAACGATTTGAGGGATGAGATTGCAACTAATTTAATTGCAAAAAAGAGATAGGTTTTTGAATAGTAAAAACTCAAATTTGAGTATTTACTATTCATAAAATTCAGAAAACTTAAAATAGGTTTGGTTTTAGGGTATTGTTGGAGAGAATATGTCACCCCATTTTGGGTTTTAGGGGACCACTGGAAATGCCCTAAAGGCAACCGTGAGTTACAGATGAACTAAAACCGATAGTTGAAGTGACAAATAGATACTAGATGATAATATAGTACTTTTTTTTAGTAAAACAGTCTGAGAAGGCGAGCAAATGAAGAAATAAAGAAATAGGAAACAAAGCAACAACGAAGGAAATAACAAAAACTAGCGCCGAACAAAGGCCATTCCAGAAGCATCCTTATCTAACAGCAACTTGATGCCATCCGGTGGAAACGCCCATGTGGTGTAGAAAGCCTCAGAATTAGCTGCCTTGCGAGCAAACTCATCCGCCACTTGATCGCCCTCCCTGCGCACATGCCTCAGTTCACACCCCTTCATACGTCGAAGAGCCCCTCTAATATGCTTGATCACAGGCCAATGAAAATGCCTTACAATATCCGGCCCCAACACTAAACCAATTACCTCCAAGGAATCAACAAAACAGACGCTAAGCATAATCCCCAGTTAAGCCGCAAGCATCAAGCCAAAGTTAAGGCCAAGCAGCTCAACTTCAATCACATTCCGTACCCCTATATTACCAGTGCACGCCCAAATCCACTCACCATTACTTGTCCGAAGGACAGCCCCAAAACCTGATCGCCTCAAGCTCGAGATAACACACCCATCCGAATGCAACACATTACTGGCCACTCCATCTTTGATCCACCTGACCATCCTTAGCGGTTTCAGCACAACACCAGAATCTCGCTTCCCCAAGTGATGTTGGAGCGCGACAGCCCTAGCAATGATTTTGTCTCGAGCAACAACCTCATCCCGAAAGACCCTACTGTTCATATGACACCAAACCTCCAAAAAAATAACGCCAAAAACGACAACCCCCAGCTACGCCAAGCCCATTCACACCAACTCAAGCTCGATCCAGCATCAGCAAGTGCCAGACTTGCATGAAGAGACATTCCCGCCCTTTGCCAAATTTGATCTGCCCATCCGCAAAGAAACAAAGCATGCTTCCAATCCTCATCCTCCACCCCACCGATGGAACATAATGGAGAAGTTGCAAGCCCCCTGTGGTACCTAAGAGCATTTGTCGGCAAACTCTCATGTCCAATGAGCTACAACAAAACTCCCAACTTTTCCGGAATGTCTTGCTTCCAAATCCACTTCTAGCTAGCTCCTTGCGTGTCGTCACTACTCAATCATTCATATCCGGATCGAGCAGAATACACACCTTGAGCATTGCCCCGCCAATGCATTACATCGGCCGTCTCCTAATTTACAAAGCAAGCCGGCGAACTCTTCATGGCCACCTTCACCTCCTCCGGCAACCAAGAGTACAACATATCTGGCTTCCATGGCCCATCCACCATCACGTCCTTGATCTTGAGATTGATATCATGAATATCAACAAATGGAACAAGTTGGGATAGACATTGGCCCTGCCACCACGGAACAAACCAAAGTGAGCTTTCACCATTGCCCACGCGAACCCCATAAGCCCCGTGAAAAGTCTCCCCAACCTTGACCAACGTCTTCCAAACCTTAGTGCCCCAATAATGGTCCATAGGCATAGTTCCCGCCCCACTCCCATATTTTTATGTGATCACCCGAACCCACAGCGTATCCGTCCCCATAAAAATATCCCATAGCTGCTTACCCAACAAAGCCATATTCATATTCCGACATTGACGAATCCCAAGCCCCCCGGCCCTGCAAGGCTTAGTTACCACCTCCCAATTAATCAAATGCAACCCTTTCCCAACCGCACCCTTCCAAATCCAACGTCTCACTATTTGATCAATGCGGGTACACATGCCCTTAAGAAGTAGATGGACCTGCATGACATACACTGGAATGGAGGATAGCACGGCTCGAGCAAGCATTATCCGACCTGCCCTATTCAATAGCCGGGCCGACCAAGAGCTGAGTTGGGCATCGATCTTTTTGATCAAATAATCAAAGTGTGAAAGCTTCATCCTCCCATGCACAATAGGGAAGCCAAGGTACGTACCAATATTATCTTCAACTGAGATGCCCATGTACTGTTCCAGCCAGCTGCGCTCCCCTGGGGTCGCATTTTTTGAGCATACAGCGCTGGATTTTAAGGCGTTAGCAAGCAGCCTCGATCTTGTGCCGAACCTGTCAAGCACATCCGCCATACTATGAACACTATCCTCCACCAACTTTGAGCAAAATATTAAGTCATCAGCGTACATAAGATGTGATATTCCAGTCCCTTCAACGCACAGCCTCAGTGGTCTCCACCTATTCATTTCTATCTCCTGTAAAATTGTCTGGGAAAGTTTTTCCATCACAATGATGAACAAATAAGGCGATAGTTGATCCCCTTGTCGTAGACTCCGTTCCGCTTTAATGTTCTCAATGGGTTCTCCATTCCACGACACTGAAAAGCTAGAAGAGGAAACACACTTCATAATGATTTCCTTACACCCGGTAGGCAATTCTAGCTCCATAAGGCACTCCTCTAAAAAACTCCAACTTACAGTGTCATATGCCTTGGCAAGATCAATTTTAACAACTACAGCTTTGGTCATCGAGCGAGGGCTTTCCAGTGACGAAATAATTTCCTGCAAGAGAATACCATTATCCGTTGTACCACGCCCCGACAAGAAGGCCGATTGGTAAGGGCCAATGATCTCATTCAACATGGGCCTGAAACGGCGCACCAGGGTCTTCGTAATAATTTTAAACAACACATTACAAAGCGTTAGTGGTCGGTATTATTTCAAACTGCGAGGGATGTCCACTTTCGGAAACAAACAAAGATATGCATGGGCTAAGCCTTCAAGGAGTTGGCGATTGGCCATGCTATCCAATACAAGCTTGACCACCGACTCCTTTAAAATATCCCAATACTCTTTGAAAAAAGCTGCCGGACACCCGTCCGGACCCGGCGCCGCCAACGAACGAATAGACTTTAATGCTTCATCTACCTCATGTTCTGTGACTACCTTGCTTAGCATATCTTTATGGACCTCCATTAAGGACTAAAGCCGTGGAAGAGGGGCCCCTCTCGGCATAGTCTGGCTAGCTCAAAACATACCGACAAAATACTCATATGCATGACTTTTAAGCCTGTCTTGATCCTCCACCCATTCCCCATCTTGTATCTCAAGCCCATAAATTCTGTTTCTTTTCCAACAGACTTTAGTAATCGCATGAAAGTATTTAGTATTACGATCCCCAACTCTCACCCAACTATCCTTGGCCTTTTGTTGTCACATGACTTCTTCATTCAAGAAGACCTCGGCTAATTCTTTCCTAAGCTCACCATCCAACCTCCAAAGCCAAGCCGAGTCGATATGCACCAATCTCTTCTCCACCCCCATGATCCGGTTTTTCAATTTTCGTTTGCTTTCCCGAATATTACCAAACACCTCCTTATTAAACACCAACGACCGATCTTTGATATCTTCCAAGGTTTTAAGAATATTGTGATCTCCTTGGGAAGCCCCATCCGCCACGACATTCTTGTACAGATTGTGTTCCTGCCACATTCTTTCCCATCAAAATGGCCACTCTCTACGAGTTGCACTCTGCCCGCAACAAAGAAGCTTCAAGGGGCAATGATCGGATCTAACTCTGGGGAGATGTAAAAGCCGCCTATCCGAGAACAAATTCTCCCAAGCTAAATTGACCTTGCCTCGATCCAACCGCTTACTAATACGTCGCCCAGTTCCTGCCATGCGAGACCACATATGCTCCGGACCAACAGTATTCATATGAATCAAATGGCACTTGTCAAACAGCTCCCTATGCTCCGCTGCCCGTTCAGGGATGTACATGCCACCTTGAACTTCTTCCTCCCCCGCAATCTTATTCCAATCCCCCATCACCACCCAAGGATCCTGCACCAAGGCTGCGACACTCTCAAGCGAAGCCCAATTAGCCCTTCATCTGTAGAAATGAGGATTCACATATAAAGCTGTAAACACCTAACTCCTTAACCCTTTCACCAGCTTTACTGTTAACAATCTCGCCCTATTATCCAAGATACTGATACCACAGTTTATACCGAGGGAACGAAGCATCCAAACCCCTCCCCCTATGCCCACTGCCTCCTGGCATACCACCAAAGCATATCCCAGCCTTACAAAGTAACCTCAGACTCGATCAAACTGATCTCGAGGCTCCAGGACGCACAAGATGTCTGGCCGACGCTTTCGCACCAAATCGCTCATCCATCTTTGTGCCGTACGACTCATCATCCCACACACGTTCCAAACAATAATCGGAAAATCCTTAAATTCCATAAAAAAATATATAAGGAAAGCAACAGACCTCAACCCGCTACATGCTCGCATCTTCCGCGTCGGCCCAACTCTTATCATCCCTCACTTCACCATACTCCTGTGATGAAGCTCGGCTTATCCTATCTTCCTCCCCCTTTCTATCTTCATCTCCTTCCAGCGTATCCATAGGATCATTGGATCGTTCAATATCCCCCTCATGCAGTCGTTTCAGTCAACGGGCTACACGAAGTCTCTTCACTTCCTGATTTTATTGCCATTGATTGGCTCCATTGGCCACAGGTACCATGGCCAATCTATTATCCTTCGGTGTCCCCTCCTTCTTCCATTGCCTTTCCCCAGAAGGCGCACCTGTCAGGACAGTCAATGGAATCACAGCCAATTTAGGTGTGTCTATCTGCTCCTGTCTCGGATCCCTTGTCCCAGGACCCTTGTCCGTCACCCTCCCTGTCTTAGCAACAGGGGGTTCAACTATAGAGCCCGATGGTCCTCCATGCTCTATTACCCGAGCCGGTGCCGCCTCAGCATCACCACCCGACACCTTATTTGCTGCCTTCAATGTGCCCTTGATAACCTTAACCTCCGCAGGAACCCCCTCCTCCACAAGAGGCTTGTGTGGTGGTCTATTTCTCCTCTGAGTTACCACCATCCATTCGCCATATAACGGTTCCGCACAAATACTTTGGGATTCCAAGCCCTAGACAGCGTGAGCATCCGGCATACCCGTGTCCACCTCCTTCGCCTCCGAGCCAGTATTCTCTCCTTCCACACCCTTGACCCGGTCCATTTCAGCCACTTTAGTCCCCGACTCAGGTGTATACGGTGCCCCTTTATTATGCACACAATCCCTCTCAAAGTGTCTGTAAACCCCACACTTTGTGCATATGAGGTGCAGGCCCTCATATCCCACCGTAATCCATTTACCATTCACCCTCATCTTCCCTGTAACCGGCTTCTCAAGGTCCAAGGCAATGCAAACTCTTGCGAATCTGCCCCTCGCCGTTTTCTCCGTATTATCATGAAACTTAATGACATCGCCCACCCCCGTAGCAATGGCCCATAAGATATCATCTCTAAACCTGTGCATGGGCAGCCCTGACAAGCGCGCCCATACTAGGGTTTTATTGACATGTGTTGTCTCCGGATCAAACTCCCTAGACCATGGCATAATCGCTAAATAATGATCAATCAGGAGCCATGGTCCCCCATTCACCACCTTTTCCTTGTCCGCCAAGTCCGCGAACCTGACGATGAAACAACCATACCCAATGTCTATCACGTCCATGCCTCCAACAGGCTTCCACATCCTCTGTAACCTATCCTTCAATGTTAAGTAGCCAACAGAAGTCCCTAAAAGTTTAACAACCAGCGCCTCTGTCCAGGGCCTACTCGCTTCAATGTCCAACTCTTCGTCAATCGTAAACTCGGGAAGAGATGGATTGTTCCCTATGAAATTTTTCCTGATGAGACGCTCTGCCAGAAGGTCCCGTCGCTGAGGGCGACTCGCTGCCGATTCATCCTTGCCAGTCTGGTTGAGAATATCTGCAAAGGTCGGAACTTTACCGCCGGGGTCGTGGATTGCATGAGAGAACGCCGTTGGACTCGAAACCCTAGCCATTGGACACTAACTTTCATCCCCACTTGACACTTTTTTTTTATAATACTTAATATATATGCATAGTAGAATAATACAAGAAATATCGTGAAAACATAAAAATTTTCTATTGATCAATTCAAATATTTAGAATATAAAATTCATTTCAAAGAATGTAATAGTCGGAAATAGAGAGCATACAGCCAACACAGCTTATTACCAGGGGTTGGAGACTTTTCCTAGCGGTCAAGTCCCCCTTCTCCCAACCATAGGTTGGGGATTCGATCCCCACCCGGCCCCTATCCCTCCCCTTTATCCCCCATTGTAATTTGTGTAATTTGGGCTCCCACACACCTTTGCCGACACATGATGTCATTGTTTACAAAAAAAACACAGCTTATTACCATGTTGGATGAAAGGATTATATGGAAATACCATCCGGCAGAATATTAAAAATGGTTGGTAAATTTATGGGTGATTTAACCTTCCTTAAATTATGGTTGTGCATTGACGTTAATTACTAGTATTTACCGTTATCATCCTTTCCTGCCTCTCAAAAATCCAGAACTAAATATTGAGACTGCAACATATATCATCAAGGCGTCAAAGCTTCCACCATCACACAATGTTGGATCTTAATTTTCCCCCGACGACGACGTGTTCTCTGCGGTGTGTGACCGTGATGCTGCTGCGGCCAGCGAAAATGCAGAAGATGATGTGCATAGAACAAAATGGTCTCCAGATCTCGCCGGTGTCGTGGGGTGCGCATTGGGGGCTGGATGATGGAAACGACGGTGATGCTGCTGTAGTGTGGAGTACAAACAAGAAAAGATGATGACGATGGTCTTCGTTGTCGTGTACTGTTGGATGATGATCTGATCTGCCAACGCAGAATGATGAATTGGGGACGGAAACAACTACTTATGATATATATAGCCATTCACGGCTCGACGATGGTGATTGTCAATAATTGCATTGGACTGGAAAGTGATATAATTGAAGGAACATACATTTGTTGGGGACGACGAGTGGCTTTAGCAATTCTGTTAATTTTATAAGTATTTATTTTTTTCAAACATGAACGTTGGGATATAAATAGATTGTTGTGGAAATCGGATTGGTTTCCACCTAAAATTATACCCGAATAATAGAGCTATTAATTAAACAATAAATAAACACCGAGATTTAACGAGGCTCGGTACAAACTTGCCTACATCCTCTGGGCCCCACTGAATTATTATTTCACTATATATGAGGGAGAAATATTATAAAATGGTTTTGGAAATAATTTCCTGACACACAAAACCCATTCGACAAGAAAGACTTACAAAAGCGTAAAAACTTAGAATCTCTCTCACAAGAAATTTGCAGTACAAAAAGTAATTTGCACTGGGCGTTGCTGGGTACAATTTCAAATGAAAGGAAGCATTTCAATTCCTTACCTAACACATTTAATGTAGCTGACCACTGTTACAAAAGTGGGATCGAACGTGTTCCTATCATGACTCCGCATTTACAGAGGTGTTTTTTGGATGTATGAGATGTGCTGTTTTTTTCCCCACCCTCATATGGCAGTAGATTATATTATTTACTTTCCTTTTTATGCTTTGAGTGATTGGTGGTAATTTAGGGGATTTAACATTTTTGTTATTCCTGAAATTGTAGAAATTAATGTGAATTGATTCCTTATGTGCTATCTTCAAGTCTTCAAATATATAATATGGAACTGTGCCAAATTTGGGTAATATGTTGACCCTGTGTTGCGTGTTCTACTGATGGCGTTTTTATGTTCTGGCGATCATGTTTTATTAACGATGCTCTTATTCTACTATTTCAACTAAAGATTTTGCACACACGTGACCTGTGGCCATGCCACATCTGTGCTATGGATGCTTTTGAGTTGTGATCCTTATGCATATTAAAATGTCTGTGTTGCTGTACCATATTCTATGTGCTATATTTATAGCATTAACATGTTATATCAACCTAAGCTTGCTACCGCATGTGTTTCTGTACCAGTGTCTGTGTTTCTGTACCATACTCTATGTGCTATATGTATATCATGAACATGCTCTGCCAGAATTACTACTGTCATTATATATGCTATGTCGCCCTGTTCTTAGTGTGTTGTTGTACCATTATCTGTGTTGTTGTAACAGACACGTTGTGCTATATGTATGACATGAACATGTTATGCCGGTATTTAATACTATAATTACATATGATATTCCACCATGTTCGTAGTGTATTCTGTCTCAGCTTAACCGATGTTGTACACGTTGTACAGTTTGTGCTATAACTTATTTCCCTATATTCGCGTACGTTGTACAGTTGTGCTGTAGCTTAACCGATGTTGAACATGTTGTACAATTTTGAATTCAAGATTTTCAAAGTCCATAATATCTGCAATTTATTAAGACGAAAAAACCAATTCATTCCTTAAAAACAGAATCACAATTGTCTGCACTCAAGCATCAATACTGTCCAGATTCAACCATCTATAAATGTGGATTCATTCAAAACATTCTGCTTCAAGATGTACCTGAAAACACTCTTGTTACACGGATGTGTGCAGCGTCGCCTATAACACCATCATCGGCATTATTTAATGAGATCATTTCGGGCCACGCTTCAACACCCGCCTCTTCATCCTCATCACTTTCTTCTATTGAATAACCAGGTTGTTGTCTTGAATCATCCAAGCTATCCAATACATCATCGGCGCCCGCTGGAACAAATTCCCCATCTGCTGTATTATCATCGTCGTTATGGGGGTTATCGGTTGCTATTGCACTATCGTGTCTGTCAACTGAATCGTCCGGCAAGGAGTTTAGATCTATCATCCACATTCTCGCCTTCCAGTCCAATTGGCCGACGATGTTTCTGCTTTGCAAAACCCACACCACACATCCGTTTTCTCTCCATTATGAAAATGGCAGTTAGGAATCACTCAGACGTTACTCTCATTGATTTCGGTAATCACGGATCCACTTTCCATCAATATTAAATGTCTCTGAATGGAATGAATACACAGCTTGTTGACGCGTATCACTTGGTTGCTTTGGTTGGAACACATCCGCATATGCAGACTAATTATAGTCAGTATAGTAACTTGATTGAAGTGGGATGACCACTATTCAAATCTCCCCCTGGCATAATAACTCTTATATGGAAATACCATCATTTAATTTTCAATAATTGGTCAATGATTCTTTTAATGATTTTCTTGCATGTTCTGTGCCTTATCATATTACTTGGTATTGGTGTCATATAACCTCGAATGTCTCTCTTCAACAGAAGCATGATAGGTGAATATGGTTTTTTTAATGGTTTTTTGTTTTTTTGTTTTTTTGTTTTTTGTTTTTTCTGTTTTTGTTTTTGTTTTTTTATTTATTTTTGGCATGGTTTGAATGGTTTCCTTGAATCAATTCCGTTACGGTGCGATCACTGAATTTCACTTGATGTACTGCGGTACATCATGGCCATTGATTTAATTATAAATTGATGGTTGAGATCAACTTAAAGGTTAAAATAGTAAATTTGTTATATTTAGTATTGTTAACAAACAATTGCTCATGCGATTCAACTTTACTTTTCTTCTACGCATTTCAATACAATCAATCGATCTTATCTTATCCTCAGATTTGCTTATTTATGCTGCAACATAATATACATATATGTTAATATCAAAACGTACCTCAAATATTCATATTTTTGAGTCGCTGAATTGTATATGTTAGCATTGCTGAATTCTTCTTTCTACTGTCGCTGAATTCCTCTTGGAATGCTCGCTGAATTCTTTTATGTAGGGTCGCTGAAATATTTTTTTGTAGCATCAATGGATTGTTTTTGTAACATCGCTGAATTCTACAAGGTGGTGTCTCTGAATTCTTTAACGTAGTGTCGCTGAATTCTTCAATGTATGGTCGCTGAAAATATTTTTGATAGCATCACATAGTATTTTTGGTAACATCGCTGGAATTCTATACGTAATAAATTTGTTACCCTTTTAATAAGGATTGCTGAACATAAATATCAATTACCAAATATTTGATATGATTTGCCAAATATTTGATACTACCTCCATTCTCTTTTAAATGCACCATTCCTACATTTCACGCCGTCCAAGACACATTTTTAAAGGTTAATAACTCAAGTTATATATAAGTAAAAATTATAAAAATTTGATATTATAAAACTACGTGATTAGACGAATTTAATAAGATCTCACTTGACTATATTTTTTCTTATACAACTATGTTAAAAAAATTGATCAAAGTTACTCAATGAATAGTAATTACTATGGAAATGTCTCACTTAAATGAGAACGGAAGTAGTATGATTTACCAAATATTAGATTGATAACATACTAAATATAGAATTATATGACAATTATACCCTTTTTCATTTACAACCCTTGGATTTTAAATGGACGCTTCAGATCGTGGCTTTGATGTGCTGTGGGATGCTTTGATCGCACCACAACCGGACCCTTCCTTGAATCGTTTATGTTCTCAAAAGTAAAATTAAACATTGAAAAGTATATGCTTGTGTACTCCGACTACTTATGACATTGATATTCAGGTTTCTATTTTGTTTAGTTTTTTTTTTGATAAGCTTCTATTTTGTTTAGTTGATTATATCTTCCAATTTTTTAATTTTATATAAATTGTCCTGTGTTTGTTTATAAGATTTGATTCGATGGCAAGAAATAAAATAACTATGGTGCAGTGGAAAGGAATAATAAAGATGAAGACTTTTAAGTATGTCTTTCTAGAGTATTCAAAAAAAATGAAAGGCTGGTAAAAGTTGGATGATGCAGTGATCCATGGATTTGTGTGATTTTGATTTATTAAAAAAGCTTTAGTTTTGAAATATCTTTGAGTTTCATCTATTAATTAAGAACAAGAATGTTAATGGGAAACTAATTGGCTTCCTTACAAAACATTCATTTATAAAGTTACACAAGCATTATTTCTTAGAATTTTGGAGCATCAATTGGATATGACTTAGGTTGCAAATCTGAAAAGATGCTACTATTTCCTTTTAACTTATATGAATCTATTTAGCATTATGCTGTTGCTAGTAGTTGTATGTGCATTATGTGAAGTATATATATTGCCTAGTTTTGTAATCTGTTATTTTAACTAGTTTCATTTACTAGCTGCATGTACCATATTTTTTTTATTGTAGTAAATATATATATATATATATTAATAAAAATACACATATTTTTAATTGCCTAGTAAAAAATTATTTTTTTAATTGTAGTAAATATATATACTTATCATGTCAAATATTAATAAACATAAAACTATATAATACTCCTATTTATTCTTTGATGGAATATATAATAGTAATATTTAATAAATATTATAATATTATTAAATAAATTTAATTAAGTTAAAAATGTGTCTCTAAAATATAATCCTATATCAATATAAGGAATTTAAGATAATAGATTTCAAACATTTTTTTTTTGTGACAGCTTAAAAAGGCTAGCGAAAAGAAAAAGGAAAAATAAAGCAGAAAAGAAAAAATGAAACAAAGAACGAACAAGAAACTAATCACGTCCCCTCACGTACACTGTCCCGGCCGCATCCTGAGCAAGTAGATCCACTAGTTCATCCGGTGGAAACGCCCAAGTAGTATAAAACTTCTCAACATCAACCGCTTTTTTAGCCAATGCATCAGCTACTTGATTTCCTCACGATAAACATGGCGAAGCACACAACTAGGAAACCTCCTTCACCACTTTGATGATCGGCCAAAAATCAAACTAATCACCTAAAATATTTCATACCATTTTAAACAAATTATACATAATTTTTTTTCTTTTTAAAGAAGAAAAGAAAGAAAAGGAAAAAAAAAACAAACTAAAATATATCATAGTTTAATTATTAGACATAATTCCTACCAAAAATTATTAGCCGCAATATCCTTAATCCTTATCTGTTTCTATAAAAAAATAAAAAACGTATATTAAATTCAGAGTAAATTATTACAATTCTTTTTATACATAATTTGTATTGTAAAAGGATATAAGAAGTATTCTAATATAAATAATATGTAAAGATTTTTAGTAATCATAAATAGTTTGGGTTGTAGCAATATTTTTACCCAAAAGCTCTAATATTTTCTTGAAGTGATCATGTTACATATTCAAACATGTCACAAAACATGTGAATAAAAAATTTCAATCAAACATCATTTTATATTTTATTTTTCACAAAGAATAGTCTAAAGTAAACAGTTAAACATAAATATATAGTACTAAATAATTATTATTTGAGCTATTCTCAAAATATAATGCTAAACTTATCAAGTTTAGCCATGTAAACTTTTAAATTATTTTTTTTGACAAAAAATACACACTTTTATTTATTTTAAAAATTATACCCTTCTACCTTTTAAAATATCAAATTAGACCTCATCCATTCTAAAAATATAATTAAAATTGATTTTATAAAATTAAAGATTAGTCCATAAGAACTATTTACAACAAAAATTTAAAATCCATTATAAGTTTTAAATGAATGAAAAGATAACAAAAAAAGTACAAATAATATTCTTTAAAATCTTTAGTCATAATACTCAAAATGTACTACATATTAGGGAGTAAATTAGTTTTAGAAACTAATAATGCAAAAATATAATTTTTTCCAATTTTGAATAGTTAGAGGGTATTTTTCTCCACCCGCTCTCATTATTTTAGATATGAAAGCGAAACTATATATATTTAGTTTTTTAACAGTAAAAATAATTTATTTATATAATATCCACCTGGTTCGTTGTGGGTTTGAATTTTCATTCCATCCCCTTATTCTCTCCTTTATTTCCTTTTAAATTTTTGTTGTATGTATTCCAACCTATATTTAAGCAAAAGATTTTTAATCTCATATAATAAAAGAAATAATTTATATTATCATTTTTAGGTAATAACTAAAATAGGCCACCAGAAGGAGTCATTTCCGCTTTCGGACCAGGATATTTTGATTTAGGGAAATAGGCTATTAGAAGGATTTTGGGCCTGAATTTAGGTCATTGGGCTGGAATTCGGACCGCGATTGTCTAAAAGTAGAAATGACTTCTTCTGATGGCCTATTTTAGTTTTTTTGAATTTTTTTATCTAATTAAAATAAATAATACCCATTCAATGCCATTATTTATGTCCTACTTTCTTTTTTTTCTTGTTCCAACATTTTTATTTCATATTCATTTTAAAAATAATTAAATATAGTATTAATTGCCAAACATACCCATGTCCGAAAAATTCCTTGCATTTAATACTAATCATTTAATATGTTTATTTATTAATGTGAGGTGATGGGTAGGTTTGACATTAATATGATGAAATCAAAGCGATTTCCACTTTAATTCAAGCACAACCATTGGATCTCCTGTCTCATCTCAATTATCAATTAAGAGGGGTCATAGAAAGAACAGGTTCAAAATCGCGATCAATTCCTTTTTCAAATCCTGCTGCAACTGCACGAGCCCTTCCCGAGGGACGGAGCAGGCTAGGTTAGCCGAAAGATGGTTATCGGTTCAAGAACGTAAGGTGCCCCTGCTTTTTCAGGGTAAGAAGGGAAGGAGCTAATTCAAACCCCTCCGGTAAAATAAGAACAGCCCCAACATTCAAACCCCCCTTTTTACCATTAGCAAGATAGGATCCCCTTTGTTACGTCCCCATGTCCCCCCGTGTGGCGACATGGGGGCGAAAAAGGGAAAGAGAGGGGTGGGGTTTCTCTCGCTTCGATAAATGCATTGCTTGTGAAGTATGTGTTCGTGTATGTCCTAAAGATCTACCCGTTGTAGATTGGAAATTGGAAACTAATATTCGAAAGAAACGACTGCTTAATTACAGTATTGATTTTGGAAGACAAATGGGAAATTTATGGAAAGCTACAATCCTCACCACGAAATAGTGCACCTACACGGCTTCATCGCCGGTGTTTTTCGACCGGACGACCGAGAGCTAACTATCGAGACTTTGGACTATCCGGATTTTGAAAAGCAATGAAAAAGGCCATTGAATTAACTGAACAAGCAGACACAAAAGGAATTCAAATACAAATTGCAGGGCGTATCGACGGAAAAGAGATTGCACGTGTTGAATGGATCAGAAGAATTCTTAGTTAGAATGGGATTCCAACTCAGCACCTTTTGAGTGAGATTTTGAGAAGAGTTGCTGCCAAACATACCCATGTCCGAAAAATTCCTTGCATTTAATACTAATCATTTAATATGTTTATTTATTAATGTGAGGTGATGGGTAGGTTTGACATTAATATTTAATTATTTTTAAAATGAATATGAAATAAAAATATTGGAACAAGAAAAAAAAAGAATGTATGACATAAATAATGACACATAATGAGTATTATTTATTTTAATTACATAAAATAAAAAAAATAATTGAAAAAAACTAAAATATGCCACCAAAAGTAATCATTTCCACTTTTAGAGCATCACAGCCCGAATTCCAGCCCAATGGCCTAAACTCAGGCCCGAAATCCTTCTAATGGCCTATTTTCCTAAATCAAAATATCGTGGCCTAAAAGTGGAAATGACTCCTTCTGGTGACCTATTTTAGTTATTACCTCTATCATTTTATATAAATATCCTCATATAAGTTCAATATCCGTACACAAACGGGTGAAAAAATCTAGTAAAGATAAAGACAATACACATGGTATTGACTGCAAAATCCCGTAAAACAATGTATATGATTGGTGCATGTATATGTTATATAAATTGTTGAATATTTATAAATTTTTTAAGATTGTTTAAAAGATCGGTATTGAATACTTCTAAAATTTGAAAGTGAATCTATTAAAAAATTTATAAGACCAAAGTCCAAAACCAAATACATGTACCCACGATTCATTTTCCTGCCCAATCCATATTCCAAACCCACCATACTATTCTCTTTGCCAAAATACAAAACATAGCCAAGTCAAAAGAAAAATTATGTAGCTTTTGTATTTTGATGGAATGTTTTAAAAGCAGTTTTTTTTTTAAAAAAAATATATTTGGATGAATAAAAACGGAACATGCTTTTGGAATATACTAAAAAAAAGACATGCTATTTATATGGGAACAAAACACATTTATAGTGTCATTTAAATAAATTAGTATGGGTATTTAAGAATTTGTACATACTAGTATTATCCCGCCCAATGGGCAGAAATATGGAGAATGGATAAAAATATAAAATTTTACAAATAAAATTGTTCAATTTTATTATGTCGGTTATATTTATATATTACCAATAGACATCTGTACAATGCATAGCAATCAACCAATAAACATATGTCATTACCAATATTTATATACTACAGTATTATACAACAAACAATAGTTGAAAGGACAAAAAAATGAAAAAGACAAAGATTAAAAATTTTCTACACATGCTCTAATGTCATACATTGACAAAGAAAGTATGTGAAATCATATTGCTCTCGGTAATTGATTATTGATATTGATTCACCCTAAAGCGTTGATAAATCACAAAGATATAGATATTTCCAAATTAAATTAGAAAATATAAAAAAATACTCATGTGAATGAATCCATTGACAAATTAAAATGACTATAGTTTCATCAATTTATTGTCATATTGCAATTCATCTAATTGTTTTTTAGCTTAACAGCCTATACAGGCTAGGAAAAATGCAATTTATCTAATTTAGTTAATTTATCTGATACAAATATTTGCTATTCATCAATGAATATAATATCAATTTATAAAGTACTCATTAATAATTTATAATATTTTCTTAAACTATAATTTCAATTCATAGAGTATTGGTTAATAATAATAATAAATATTGAAATTATATTTAACGAATAAATATAATATCAACCCATAAAGTTTTTCTTTTTACATAATGTACTTTATTTAGTACTCCCTCCGTTTTTTTTTTTTAAGTTTACAATTTGCATAGTAGATACTTTTCATTAATTAACTTTGATTCAATTTTTTAGCATGGTTATATAAGATAAAATATAGTTAAATGAGTAGTTGTTGGGTTCGTCTAATTGTGTAGTTTTAGAATATCAAATTTTATAATTTTTACTTTATATAATTTGAGATTAATGGTTGAAAATATGCATTGGATTGCATGCTATATAAAAATAGAGAGGCTATAAAAAATGGATGGAGTATGATTCTTTATATATAATAATTAATAAAATAAAATTATCTAATGTGAATTTTGCTCAAACTTTATTCTTCTATATTTTGAAAGTGCATTATGTTTTTATATAATTTCAGTCATTTTTTTATAGTGAAAAGGGATGAATTTTAGTAATGTTTATTATCCAACTTTGACTAATGCTTATATAACATCTATATAAGAAAAAACATAGTCAAGTGGGATCTCGTTAGATTCGTCTCATCGTGTAATTTTAAAATATCAAATTTTTAGAATTTTTACTTGTACACATTTTAAGTTATTGATGAATTATTGATCATTAGGAATGTATATTGGATTGCGTGCAGAAAGTGAATGTTGAAGAAATAGGTAGGTTACTGTTCATAAGGGGATTTTTGTAAGAGAAAATAGTAGGGTACTGTTCATAAGGGTAGGTTACTGTTCATAAGAGATATTGTTTTTATATATTATATAGATTAATATGTGTTTTTGGCTTCTAATTTTTGGAGAAGCACCCGTAGGTTGTTTCTCTAAAAAACACTTTTTATTTTTTTATTTTTTGAGGTACTTATGTTTTTTTGAAAAGTCATCCAAATACCATTTTTCCATAAAAATGCTTTTGGCTTTTAGCACCTGTCCAAAAGTCCATCAAAACGTGGTCTATATTCAATCCAGAGTCTCTAAGATTTTTTTTTTTTAAACTTTTAAAGTTGGGGTGTATTCAATTTAGATTTTAAAAAGTCTTTAAAAATCTAGGTGTATTCGATACAGATTTTTAAAAGTCTTTAAAAGTTTTGAGGTATTCAACCGTCCATGGATTTTAAATCTTTCTAGATTTTAATGGATTCTTTTAAAAAATATAACTAAACAAAATCTCATTAAACAATCCAAGATTTCAAAAAGTTAGTCAAACTCTAGCTAAACTCTATATGGAGTCAGATGCAAAATCAATCAACTCTATATAAGTTTATAAACTCTCTAAATCAACCATTTAAAATCCATAAAACTCTGGATTGCATACACGCTCTTGCCCCATTTTTCTAATTTCCGTGGAGCCGTCGAGTTGGGCTTTTGTGCATATCGCACACATTCTTGTATTTTTTTTTTTTGTTACTGGGCTAGTGTATAGTTTGGCCCATTATTTCTGGTTTTGTCTTTTGTCCTCCTCTATTTAAGGATCTTCCTTGTACCAGACTTGTACACAATCAATTTCGTTTCGTTACTGAAAGATTCATCTATTCGTACATCCTCCTGCTGCCACCGCAATCATATCTTCCTCTCGCAGACATGGATTCCCACCGGAATGTGGGTTACCTGACGAGGACAGAAACTGAGGTTAAGCTGCCGCGGCCGACCAGGGTAAAGAACAAAACCCCTGCGCGAATCCAAATCACAGCCGAACAGATTCTGAGAGAAGTGCGAGAGCGCCAGGAAGCTGAAATCCGCCCTCCCAAGCACAAAATAACAAACGCAACAGAGCTTGGGGACTATCGCCTCCGCAAGCGAAAAGAATTCGAGGATTTGATTCGAAGGGTGCGGTGGAATAAAAGCGTTTGGGTGGAGTATGCCGAGTGGGAAGAATCTCAAAAGGACTTTGCTCGAGCAAGGTCGGTCTGGGAACGCGCGCTCGAGGTGTATTACAGTGATCACACACTATGGTTGAAGTATGCTGATTTTGAGATGAAGAACAAGTTCATTAATCATGCCAGGAATGTGTGGGATAGGGCAACACAATTGTTGCCTAGAGTAGACCAGTTATGGTACAAGTACATTCATATGGAGGAGATGTTGGGGAATGTGGCTGGTGCAAGACAAATCTTTGAGCGTTGGATGAAGTGGATGCCTGACCAGCAAGGCTGGCTCTCATATATCAAATTTGAACTGAGGTACAATGAGATTGAAAGAGCAAGGGTAATGTTTGAACGGTTTGTGGATTGCCATCCGAAGGTTACTGCATGGATTACGTTTGCTAATTTTGAGATGAAGAATGGAGAGATAGCACGGGCTAGGTATTGCTATGAGAGAGCTGTAGATAAGTTGGCTGATGATGAGGAAGCGGAGGATCTCTTTGTGGCTTTTGCCGATTTTGAGGAGAAGTGCAAGGAAACGGAGAGGGCAAGATGTATATACAAGTATGCATTGGATCATATTCCCAAAGGGAGGGCAGAGGAACTTTACAAGAAATTTGTTGCATTCGAGGAGCAGTATGGTGATAGGGAATGAATTGAGAATGCTATTGTTGGGAAGGTTACAGTATGTGGATGAGGTTAGGAAGAACCCTACATTCGACCTTTAATGAATATTGGGTTGTCTGAAGGCTTGTATTGGATGTTACTTCTTTGCTATGTATTTGTATATTACTTACTTGAATTTCAGGATTAATTATGTATTTTTGTTTTATATGAGGAGCTTGATGTTCAGGATGTGGAGCGAACAAGGGATATATACAAGTAAGATAAAATTGCCCTATTTTGAAAATAGTTAATTAGTACGACTGCACTATTTACTGAAAATAGTTTATTAGCAAAACCCTGCATTATAATTTGTTTATGTTTAGTATATAGCCATAATTGATGATGAAATTTGGTTCAAATGGAGAAGCTCTATAGGAAGGTTAGACTTCTCTTTGGCTGACTCATGGCGAAGAGGGATCAATTTGACAGATGTTCATGGTGGGCCTATGAGGGATCAATTTGACAGATGTTCATATGATCATTATAAATTGTTTGGACGCTATTTTATGGTGCCGCCATGTTAAAGTGACTGATGATGGCCTTCGTGGTGTAGGGAGTTATGCCTGATTCTTCGCTTCTTTTCTTCTTATGCATCTATGTGATGTTTCATTTTCTGCATGGAGTGTGGAAACAACATTGAGGAAAAATGAGATGATAGAATCGCACAGTCGTTGAGTTAAAGTAAAAATGGAATTCTGAGGTAGTCAATTGCATTCTCATGTATACAGTTGTGCACATTTTAGTTTTTCAACTTTTCCGCTTTTTTTAACTCAACATTTTAGTCGTTGAGTTAAAGTTTGATTTGATTTCAGTTTGAATCAATGAACCAACGGTTTGGTTCGAATTTTTCGCCCACCCCTATTTGTGCAATTTTTAGTTTCAACTTTTCATCTTTTTTGGGAATATACCATATGCTTGCTGCAAATATTAAGCCAAAATTTCTAAAGATGGCTACACAACCTTGACATCATTTGCAATTCACAGAAAGATTTTGCTACTCAAAATCTACTTTGATATGGCCAAATTATTAAAACAAGTTAAGTGGATAAGCTTTATTCATATGTTGTTGGATCTTGCAAAAACTAAAGTCGTGTTTCATACATTATTTATCACTTAATTTTAATGTAATCTATACTTTTTCATGAGGTATGTTTGATAAAATTATCTTAGTGGACTTTTAGGGATTATTTTCACAACAAACTGATCAAGTGAGGCTGAATGTTAAGTGTGAAATGATGTCCAAAATTAGGTGATTTTTACTTTTCACTTATTATTATGAATGAGAAGTTTAAATACTACGATTTTTGTTTGTTTTGCATTTACACTTAATGATTCAAATTATGTCTCCACTCTCTTAGCAATTTAGACTTCGGTCTTCAAATTTATGTTTGTTTAATTTTATCAAATGAGCCCCAAAATTAAGTGTCGTAAGTGGTAAGTACCGGAACTCCTTCAATATGGCTATATTGCCATAATCACATTGTATTTTCTAATTCTGCTCATTTACTTAATATGCAAAACTTTAATTTTCTGTTTATGTAAAACCACCGAAACTATTATATCAAATGTGGATCTGCACAAAACATATATATAAAGCACATAGATGGCAACAGACATAGGCTAATGCCATTCTTATATTACAAAATTATAACTTGTTTTTTAATGTCTCTTCGGGCCAGGTGTGCTTCATCTTACTATTTTTTAGCAGATGCTGGGCAAGAGTCAATCACCTTTTGGATCTTGGCTTTCTCTTCGCTGCTTGTTGCTGTTAACAACACCAGCTTCAACTCAGCCAGCAGTCTCTGGTTCTCCTTACGGAGGTCTTCCACTTGGCTGCTCAGCCTATCATTCTCATGTATTATTTTGCAGTTTTTCAGGTAGAGATCTAGGTTCTTCTTCTCCATATTGGAAATATATCTATGGCAGTGGAAATCAACAGAGTCAAATCACAGTCAGGTAACAGAAATCAATAAAGTGCAAAATGGAGCACATTTAGTGCAATCGTGTGTGCAAGAATGTGCAGAAACAATATAAGTGCTGGGATATTCATGCGCAAATGTGCATTCATAAAATCGTTAGAAAATTCGTATGCACGTGGACACGCAGATACAGCGTATTTATGTTGAAAATGGAAGCGCGCCCCTTTAAGGTATCTATTCAATTCTAATGAAAGAAATCTTACTTGCAACTTGTTAATAGTTCTCCTTGATGTGTGATCTTAGATGGAACCATAGCCTCCTATTTATAGGAAATGGAGTTCAATCAATAGGCATGAAAACTGCGGCACCCCTCACAGAGCAGCAAAGAAGCTCCCTGAATTCTTTACTTTTCTCTAATTAAAAGACTTGTAGAATTGCTTTGGCAGTTGTGGAAAGCCATTGTTTCATGAACCTCACAAGTTATACCATATGAGACTGTTCTGAGTGGGTGTGATTTTCATGGGAAAATGAGACTAAGAGCTATAGTATGTTAGTGTACATAGGAAGAATTGTGTATATTGAAATAATGTCACCACAAACATGTGATTGGAGCTAAGGATGGCATGAAGTTTGCACTGGATGCTCTTAATCTTATTAAATTTGGGTATACTCGGATTGGGATGGATGTATCATGTAAATACAAACTTTGTGAATTTTTATTGTGAAAAATTTGGTCGTAATCTAGTCCATTATAGGGTATGGGAATTAAGCATGTGATTACTCTGTAGTTATGCCTTGTTTAGACTTTGATCCATTCTCTTATAATAAAGAGAGCCACAAACATTTTCCTGCCAAAATCTTAATATTTTGTGTAATCAATATATATTATTTGATTTCATTAATAATATTAATTTTTGTATGCTTTATTCAAGAATATTTCATCCACGTATATAAAAACATCTAATCCCTCCATTTTTAATAACATTACCCTTTGCATAGTTGATACTATTCATTGATTAACTTTGATTCAATTTTTTAGTATAGTTCTATAAGATAAAAACATAGTCAAGTGATATGTTGTTGGATTCGTCTAATCGTGTAGTTTTATAATATCAAATTTTTAGAATTTTTCTTTACATATAATTTGAATTATGAGTGGTTAAAATTTTGTATTGAATTACGTGCAGTGTAGAAGTAGAGAAGTTAAAAAGAACGGAGGGAGTATTATATTATAAAACCACCCCCACAAAAAATATTTATGTTTTCTCACACACACTTGAAAATTCATCGTAACGGCTATGCCTGCATTGATGACCTGCATATTATTCCAGGGAGGATAATAAACCTATCTAACCCTTAAAATTTTCTTCCATCTCCCTCAAATAAGATTTGTGCTACGTGTGATCATTACGCTTGGCATTGAGTATCGTCCTGGCGTATTTAATCTCCCTAATGAAATCATCTGTCTTGGTTTAGCTTTACGTTATTTTTATAATCCGTACTTATCACATCGACATTCAACTCGTTCCAATCGCCAAAAAATTAATTGAAGGCTGATTGGCTGAACCGCTTACCGCTAAAGAGTGAAGGGTTCCAATATGGCTCAACATTCAGCACTCAACAGTGAAGGGGGCAATTGCCTCTCAGCTCTCAGGTTCTGCCTCTAATCTATGCGTAATGATTCGCTTTCAATCATATCACCCATGATTTATTCTTGGATTTGTAAATTGTAATTGTAATGGTATCTTCCTCATTTCTGTTTTCAATTTCACCCGTTTGTTTATACTTGGAACATTTTCAATGCTTCCATTCTCAATTGTCAGTTGTAATTTTCAGCAATCAAGGCGAAGCCAATCGATTCATACTTGGCGGTCTTCTCGAGTCAGACTTCTCTCTCAACTAGTTTCCCACTCAGTTTCATGCTAGCACCGTCGGATTTGCTGTTTCTTCAAAAGTTGAACTTCAGTAATGAATTTTTTAATTTGTTTATTTGCTATAAGATTAATCAAAATTGTTTTTTGATGTTCATTTTGAGATGCTCGAAAATATTTTTATGATATGAACCTTCCTTCCATGGACTGATTGGGCCTTGAAAATAGTTAACTACTAGTACTTTGTTATTTACTGAAAATAGTTAACAAGCAAAGTATTGCATTATAATATGTTGGTATTGAGTAAATATCAATAATTGATGACGAAAATTGATTCAGATGGAGAAAATCCAAGTGAAGGTTAGACTTCTCTTCGGCTGACCCATGCCAAAGAGGCTGGGAGTTGTCCCAGAATTAAGAGGATTACAATGCTTCTTGAATCTTGAGAGAATTAAACAGGGCCTTTAGACATGCTTATGATGGCTCAATTCGACAGATGTTCTTATGATCATTAGAAATTGTTGGGATGCTATCTTATGGTGTCGCCTCTTTAAGGTATCTATTCAATTCTAATGAAATAGATCTTTCTTGCAACTTTTTAATTGTTATCCTTGATGTGTGATCTTAGAGGGAACCATAACTTCCTATTTATAAGGAATAGAGTTCAACAGGTTCACTCATCCATAGGCATTAAAACTGCACCACCGCTCACAAAGCAGCAGGGGTCATGAATTCATTACTTTGCTCTAATTAAAAGACTTGTAGAATTGCTTTGGCAGTTGTGGAAAGCCATTGCTTCTTGAACCTTAAAAGTTAAACCATATGAAACTGTTCTGAGTGGGTGTAATTTTCATGGGAAACAGAGAGTAAGAGCTATAGTATGTTTGTGTGCATAGGAATATTTGTGTAAAGTGAAATAATGTCACCATAAACATGTGTTGGCAGCTAAGGATGGCATGAAGTTTGCTGCACGGGAGTGGCCAACATTTTCCTGACAAAATCTTAATAATTTGTGTAAGCAATATATTATTATTTTCTTTTATTAATGATATTAATTGTTATTTGATTCATTAATAAATATTTCATCCACAAATATAAGAAAATCCTATTATACTATTATAGAACCACCCTCACAAAAAAAATTTATATTTTGTCTTTTACTTAAATACTTTTCACTTAATTATTATTGAATAAGAAGTTCCTTGAAATATATCAATATGTATATATATATATATATATTTATAATTTTTTTAAGTACTAGTATCATTGTTTATTTTGCATTTGCATTTAATGATTCAAATAATGTCTCTTAGCAATTTAGATTTCGGTCTTCAAATTCATAACCGTTTAATGTTATGATTTTATCAAATGAGAATTAAAATAAAGTGTCCACTTAGGTAAGTACTGTGATTCCTTCAATATGATTAGATTGCCGTAATGCCATTTCTTAAATCAACTAATGATATGATTTGATTATTTGAAGATATTGAGGATTTAACACATTTTATTTATAATACTGCTCATTTACTTAATATGCAACTTTAATATCCTGTTTATGTAAAACCACCAAAACTATTATATTGAATGTGGATCTGCACAAAACATATATATAAAGCACATAGATTGCAACAGACATAGGCTAATGCCTTTGTTCTTATATTACAAAATTATAACTTGTTTATTTAATGTCTCTCTGGGCCAGGTGTGCTTCATCTTACTGTTTTTTAGCAGATGCTGGGCAAGAGTCAATCACCTTTTGTATCTTCTCTTTCTCTTCGCTGGTTGTTGCTGTTAACAACACCAGCTTCAACTCAGCCAACAGTCTCTGGTTCTCCTTTCGGAGGTCTTCCACTTGGCTGCACAGCCTATCATTCTCATGGATTATTTTGCAGTTTTTCAGGTAGAGATCTAGGTTCTTCTTCTCCATCTTGGAAATATATCTACGGCAGTGGAAATCAATAGAGCCTATCACAGTCAGGTATCATAAATCAATCAAGTGCAAAATGGAGTACATGTAGTGTAATCGTGTGTGCAAGCATGTGCATAAACAATAAAAATTTTGGGATATTCATGTGCAAATGTGCTGTGATAAAATCGTTGGAAAATTTGTATGCACGTGGGCACATAGATTCATCGTTTTTTATGTTGAAAATGGAATGTGCCTCTTTAAGGTATCTATTCAATTCTAATGAAAGAAATCTTACTTGCAACTTGTTAATTGTTATGCTTGATGTGTGATCTTAGAAGGAACCATAGCCTCCTATTTCTAGGGATGAGAGTTCAACAGGCTCACTCATCCATTGGCATGAAAACTGCACCACCCTTCACAAAGCAGCAAAGATCCCTGCATTCAATACTTTGGTCTATTTAAAAGACTTGTAGAATTTCTTTGGCATTTGTGGAAAGCCATTTTTTCTTGAACCTTACAAGTTACACCTTACGAAACTGTTCTGAGTGGGTGTGTTTTTCATGGGAAACATAGAGTAAGAGCTATGGTATGTTGGTGTGCATAGGAAGATATGTGTAAAGTGAAAAAATGCCACCACAAACATGTGTTGGGAGCTAAGGATGGCATGAATTTTGGTGCACTGGGCGCCCAAAATCTCAATAAGTTGTCTAATCAATATATTATTATTAACTTTTAATTGTTATATGCTTTATTAAGTAATATTTCATCAACAAATATATATATATATATATATATATATAAAAGACAAAACTCTATTAGTATATTATAAAACCACCCTCCCAAAAAATATTTTACATTTTGTCTCATCGCACTTGAAAACTTCGCATTGATGACCTGCACTTTATTCCGAGGAGGATAGTAAGCCTATTCAACCCTTAAAATTTTCTTTCATCTCGCTCAATTAGATTTGTGCTGCATGTCATCATTACGCTTGGCATCGAGTCTTGAGCTGCGTATTTAATGTCCCTAAAGAAATCAACTGTCTAGGTTTAGCTTTACCTTTTTATTATAAAAAGATGGTCCTTAATATTCAGTGGTGTGTGCAGAGCATTTCATTCTCTCTTATCCAAGATGCATGGGAGAATTTGTTAGAATCTGACTTACACCCACGGATGGAAGCCCTGAAGGAGATGCTTTCAGTGACTATCAATCAACTGCACACTGTGTTTGAAACTCCAGTTTTGTGATAGTTTGCCAGGGTTTCTGGGATTTCATGGGGCAGGTGAGACTACGTTTAAGACAGGTTCCTATATTGTTCTATTGGTTGAGGATTCTAAATAGGTATCTTCAATGCATGACATGCTGAAGTTTCTTGAAGGCCGGAAATAAAGCAGATTGTGGTATAAACCTTTGCTGGTTACAGTTATGTAAGTCAGCTAAATTCTTCAAGTACTTATTAATTTTCTTCTTACCTCAGCTTATATCTCGATGCATTAAAGGTTTTATAACTAAATTTTTTTCAGGTTCTTGACAATGCATTTGTTTTGCAAATGCAACAAATGCTTGTGAAGGTTCTTCTGGAGAAACTCCTAGAGCCTGCACGGTGCATCTTGGAGGTGCAATGAATTAATACTCAGCAAAGATGGCAATTTCAATCACTGCCTAATGGCTGCAAAGATGGCAATTTCAATCACTGCCTAATGGCTTCAAGCGATTTCTAATGGCTTAACACTCAACACTCTACACTGAAGGAGGCTCTCGCCTCTCAGTGTAAGTTCTCAGGTTCTGCCTCTAATCTGTGGGTAATGCCTCGCTTTCAATCATACTTGCCCACAATTTACTCTCGAATTTGTAAATTATATTTGTATCTTCCTCATTTCTAATTTCAATTTCACATGTTTGTTTATACGTGGAAATTTTTCAAAGCTTCCATTCGCAAATGTCAATTGTAATTTTCAGGAGTCAGGGCGAAGACAATAAATTTGTACTTGTCTATCTTCTCGACTTGGACTTCTATCTGAAGTAGTTTCCCGCTCAGTTTAGCTATATCACCTTTGGATTTTCTGTTTCTTTAAAAATTGAAGTTCGGTAATGAATTATTTATTTGTTTTTTAGCTACTTATAAGATTTTTGAAGTTCATTCTGTCATTGTCGAAAATATCTGCATCTTATGAACCATCTCCATGGACTTATTGGCCCTTGAAAATAGTTAATTAGTACTACAATCTTTACTGAAAATGCTTAATAAGCAAAATCTTGCATTATTATTTGTTGCTGTTGAGTAAATATATAGCCATGGTTGATGATAAAAATTGGTTCAAATGGAGAAGCTCCACAGGAAGTTTAAAACTTCTCTTTGGCTGACCCATTCCGAAGGCGGCGTTTAGTTGTTCGAAGAAGACTACCATAATGCTTCTTGAATCGTGACAGAATTAAACAGGGCCTTTGGCCATGCCTACGAGGGATCAATTTGAGAGATGTTCTTATGATCATTATAAGTTTTTGGGATTCTATTTTATGGTGGCGTCATGTTAAAGGGACTGATGATGGTCTTAATGTAGAGATGAGAGAATCACACCGTTGTTATGTTAAAAAGTAAAAACGGAGTTTTGAGGGTGTCAATTTTCATTCTCATGTATACATTTGTGCACGTTTTAGAATTTGGGTATATAGCATATGCTTGCCACAAATATTAAGCCAAAATTTCTAAAGATGGCTATACAATCACTGGCCAAATTCTGTTGACATCATTTGCTACTCAAATTCTACTTTGATATGGTAAAACCATTAGAAAAAGTTTAGTAGATAAGCTTTTTTCATCTGTTGTTGGATCTTGCGAAAAAGAGAGGTTGTGTTTCATAAACTATTTATTTGAGTTCCTTGAAATATATCAATACTTTTAAGTACTACTACTATATTTGTTTATTTTGCATTTGCACTTAATGATTCAAATTATGTCTCTTAGCAATTTAGACTTGGTATTCAAATTCATATCCATTTTAACTTTATCCAATGAGACCTAAAATATAGTGTCGTAAGTGGTAAGTACTGCAATTCCTTCAATATGGTTAGATCATCATAATGACGATTCTAAACCAATTAATGATATGATTTGAATATTTGAAGATATTCAGGCTTTAGCACATTGTATTTTCTAATTCTGCTCATTTACCTTTATCTTCTATTGCATAATTATAACTTGTTTATTTAATGTTTGTTTGGGCAAGAGCAGATGCTGGGCAAGAGTTAATCACCTTTTGTATCTTGGCTTTCTCATCACTGGTTGTTGTTGTTGTTAACAACTCCAACTTCAACTCAGCCAGCACTGCAGTCTCTGGTTCTCCTTACAGAGGTCTTCCGCTTGGCTGCGCAGCCTATCATTCTCATGGATTATTTTGCAGTTTTTTAGGTCTCCATTTTGGAAATATATCTACGGCAGTGGAAATCAACAAAGTCAAATCACAGTGAGAGAACATAAATCAAGAAAGTACAAAATGAAGCACATCTAGTGTAAACGTTTGTGCAGATATGAGTGACAAAATTGTTGGAAAATTCATATGCACGACATTAATTATAATATTACAAGTAAGAGAATTGGTTTTTTTTTTTTTTTTTTTTTTTTTTGTGGGTGAATGATGCCAATGCATCGGCCAAGGAAGTAAAACAAAAATTAAGAAAAAGCTATGGGGTAGGGTTGTTATATTAAAGTGCAATTTTGTGTAACAACTCTACCCGGCTGGATTTGTAGATCATACACTCCAACCCCTTCCTATGTGGGGAAGAAGGGAGACAAAAATAAAATCAGAACTGCGGAAACCAAGTGCAGGACCTATCAGCAGCTAGAGCAACTCGAGATACATCCAGAGAAAAAGCCCATGTCGTGAAGAACTCTTTTGTATTTGCACCCAACTTGCCTAGAGAATCAGGTATTCTTAATGAGAAGTTCCAAAGATTTGAAATAGTAGCCCTCACTGGTACCATAATGAATAATCCACAAGGCCTCAAGAGACTCAGAATAACATATGACATTCTGAACCATAATTCCAAAATATGCCTCATACGATGAAGAATGGCAAGTAGTTCAGCTGTGAGTAGGGGTGAAAACGAGCCGAGCCGAGCTCGAGTCTGGCGGCTCGAGTTTGGCTCGATTAAGTAAAAATTCGACTCGGCTCGAGCTCGAAGCTCCATGAGCTTTAAAAAATTGAGTTTGCTCGAGCTCGACATAAAAAATCCAATTCGAGCTCGGCTCGAGGCTCAAATAAAGCTCGAGTTTTTTCTTTTGTTTGTTTTTTGTTTTTTTTTTTTTGTTTTTTTGTTTAAACATTGACACTCATATATAATAAATGTGTGTAGGGGCTCAAATCACACATCTTACAAAGATGGATAAAAGGGACATTACCACTGGACCAAGTCCCCATTCCCAAACTAAGCTCGATATAAGATTAGGAATAATTATCAAATTATTAAATAATAAGCTTAAAAACTTGAAGGATTGAATTTAATAGATTTAATATAGTATTAAACTATTCATAGTTCCTACTTCTAACCATAAAAAAGAAAAAATAGAAAAGAATATTTATAGGATAGGAGTAATAAATAGATTATAAATTTACTATGTATAATTGATATGTATATATATATGTACATATATATATATATATATATCTATTCGAGCCTATTATCGAGCTTTCGAGCCGAATATTGGTTAGCTCGACTTGGGCTCATTAACATTCCGAGTCGATCTCGAATTCAAGTCGAGCTTTGGTCGAGTTTTGATCGAGTCGAACCCGAATATTTTACGAGCCTATCGGTCTCATTTACACCCCTAGCCGTGAGATTGTCGATGAAGCCAGCCGAACTAGAAAACCCTTCAATCCATCTTCCATTTGGTTCATGAAAAATACCTTCAAAGCCGGCAGGGCCGGATTACCTAGCGAGTTACAATCCATGTGAAGAATAGGGCAAGAAATGCCATGGATCGGGATTAGACACAGTATTCGATGATGAACAAGATGAAGAACAAAGATTAACAAGGATGAACTCAAAATGAAAATAAAAGGATAGGTTGAGATTTCCTTTACCGAAAGCTTAATCTTGGATCACTGGACACACTAAATGAGCCACGATTCCCTCGATCAACAATCTTCAAGGTGTCGATACGATCAAGCACATCTCAAGCTTGAAAGGAATTATCCAACAAGGGATGAATTCATGGGTGACCTTTCAAACAAAGCATACAAACACTCTCCAAGTGATTTCCATTATATTCATTCAAAGGGTGCATTACAAAGTGTTGGTAATGCCCTATATATAGGCAAACCATATTACACGGAATTAAACGACTTGCTATGTAAATTAAACAAGTACCAAAGCTACGGAAATAATAAAGTCTAAGTACATCCATAATGTGTTGGTGGTCTTGCTTGTGGGCCTTGAGCTCGTGTGGGTCTCGACACTTCTACTTCTTCATTAAGTTCCTTAGCCCAACATCTTCAATTAAATGGATTATCAATCTCGGCCCATTTTTATCCGGGTAGCTCAATTTCTGTTCCCACACCTCGGATTCATCGGATAGTATTTTGGCGATGGTGTTGAGGAACCTCTTGGCACGTTGCTTAGAGCAGGGTCCTTCCGGAATGCTAAGTGCTACAGTTCTGGCTCCCATGCCATCCCCACCCCCTTGGGAAGGTTGATCCATCAACCGATCAGCATTTTCCTCATCCCTCTCGAACAGTGACAGATCTGCAACATTAAAGACAGGATTTATATGACCATATTCTTCAGATAATTGCAATTTGTACGCATTATTATTAATCCTTTCTAAAACTTTAAATGGTCCATCTCCTCGCGGAGATAATTTGTTGCGTCTGCTCGCTGGGAATCGTTCCTTTTTCCAATTGAGCCACACCCAATCTCCGGGATCAAGCTTCAGTTCCTTCCGACCACGGTTGTTATATTTGGCATAACCTTCAGCAGCTTTGACTAGTCTGTTCTTTACATCAGCATGCATTTCTTTGATTGCTCGCCCCCTGTCCCTGCCATTGATATTCAAATGCTCATTGCGAGGCAATGGCAACAAATCAAGCGGTGTCAGTGGGTTAAACCCGTACACAACCTCAAATGGTGACATATGTGTTGCGCTGTGTACATGTCTATTATATGCAAATTCAATGTAAGGTAAGCATTCATCCCAACTTTTACTGTTAGTAGCAGTGATAATTCTAAGTAAATTACCTAAAACTCGATTTACTGCTTCAGTTTGCCAATCAGTTTGGGGGTGATATGCAATGGAAAATAACAGTCTTGTCCCAATCTCAGCCCATAAGGATTTCCAAAAATAACTTACAAATTTTGCGTCCCTGTCGGAAACAATTGTCCGTGGCACACCGTGGAGTCTCACAACTTCCTTGAAGAATATCTTGGCCACGTGGTGTGCATCGTTCGTTTTGGCACAGGGAATAAAATGCGCCATCTTCGAGAACCTGTCAACAACCACAAAAATAGAATCTTTAGCCCGAGCAGTGCGAGGCAATCCCAAAACAAAGTCCATAGATAAATCAATCCATGGCCCCTCTGGTGCAGGTAAGGCTTGATAAAGTCCATATGGCTTGGTGGTTGACTTGGCCCTCAAACAGGTAATGCACTTGTTGATGAAGTCACTAACTTGTTTCTCCATTCCTGGCCAATAAGAACGTTCAGTTAGGACACTCATAGTACCAAAGTGACCCATCATGTCACCAGAATGTGCTTCAGTAATTAGAAGTTCTCTGATGGATCCTTTTGGTATACATAATTTATTTTCAAAATAAAGAAAACCATTCAATTGAGAATATTCTTTAAAGGATATTTTGTCGGTTTTCTTGTAGATCTCCCCAAAATCAGCATCTTGAGCATATAATTCCTTTATGTGCTCGAATCCGATCAGATGCGTAGTTGCAAAAGCTGCGAGATTCAGTCTTCTTGATAAGGCATCAGCAACCACGTTATCTTTCCCCTTCTTGTAACAGATCACATACGGGAATGATTCAATGAATGAGCTCCATCGGGCATGTCTTGCATTTTTCAGTTGCCCCTGTCCTCGGATATGCTTCAGTGTCTCATGATCTGTGTGGATAATAAACTCTCTCCCTCGCAAGTAGTGTTGCCATGTCTGCAATGCTTGTACCACAACATACAATTCCTTGTCATACGTGGAGTAGTTCAGTTGAGCTGCTCCAAACTTCTCACTGTGGTAGGCAATCGGCTTCCCATCTTGCAACAATACTGCGCCCATGCCGGTTCCGGATGCGTCGCATTCGATCTCAAATGGAAGGTCAAAATTCGGAAGTGCTAATACCGGCGCACGGGTGAGCTTATCCTTTAACTCTTCAAATGATTTTTGCTCCTTTAGTCCCCATTTGAATTGGAGCCCCTTCTTCAGCAATGAGGTCATCGGTGCGGCAATCACACTGAACTGTGGCACGAATCTTCTGAAAAACCCGCACATACCCAAAAATCTTCTTACTTCATTAACGTTGGTAGGTGATGTCCATTCAGAAATTGCTTTGATCTTGGATTCATCCACCTTCAGTCCATTTCCTCCAACGATGAAGCCTAAGAATGTGACTTCAGGCACGTGGAAGGTGCACTTCTCGAAATTTGCATAAAGCTCGGCCTTCCTCAGCTTGATAATTACCTGTACAACATGCTTTACATGATCAGATTCGTTGTGACTATAAATAAGAATATCATCAAAGTACACAACAACGAATTTTCCAATGAACTCCCTTAAAGTTTCATTCATGAGCCTCATAAATGTGGAGGGAGCATTAGTAAGTCCGAAGGGCATCACGAGCCATTCATACAGTCCGAACTTGGTTTTGAAAGCTGTTTTCCATTCGTCTCCTGGCTGCATGCGGATCTGGTGATAACCGCTTTTCAAATCTATCTTCGTAAAAATACTTGCTCCACCCAGCTCATCGAGCATGTCATCGAGTCGCGGGATCGGATGGCGGTACTTGATTGTAATTGCATTAACAGCTCGGCAGTCAACACACATCCTCCACGTTCCATTTTTCTTTGGTACCAGCAACACCGGTACTGCACATGGAGATAGACTCTCCCGAACCCAGCCTTTGTCCAACAGTTCCTGAACTTGCTTTTGGACTTCTTTCGTTTCCTCGGTGTTCATGCGGTATGCAGGCCTATTTGGAACTAACGCTCCTGGTACAAAGTCAATCCGATGCTCTACACCTTTCAAAGGTGGTAACCTTGCTGGCAGTTCTTCCGGAAAAACATCCATATTGTCTTGGAGCATCCTGCGAAAAATTTCAGGTACATTGAGTGTAGTAGGAGAGTTCTTAGAAGTTTCTTCAACGGGTTTAACAAAAGCTAGGAAACAGTGACCTGGTAGGAGTGCGTCCTCAATAGCTGCTTCCAGTTCTTGCTTTGTGAAAAGCTCGATCATGACCTGTCAAGGATAAAAGAGATGGATTAGAATTATCAGAATCAATTATAATCCCTTTACCTCTCTGTTTTCTCTTGAACTCCTCTTCCTCCTTCCGGATGTTTTCCACTAAATTTCGATGGTCAATCTTAACAGTTTTCAGCGGTAGTGACTTCATCATAATTCTGCTTTGGCCATTGCGGAAAGAGAGGTCATTCTCTGTGCCTCTATAGATGACTCGTTTTTCGTACATCCAAGGTCTTCCCAATAACACATGACATGCGGTCATGGGCACTACATCGCATAAAATCTCCTCTGAGTAAGGGCCGATGGTAATTGGCACCCTGGCTTGCTTCGCGACCTTTGTAGTCCCGTGCTCATTCATCCAGTGTAGATGATATGGCTTCACATGATCTTGCATTGGTAGTCCTAATCTACGCACAGTATACAGGCTTACAGCGTTCACACAGCTGCCATTGTCTACAATCAGAGATGCTACATTGCCCTTTAATTTACAATGATAGTGAAATAAATTATCTCTCTATTCCGGTGCATTGCTGTTGGATTCATCAGCTTTGTCAGCGGTCAATGCCCTCATGGCGATGAAATTCGTCACATACTCTTCTTCATCTTCTTCCAAGACTACTCGGCTCAGATCGCCCTCTTCTGGATACTGTTCATAACCACCATCTTCTTCTTCATGCTCAGCTTCCTCTCGCTCTTCATCAGAGTCAATTTCTTTCCAAGTTCCCGGTTCAATCATAACCATTCGCCTTTCTCTTCGCGGACAATCTCGGGAATAATGACCTTTCTGTCCACACTTGAAACAGGTGACATCCTTGACGTCCCGCTTGGGCTTATCCCTTTCATCTTTCCTGTATCGGTATGGATCCTTGAAATCTTTGCCCATCTCAAATGCTTTGGGCCTGTTGAGCCTATCATCCTTAGGTGTATTGGGCTTTCCGTATCGATCATGTGGCTTCGACGGCTGTTCATTTGACCTAGTTGTCCAATATTTGGTGGTATTTGAAATGATCGTGGACTTGACCGGTCTATCCCTCAGTTGGCGATCAATCTCAATGGCTGGCTGCACCAAATGTTCCAAACTAGTGTATGTCCTTAATTTGATTTCTGCCAGGACCTCTCTTTTCAATCCTCTTTTGAACCTGGCTATCAGTAGCGGTTCATCCTCATTGATCTGGGCTCTCATCATGAGGCGTTCCAAGTCCTTGTAGTATTCGTCCACGGTTCGGTTACCCTGCACACAAAAATTAACCTTCATGTACAAGTCATCAAAATAACTACTAGGAACAAACATCTTTTTCATTGCATGCATCAGTTCGGCCCATGTAGAAATAAGGGGAAGTCCTAGATGCTGTCCATCGTGTTGAATTTTCTGCCACCAAGTTAGAGCATAGTCCTTGAATTCACAAACGGCAAGTTGGATCTTTGTGAACTCGTTGTATTGTTGGCAATCGTAGATTAGCTCAATAGATTGCCTCCAATCGATGAATTCCTCTGGATCATTCGTGCCCTTGAATGCCGGAATTGTGAATTTGATTCCTCGAAGATCAGCTTCTAGTCAGTTGTGCTCAACAGGTGCTCGATGTATGTCCTCTTCCTCGAAATCGTCTTCGGGAAGGTCCACTGGAGGGGGATTTATGTTTAGCCTCTACCGAATGGGTTGATGTAATGGTGGTCTTGGAGCTACTGCTGGGGCGGCAGGTGCCGGAGGTGGTGGTGGATTCTGGAACTGAGTATTTGTTGGGACCCGCGGCCGAGGTGGCGGCGGTGGTGCTGTTCGTGGGCCTCGTGGGCCTTGCTGTCTGTTGTATGTTCCAAATTGTACTTCCCTCTCCTCAATGGCTGCATCTACTTCTTCCATGTCTGATCTGTTCACTCCACTTGTGCTTCCGGGGGTGACATTGGGAGGTGACGGAGTATGACATAAAGCTTCCTTAAGCCTGCGCTCAACTTGTTACATGACTCGAGTCTGGAGCGCCTCTCCCCATAAGGAATTCCCTCTCGCTACTTCGGTAGCTAAGGTGTCTATGCGCTCAGTGATTTCAGTGACTCGCGCCTCAGTTTCATCTACGGTTCGGCGCATGGAATCAAAATCAGACCTTCGGGCTGTGGTCTCGGATAATGCCTGGATGGCGGCCATGATTTGGTCAAATCTTTGATCAGTACTTCCTGCCATTTCAGTTCAAAAGCAAAGAAAACTAGATATATGTATAAGAGGTTAGTAGAAATCAACAGGAAATTTGTAGAGTGATCTCACAACTGTATCCCTCACTGTCGGTCCGAATTCTCCACTAGTTGGTTCCAATAAGCCAGATAGTGCTCAACCGTATCAACCAACGACAGATGGTGGTAGAAATAAAATTATGGGACGCACAGTGCAAGAATCAGAATGCATTGTTCGACTCTATCAATGAAAAACACAGATTATGTGTGTGATTGCAGTGCACAAATTATAGTTCGTAATTTTAATCAGCCTGCAAACAATAAATCCGATTCCTCACAATTTTAAAGTGTAAAGATAAACCTCATAAAATAAAACACTCGGAATCACAAATATATGCCTCACACACAAACCCAGAAATAAATAAATCCAAGTTGTCTGACTGCTATCAAGGGTAGCCGGATAAAAATTCACTGTTGAGGAACTCCACTATCTGCAATTGCAGACGGAGCTTCAACTCTGTGATTTGTGAAATAAATCAGAGGAACAGTGACAAGCACTTATTCCTCGGGGAATTCCACTGTCAGGTGTAAACACTGACAGAACTTCAACCCGATAAATTGTTCGTTATTTAATTCAGTGAAATCGCACAGTAAATTAAATACCCAATTTAATTTAACTAATTGAACAATAAAAAAATAATTGCCCAACTAATTAAATCAAATTTTGCTCAATCCAATCTATCAGGACCCACTTGTTGGAATTGGGTTGGCTTGTTGAAATTAAGGTCCAAATTTGCAAAACTCACGATCAATACAGCAAATTGGATGAAAGCAATATGATGCGTGGCCTTGTCCCTTTTGGATTCTAAAGCTCGGTCAAAAAGTCAAAGGAGCGTGTGGGGTCCGCCTTGGTTGTAAGCTTCAAATTCAAATTCCAATTCACTCTCTTTCCCGTAAGCAAATTGAGTCAAGCAAACAGGCACCAATTGCACACAATTTGTTGCCCTCCTTTAAGAATTGTCCCAACAATATCCCCTTTTGCTTCCTTTTGTGTCTACATCCCAAAAGGGGAAATAACTTGGGGAATTAAAAAGATGTGGTCCGGATGAGCACTTGTGTCCTTGCTCCAAATTAATACCTTGTACTACTTGTCCCCTCAAAATACCCAAAACACCCTTACAACATCTTAAATGGATCAAAAGAAGATCACCAAGAACACTCTTGAATGTTGCTTGAAGATGTTAAGAACAACCCAAGAACATTCAAACATTCAAACACAAACTAAGAACACTATGAAGAACACTCAAACCCTAAAATAATCCCAACTCTCAAAAATCACTCAACACTCTGGATTAAGCTTGCATAATAACCAATTAAGCTTACAAACGATTAATTAATGCAAATACAATCCACAAAGTGAGCGAAAACAGAAAATCACAAGACCAAAAAGCAAAACATGAATATTTTTGGGATTTTTGATGAAGAACACCAAGAACATTCAATAATCTTCAAATGGCCATAACTTTTTCATCCGAACTCGGATTTGAGCAAAAAATATATGAAAACTCATCTACTCGACGAGAGGATTCTAAATATATGTCCAGATTTCAGAGATTCAAACTGACCAGTTCAGACTGTGAAAACAGATTCTGCACAGATTTGTATTTTGAGAAATATTAGCCAAGAATTTCAAAAATTCATAGAAAATGATTTCATTGACCAAAAATTTCGAATTTTATATGAATCTTTATGTAATCGACCCAATGAATCCAAATATCAACTCAGATTCAGGAAATATTCAAAGGATCAAAACGGATCTCGGATGAACAGTAACCAGTGGGCTTTTTTTGTGATTTTTTGATTAAGGATGAAAGATATGGAAGAATAAAGGTCTAATCTAGGCTCTGATACCAAAAATATATGCCATGGATCGGGATTAGACACAGTATTCGATGATGAACAAGATGAAGAACAAAGATTAACAAGGATGAACTCAAAATGAAAATAAAAGGATAGGTTGAGATTTCCTTTACCGAAAGCTTAATCTTGGATCACTGGACACACTAAATGAGCCACGATTCCCTCGATCAACAATCTTCAAGGTGTCGATACGATCAAGCACATCTCAAGCTTGAAAGGAATTATCCAACAAGGGATGAATTCATGGGTGACCTTTCAAACAAAGCATACAAACACTCTCCAAGTGATTTCCATTATATTCATTCAAAGGGTGCATTACAAAGTGTTGGTAATGCCCTATATATAGGCAAACCATATTACACGGAATTAAACGACTTGCTATGTAAATTAAACAAGTACCAAAGCTACGGAAATAGTAAAGTCTAAGTACATCCATAATGTGTTGGTGGTCTTGCTTGTGGGCCTTGAGCTCGTGTGGGTCTCGACACTTCTACTTCTTCATTAAGTTCCTTGGCCCAACATCTTCAATTAAATGGATTATCAATCTCGGTCCATTTTTATCCGGGTAGCTCAATTTCCGTTCCCACACCTCGGATTCATCGGATAGTATTTTGGCGATGGTGTTGAGGAACCTCTTGGCACGTTGCTTAGAGCAGGGTCCTTCCGGAATGCTAAGTGCTACAGTGCTGGCTCCCATGCCAAGAAACGTTCAAGGAGTTCCACGTCACCCATCTTAACCTCTCAATTCCAGGTTGTTTACCACAAGCCTCATCAAAACAAAATCCTAGGGATAAAGCTTCCCGTGTAGGGGTGGGCAAATGGGTCAGGTTAATCGGGTACCCAACCCGAAACCCGAATAATTAGTGGGATTGAGTTGGGTTTTTTCTAAGCTAAAACTCAAAATCGGGTAGCCGAATCCAAAATTAGTGGATCGGGTCGGGTATCGAGTTTAGCAAATGGACCCGATATACCTGATCGGGTACCCGAATAACCCCTCTCTCTCTCTCTCAAAAATTTTTTATTTTATTGTTTAAAAATATCTATCTTTTCGTCTTCAATAATGCACAACATACAAGAGAGTATTAGTTTTTTAGCATTCCTAATTCCAAAATATTTTTCAAATCAAAAGTGTAAAACCTCAATCCGTACATTTTTCGAAAGATTAATAGTCAATTCTTCTTGTCTTTTATTTGGTAATGAATGAATATTATTCTCATTCTTGTTTGTAAATTGGAAAGCATGATGGTGATTGATGAATTTATCCAAGTCTCTTTAGTGATTTATTTTCTTTCAATTTTTCTTTTGAAAACTTGTTTTTCTTTAAATTTTTTTTTTTGGAAAAAGGTGGGTACCCGACCCCACCAATGTTGGGTAATGGTTGGTAATTTATTTTTCTACCCGAACCCGATTAACTTGAACCCACCAAACCCGAGCCGTCGCCCACCTCTACTCCCGTGCAGTTAACTCCAAATTGATAATTTCTCCTTTCAAAACAGTCGCATTATGTCACTTCCAGATTCCCCAAACAGTTGCCCAATGGAGACCCTTCCAATCCCTACCCAGGCGAGACAAGACTTCATTTGCAGCAATGTGATCATCCGGCCACTATCTTAGAGTCGAAATTCCCATCTTGCTCCAAACTGGCGCCGCCCAAGAAACGAATAGATCCATCAAATATCGCGCTCCTAGGCGATGATACTGCGGCGAGAAAAACAGTTTTTCTCGCCCAGAGGCGAGGATTAGGGCGAGGAAAGTCATGTCCGTTGCTTTCCTAGCGAGGATTAGAACGAGGAAACTGTCGTATCGTCGCCTTCACATTTAATTTAGTTACCCTAGCCCGCCAAATCTCCCACACATGCACCCACGCACTGCAGCTCTCACGAATGAAGAGAGAGAAGTTAAAATCCATGGAGCAGATTTAGAGATTTACAGATTTACAGAGCAGATTTGGGAAGAAGTCGATTTCTTTTCAGAAAAGGAACGAGCGACTTCATCGGAGTTGGAACCCCCATTCGCCCGTGCTCGCGCTCCTCTCCCTCTCGTCAGCCACCGTCGTCATTCTCCTCTCTTCCTGCTCTCATCTCACATTGATGAAACTCCAGAGGTTTGGCGCTCTCTTCCAATTTATCGTTGTATTTTGACTTTCGATTAATTTATGTTTTGGTATTGGGACTACGGCGCTCCTTAATCGGTTCGGTACCTACTCCTCTATCTCTGATTCCTAATTTTACAGCCCAATCTATAATGAATTGAATCAAATCGCATCGCATAGGAGAGAAATAAGCGGAGCTGGGAAAAAGATTGCCGATGTTACGTTCGAGGCCGGCAAGACTGTTGATTGGGAAGGAATGGCTAAGCTTATGGTCTTGGAAGAGGCACACAACGAGTTTATACCTTCGTCGTGCCTTTTACGATGTCAACACACAGCTTCAGACTAAGTTTAGCCAGGTCTATTCTTTTTAAAAAAATTTATTCCATTGTCTCTGATAAGTTTTTGTGGCTACCCTACCTTCAGCGATATAGGATGATGCCTTTTGATTGTGTCGTTATTTGTTGATTTTATTTTATGTTTGCTACATGTTATGATACCAGGTTTGTGCTGTTTGGTTGATTTGAACAAGTAATGAATTTGATTGATGGTTCTCGTTTAGGTTCTATTACTTCAAACGATGAGGATGTTTGTGGTACCATTGAAAGCTTTTGAATTTGTTGCATTTTCAGTGAATTCAATATCTTTCCCTATCCTGGAATGTGGCATCATTTCCTGCCCAAATATATTGCCTGTTGCAATCTCCCTGTAGCAAAGTTTTCATTACATCAATTTTGGTTACAATCATTAGTATTGATTATGGTCCCGAATGTGGACATTTTTTTCATTTATGATTCTACCAAATGACACATTAGCTTTATTTTCATTGTTGGGCATGATGCTGTATCCTGTGACCCTTTTGAACCATGTGACGACTTACCTGTAATAAATGGTTTTTGTTTATACCTAATGAAAACTAGAACATAAGTGTTCTTCACGTTGAGTTGAAAAAAATGCTTATTTTTCTCTTCATTGGGCCTTTTATATTGGGTACGTATGCTTCCTGTAGTTAAGCGTTATCCTATAACTATAACTGGTAGTGTATTTTATGGGTTATGAAAAGATCACATCATTTCCACTATGTTTGGCACAACTTTTGAACTATTCAACACTTGTCTTGTTTAAATTGTATTCTCTTATATTTCTTAAACTTTCTTGTCATTATTCTAATGTGAAGGAACCCGAGCCAGTAGACTGGGAATACTACGGAAAGGGAATTGGGTCACGCTTGGTTGATATGTACAACAGTACAATCAGGTCTATGATGGTATGTGCTTTTTGCTGCCTATAGTTTTGTGTCATCCCTCTTTCTGCAGTTTGTCAGTTATATGGATATACAGATATATATCATTAACTAATAACTAGTGATTTTTCCAGTTTTGTATATTCCTTCAATATGTTCTTGTAAGTTGTATTGAATCACTTGTTCAAATGTTGGGAGTAATATTTGAAACCCTTATGACCAAGCAGTTGTGAATGATCTCATATAGAATTATAGAAGTTTATATAATGGAAAAGCTACTCGTCCGTTTTCTTAAACATGTGACTTATGAATCTTTCCGGTGAGGAAAATAATGGATTTGAGCTATTCTGGTGTAACCACCATGTTGAAGAAGCTTGAGGGTGAAGGTTACTTGAGCTACATAATTGCCAAGCTCACCCGTGAAGCAATAACCAACACCGGGATCGAGACGAAGCCAAACCGAAGCAAGATAGATCACCTTGGGCGCCGCTTTGTTGGTGCATTGAAGAAAGGAGGCAGGCACATTTTTGGCCTTGGGCGTGGGCACGCACAAGAGGAGAAATTAGACTGGTTTGTTGGTGAATTGAAGAAAGGAAGCAGAAACATTTTTGGCCTTGGGCATGGGCACACACAAGAGGGATCCGACCCCCATTACCCTATTTAGCTTATTTCATTTTCTTCCCCACTTGTTCCATGTAATTTCAATTGGTATTCACTAGATTTGCCATTGGGGATCATTATGTTAGGCTTAAATCCCTTTTCTACCTTAGTATTTCTTGGTAATTGCATTTCTTGTTCCTAGGGTTATATGTTAGGATTGGGGAAGGATCAAACATTCATTCAACTATCATTCATCTATCAAATTATCTTTCTTTGTTCATCTTTCGAGGGTATCAAAGATTGATCATCTTGGGGATCAAGGGTTACTTGATTTCCACATCAAAACCGGGTCTATTCACATTGAATTTGTGTTAGGTTCGTCTTACTCAATTGGATTGCAAGTTTTGATTGAGTTATGTTCATTGATGCATTTTAGGTTTAGTTGTTGGGAGCTTGATCCTCATATCAAGTAAAGTTTACTTGATCAAACCCATTGTTTCATTGAACCCACTTGCCCTATCCTTTGCTTTGCTTTTGTTGCTTGTTATTTCCATTCCTTGCTTGCATACATCATTTTCCATGTACAGTTTTCCTTTTTTCCTTAAACATGTGACTAATGAATCTCTCTTTTGAATACCAAGAACCAGATAAGTAAAAGGCAAATAGCTGTCTGTTCATGTATGTTGCCTCTTGAAGCATCCCAAAATGCTTAACCACTGTTTTTGATGTATCCATTTAAAAATTCTTTCTAACATTGGTAACTGAGATCTTCATGTACTCTTTATCTTTTTTGCAAGCAACTGTAAAGGCGATGTGTAAATTTATTACGGATAGCATACCACCTGAACTGATATAGAGTGTGATATTTGCTTGGTAACCAATGGTGGTTTCCTCTTATTACCATCAATAAATTGTTCTCAATTGAAAATATGAGTGTCTGCTAACCTACCCAACCATGTCTTAATGCGATTTCTACTCAATTGCCTTTCTATATGTCTTGAATTTATTATCATCGATTTTTGTTAGACAAAATGATAACAGTGTGCCTTTCTATATTGTTGAATCCGATTTTGTTGAATTTATTATCATCGGATTTTTCTATATGCCTTTCTATATTATTATAATCGAGTCACATTTTAAGGTAATTTGTATAATCGAGTAAATAAATTGAGCGAAAATTTATATTTTTACAATGAAATTATATAAATTAAACATTATTTGGCAGAAAAAGCATGAAAAATATGAAATGTCGGCAAAATTGGCTAAGTGTTGAAAATAATGGTTGCAGGTTTGATGCCGCAGGCATCCGGACCGACATGATAAAAATCCGAACCCGAATCCAAGTGGGCTAGAATTGATCAAATTAAGGAAGAGAAGGCGTGGCCCAAAATGTTTTAAAGCTCAACAGCAGTTGAACCAAGTGTCGGCTCATGCTCAATTTCCGAGCCCTACATCAAGAGCAATTTTCAACAAGCCCATGATGGAAGCTATATCAGGCCGCACACCATTAAGAAATTACTGGAATTATCTGAGATTCGAGTTACACACCAGATTTGAGTTGATGGCCATTCGCACCTATCACAATCCAACTCACACCACATGATAGATATGAGCTATGAGATATGAGATACATCTCACTCATATCCAATTTCCATCCTATCTCACGTCCACCAAGCTTCCATCTTACCTTGGATATGGGATACCAGTTACTCACCTCTCTTATACGTCACTCACCTCCTCTGCCCCATCTCACCTTTCAGCACTCACACCCTATACTATGTCACAACCCTTAACTCACACCCAAGTCACTACTCACATCCAAGCCATCTATCTCACACCTGCTGAGTCCAGCTCACACCCACCGAACTTATTCATGGATTTGCAGTTCTTTTCAAAATTTGGAAGCTTAGATGCGTATCTTTCCACATTTGATACAATCTTGGAGCTGAAGACAATCTACATCTATAAATATTCACCCTTTGGCAGCGAAAAAGAGATAGAACTCCCATGCCCGAGAGCCGAAACTCTGTCGGATTGAAGTTGGAGACGAAGGCCGTTCGTGGTCGAGTTTAGGTAGGATCAATTTTCAGATTTCGCAATCTAGTTCTTAAGGCTTGCACGCCTTTAATTCTGTGTAATAGAATAGATGTTCTTCAATTTTAATCCGTAAACCCCAGGTAACCAATTCCCAAATTTTGTTCTTTCGATTCTTGTTTGAATTTTTAGCATAGGATGATTTCGGATCCATCCAATTTAATGGATGTTGGTCCGGATCTCAAGTGTCATCTTCGAACTATTCATTGTTGAGTCCTTTTGCATCAGATCTGGTATGTTCTCCTGTTCTTGAATTTTATTCAACGTTCTTGTTTATCGGCGAATCGGTTCGAAATTTTCTCATAATTATTGGATATGGATGAATCAATTTCTTGTAAATCTTGGAAGTTCATGAATTCGCAGGACCTGGTTACTCTTGTTCACATGCCTGTATCAGATTTTTGGAATTTGGATATCTTGATTGAATTCTTGAATTCTGGACATGCATTATTAATCTTCCTGGTGCGCTTGAGTCACGATTGAATTTCTTTTTATCTCTTTCATTAGTTGCAAGATTAGGGTCTAAGTTAAATTCTTTGAGTAAATCATGAATCTTGACTATTGAGTGTGTTCGCATGGGTCTAATTAGAGTTAGAATTTTTTTTTTTTTTTTTTATCATCTTCTTCCGTTTAAATGAAGTTGGCATGTCTGGTTCTTTGATTTTGTGTTTGTGTATGTATAACTTAATATAAACCCTACGTCCCAACACATATATTTTATTTTGTTTTTGAACCAAATTTTTGCATGTATAAGATTGATCCAATTTTTATGTGAAGATTCGAATGGTGTAGAAACATGGCAATTTTGTAGTGTTGAAGTTACAAAATTCGAATCAAAACATGAAAGTTAGAAAAATCTATTAAGTAATAGCTTAAGATCCGAATGAGAAATTGTGTCTGAGTGATTTATGTCATTCGCCTCCTGCTTTGTAGTTCGGATTCTTCATTAAGAGTATTTTAAGTATTTTGATTATCTCTTCATGGATCCGAGCTATCTATTCTTCTATGCCGTCCTTCTATCTCGACCTACGTTATACTTTTAGGTCATTTGAGTCATTTTAAAACTATTAATATAATTGTGCGCTATAGTGTCTATTTATCTATAAATATTTTGGGATCCTTCCCGTGGACAATTAGGAATTAGTTTTTATAGAGATTCGCATGTTTTAAATTTCCAAATGTTTATTTCTAAATTTCGGATCTAATTTTCTGGTTATGAATAATTCAAATTCGATCAATGGTTAATTTAAAAGGAATTAAACAGAGTCGATGGTTAGGTTTATTTTAGGCCTAAAAAGATATGTTTCATAAATTGGAGTTTAGTACCTGGCGTTTAAAAGGGAATAACTTTTAAAATTCATAAATTCTTTTAAAATACTATTTGTTGAAATATGGTATTAGTTAGTTGTATCATGGATTTTCAGGGCAATAGGGCTATGTGCCATGTACACTAATTAATATTAGGCGTCAATGAATAGGCATTGATGATTTCCTAAAATAACGGGGAGTAATTTTAACATAAATTTGTTTTGCCAAACAGTTTATTAGAAATCCAAGTGGGCGCATGGCCGGGAGGAATTTACTAGTAGTTCCTTACCATATGACCATGTCCCCACAATTCTTAGGAATTTTCAATTGCGTTTTATCGAAAGGTAAAAAGTATGTTTCACCTTGTTAGGATTGGGTTTGGCAGAACTTCCAAGTGATAGAATTTTAAATTGTTTTCTTTAATCGCTTTCTTTATTGCTTTCATCGAGGTCACTTAGATGAGTTGTTAAATTTCATATAGCGAACTTGGAAATATTTAGCAATTGGATTTAGAGATTTAATGATAGTTTGGGTGTGACCAAGAGAAACAAGTGTATTTAATCTTGCTCTGGAGAGATGGATTAGATATTGCTTTCCACCTTAAGTAAGTGATGACACCTGGTGGGTATTCACGACCTTAAGGTATTTTAGAAAAATTCGAGGTGTTTTCAATGCACACAAAATTAATTGTAAGTACCTGTCTGTCAAAAGGGAAAACCATTAAGGATATGTGAGTGATTTTCTAATCGGGGAATTATTTCAAGACTAATATCCGAATCATTAAATTGGAAGTTTGATTTATGCAAGTCTACACCTTGTCCATTTTTCTTCTCCCCAGTCCTTCTGTCTGCATTTCATTTTTTCTGCATATTTATTTTGCTTTCTAGAATAGATTTTCAATTCTGTCAACCTTAGAATGTTAGGAAATCAAATCAATCAAATGCGAGTAACCAAGTAAAAAATTTAGCGACGACTCGATCATCAGATTATAAGTTCATAACCCTAGCCCATTCCCGTTTTGGCCTTGCTTCTATCGCACATCCTCCAGTGATCCGATCTAACCTATAAATTATTGCAACTTTGACAACCGTACGCTTTCGGTATACAGTCTTCCACTATCAAATAAAATTATTAACCACCCGCATTTTAGCTAAATTCTCTCAAAGGATAGCGAAAATCAATTCTTTTCCTAAATCATTTCTAAAAGGTGGTGGAAGAACTGTCAAAGTTTCACAGTAATACCATACATCTGAAACTTTCTTTCAATTATTGGCACACTGCTACATGCAATTATTGTTCATCCATATACTCTCAAAAGAGTATTAAGATTTACATTGTTCTCTTATTAATTGTTATAAAAGTTTCCAGACTTTAATTTTTGCTCGACTTGAAAAATAAGAATAAGTGACTTTAGGCTTGTGTCTTAGTTATGATGCCATTACTTTTGATCTTAATGCATGTAGAAGACCACCATCTGTACTCACTGAACTATCTGCATTGGGGAGATCCAAAAGTTTGGTATGGAGTGCCAGGAAGGCATGCCACTGCACTGGTAAATGCAATGAGGAAACACTTGCCGGATCTATTTGAAGAAGTACCTGATTTGCTGAATGAATTGCAGTTTATTTGTATATATATAAGAGTTATATATGTGAGCTGCTAAATTTGTTCATTGTTTAGACATATACGTGTAAGCTCTCAATTTTCTATGTGGTGTGGTGTGGTGGTTGTCCATAAGCAATTCTTGATTGATTAGACTTCAGTTTAGAGTTTATAGTGGGTTTTATTGGGATATATCACTTTGCTAAAAAATGATAATTGTTATTTCTGAAACCACAGCGTCCTTGATCACCCCATGTAACATCCAAATTGACTTTAGGTTTTGCTTGTGACACATGTCACTCAGTTGTCTCCTTCAGTTCTGAAGTCAGATGGTGTACCAGTGTATCGTGTTGTCCAGAATTCACCGGAGTTAGTTGTTACCTTCCCCATGGCTTATCATGCTGGATTCAACAGCGGCTATAATTGTGCAGAGGCTGTGGATGTGGCTCCCCAATTGATTTGCTTCAACATGGACAGAGTGCAGTTGAACTCTGCAGTACTCAACGTCGAAAGACATCACTGTCACATGATAAGTTGCTTTTAACAGGGAGAGCTCATGTCTCACTTGCCCACATTACAGATTCTTGTACCTTCCTCAATTCCCTCAAGATGGAGTCGTTCGGCTGTTGATTAGTGTGTTCTTTGGCTGTTTTTCGGAATCCTTCGGCTGTTGAAGCGCTGCTGCAAATCTATTTCCATCTCAGAAAGGTTTTCACTTTAAATTGTATTTTTAAATGACTATATATATGTTGAGTAAATTTTTTATTTTTATCTTGATTGAAAATGCAGTATTATTCATCATTGTAATATACATATGTATATATTCCAAATTCTTGTTGATCACCTTTGAAGGAAATAAAAAAAGTTATGGAAAAATTGCATTTAATTTGAATTCAGCAAAATTGCATATTTGGATTTAGATTGGTGTCAAAAAAATATAATTTTTTTTCGTTTTTTTTTTTTAAATTGTGGGAGGTGAGGACATAGGTGAGGAAATGCTTTTTTGTCACCTTTTTCCTCGCCTTCTTTATCGCCCATTTCCTCCCGTACGTCCTCACCTATGTCCTCGACCATTTCATCGCCCCGTCCTCGCCTCCGTCCTCGCTTACGTCCTCGCCCCCAGGCGAGGAAATGCTCCACCAACTACAGAAGTCGACGACTTTCTAGGCGACGACCATGTTTCATCAACTATGTCCTCGCCTTCCGCGAAGACATAGGCAGGGAAACTGTGTCCTCGCCTTCCGGCGATTTTTTTGTACCCGGATTCCGTATATAGACCACAACGGAATTTTTTTTGTTAACAAGCATGAGAATTGTTAGTAAAAGGAATTTTTTTATTGTGAAAAATTGTAGGAGTATTATTATGTTAATAATGATGCAATAAATAAATTATTATCTTAAAAAATTTAAAATATAATAAAATTATTTCCAAAATATTTTTAGAATATTTATAGGTAGAAAATGATATGAAAAAAATTTATTATAACATAACTAAAAGAAAACTGATTATCCACAGAATATAATTCGATTTATTGGCAAAAAGTTGATTATCTAATTTTTGGAATTTTACGGAACATAATATGATTTTTGTACCATAATTCTTCTACAGTATATTTTATTATGAAATTATATGATTTTGCCTTTTCAAAATATTGCGACAATATTCGAAACACACATCAAACATGCCATAGTCCTAATATATACTATAAGAGCACATGCTTGTAAGGATGATGCACGTGCTTGGTGAACACATTTACGCTATAGTATCATTACTAGAAAAATTCCAAATTCGACTGGTAAAATTATGGTTGCTATCGAATTTTGGTTGCAAATTCTGTCACTAACTTTCTTCAGTAACCGACTTTTAACAAATTTATTTGGTTGCTAAATTTTTTACATATAAATTTGTTTGTTTGTACGATAAGCTAGCTAATTTCATTTTATAGATTACAAATTAAAAATGAATATTTTAAAAATAAGTTGGCATTGCATTCGGCTAAAAACTAGTAGTACTTCTTTTTTTGATGAGCCATTGAAGGTTTTGGAAAGGAGTGGTCGGAGCCCATGCCATACAATTACAAAGGGGAATAAAAGGGAGGGATAGGGGGCCGGTGGGGAATCGAATCTCCAACCTTCCGTTGCAAGTCAAGGAATTTAATCACTTGGGCTAAGTCCTCATCCCCAACCCATTTACTATCAGAAATAGGATATATAATACCTGCATCCAGAAGCTTGATTACCTCCTTTCTGACAACTTCCTGCATTGGTGGATTTAGCCTCCTCTGTGGTTGCCTGGATGGTTTATATTCATCTTCCAACAGAATCCTATGCATGCAAATGTGAGGACTAATGCCTTTAATATCAGCTATAGTCCAAGCAATTGCATGAATATGGCTCTTAAGAATATCTACTAGAGCTTGCTCTTGTTTTTCATTCAATTTAGATGAAATGATTACCGGAAGCTTCTTTTTATCTTCCAAAAAGACATATTTAAGATGTTCTGTAATACTTTAAGCTCAAGCTCTGGTGGACTTTCTATTGATGGAATTAATTTGCTTCGAGTTTGTACTTCCATTTTCAAATCAGGTCCTTCTGTTAGAGGATCTGTTTTGTCAATGTCATCCTCAGAACGGTCTGAAGATGTCATATCCTCACTTTCTGATCCGTCTTTTATTTCACCAGTCTCAGGATCAGCGAATCGAACCACGCACAAGTAACCAAAAGTAGCATCTTTAGCATTTGTGAGTGGGGTGAAAGTGTTCTCGATTACATCAGAAGAAAAGAGATTAAAACTATCTAGGATGTTTTCTTCTTCCATGTTATCACAATCTGCTCCCTTTCCAGTTACAGTTGATTTAAAAGCATCAAAGGGATATGTTGCCATTTTCAACATATCGAAACTCACTTCTTGGTCGTCGAAATGTAGCTTGACTATGCCATTCTTTGCATCAATCATCGCCCCCCGCAGTCACCAGAAATGGTCTCCCCAGTATGATTGGAATTCTAACATCTTCTTAAATATCCAGGATAATGAAGTCAGCCGGAAAACATAGCCCTCCAGTTCTTACCAAAACATCTTCAATGATTCCTTCCGGTGTAGTACTCGACTGATCCGTAAAAAACAGGGTCATGTTCACTGGCCTCATCCGCCCAAGCTCAAGCCTTTTCGCCATGGCAAGTGGCATTACATTTATGCTGCTGCCTAGATCACAAAGGCCTCGTCCAGCTTCCTTATAATTGATGATTAGGGGTAGAGTGAAACTTCCTGGATCTTCTAGCTTCGGGGGTATCCTTTGTCGAAGAACCATGCTATAATTCTGATTTAGGATCACCATCTGCTGCTCTCCCGCGCTTCGTTTCCCTGAAATCAACTCTTTCAGAAATTTAGCGTAAGTGGGCATTTCTTAAATTAATTCAACCAAAGGGATTGAGATCTCAATACCCTTAATCTTTTCAAGAAACTTTTTAAATTTAATTTCTTGAAGGTCATTTTTTAGCCTCCCAGGGTATGGCACCCTGGGCATGTGTTCATCCATTGGAAAAGAGTGTTCTGAAATATTCTTTTCCAAACCCTTTTTCTCAAGAATCTGACTTTCATCATACTGATCATCTTCCTCCAATGATTGTACATCTTTGAACTTTTTCTGCAGTAACTTTTCTCTCTTCTTCTCAAATTCGAGGTCTACAACTTCTTTCCCTCCCCTCAATGTAACTGCTTTACATTGTGGATTGGTTTCAGATGAGCTTGGTAATTTCCCTTTTTCTCTTTGTTGCAGTAATTTTGCCATCTCTGTTACTGAATTTTCAACATTCTTGATTGAAGCTTGCAGCTGGTTGTTTGTCTCAGTTTGCTTAGCAATGAATTCCTTCAAAGCATTCTCAACTTTTGAGGAGTAAGTTATGTCTTGAACAGTTGGATAAGGTACTGGTGGCACTGGTTGAGGTGGAAAATGTGCAGCCATCGGTGCAAATGGTCCAATTGGCCTGTTCTGCTGACTAACTTGTTGAGGAGGTGTCTGAGGATATATCTGTTGCTGAGGATAGAATTGCTACTAAGGACGATACTGCTGCTGAAACTGTTGCTGATTCTGTTGAGGGGGATTCAGAAGATGTGCATTTTTTGCATTTTGTGTATTACCATAGCTCAAATTTGGATGCTTGTTCTGGAAACCAGTGTAATTGCAGCTTTCATCTTGCTTAGGTGCTTCTTGAAGCTGTGGGCACTGATCATTATGATGAGGACCAGAGCAAATTCCACATTGAAAGACCTGCTCCAAAGGTGTGGGTTGAAGAATCATCATTGGTTGTTGCTGTTGTTGTTGAATTTGTTGACTTGCATTCTGTGCTAGCTGTAAATCTGCAATCTGTTTTGTGAGTGCAGCAAACCTCTCTTCACTCTTATCTGTGTGAATAGCAAGACTCTTCCTCGTAGGTGAGGGTGGATCATCATCCTGAAGTACTGCTCTGCTGGCAGTCATGGTATCTATAGTTGACCAGGCTTTTTCCAACGTCATCTGGAGCAATTGCTCTCCTCCAGTAGCATTTATCATCATTTGCCAAGTATGTGATAATCCTGTGAAGAATATTTTCAATAATCTTCTCTCTGAAATACCATGCTGTGGGCACCTTTTGAGCATATCAAAGAATCTATCCCTAGCATCCTTCAGTGAATCTCCCTTCCTCATTTTAAAGCTAGAAATTATATCTACCCATCCATCCACCTTGCTCTCAGGAAAGTACTTGAGTAGGAAATTCTTTACTAATTCTGGCCAAGTAGCTTTCTGCTGAGCATTAAGAGAATCATACCATTCCTTGGCTGACCTATCCAAAGAGAATGGAAACATAGCTAGTTGAACATTTTCTCTCGAAGCTCTTCCCTTTTTGACTGTCTTACTAAGCTCCACAAACTTCTTTAAATGAAGGTGTGGGTCTTCTGCACTAAGGCCATAGAATGCTTTAGAAGCTGCCGGGTTTAATATACCAGGGGGTATATCTACCTCTTCATCTGTCCCAACTAGATATTGATTCACATTGGGCTGCCATGGTTGGTACTGCTCCTCCTGTGCATGGGGGATAGGATTGACGAAGTTAGGAGGGAAGTAATGCTGATGAATGGATTGTGGTGCTACATTGTGTTGAGGAACTTGGAATTGTCCTCTCAGTGGTATGTTATTCTGATTTCCTGGTTGTCCATTTGCTAGATTTCCGGGTCCGTCATTTTGTCCATTGTTTGCCATCTCAGTTATTGCTGAAAGTGTTCCTTCTGCAAGATCTCTCTGCCTCCTCCTGGCGTTCGTTCTGATTAGCATAGCTGTTCTTTCAAGTTCACAGTTGAAGGGAAGCAAAGGTTGTCTTGAAGACCTGGTTATCCTCTCATTCATAAACTGTTCAGCTCTTTCCTGTGAACAAAATGAAAGAATTCAGTGAATCAAGAATGATAATAAAATAAGAATAATATTTAAAAACAAAGAAAAGAATATATTTTATTCTAAAATTCATAATGCTACACCCTCCCCGGCAACGGCGCCATGAAGCTTTTCCGAGGGAACCCCTCGCTAGGATCCCCTTGTGGTTTACCGAAGGCGCACAGTATCAAGCTTGCAGTATTTATTTATTTGTCGGGATAGTTCACTAGAGAGTTATACGATAGAAGCATTTTAATAACATTACGAATCTTAGATTTTTGCATATACTCTTTGGTTTGTAATGAATGATGAAATTATTTAAAGATCTAAAGCTCAAAAATAAATGCAGTAAAGAAACATTGTAAAGAACATTATAAAAGAAAGCACTAACTGTTGAATGGAGTGTAAATTCGAGTTAAAGATGGACTAAAGACAATTCAAACAAAGAAAACTCCTACCTAAGTAATCATGCTTCGATGATTAATGAAAATGAGCAGCTCAAAGAGATAAAATAAATCCTTTATCTAAATCTGTCCATTCTTCATGTCTTCGATCACTTTTCCAAGACAAGTACTTGTGATCTAGTGTCATAACATTTTAGAACTGAAATCATGAGATACCTATGCTAAGAGATAATCGGTCAGACTTATCTCTTGGCATAAGCTTCCAGAAATATCACTTAATATGTTTCTTCTTCAGATTAAGCCATTGAATACTCAAGGTCACGTCTGATCCATCTTATACTAATCTGAACTTGTTGTTCTCTTATTATCTTGGTAAGAAAATCATCTTATACTACTTACTTGAATATCCTCTACAAGAAATTAAAAAGCAAGAATTTGAATCTATCATCCAAGGGTCGTATAAAACTCATCTCTTCCTCAATATAATTCCAACAAGTATTTATTAGAAATAATAATCCTGTAAGTATATCAAGATGAAGTTTCTAATCAAAGTCCTTGACTTATCTAGATTGCTCAGATTCATACAGATGTATTAGCTTGAGAATTCTCTGTAAATAAATCTAAATACTCATGAATTGACTCAGGATTAATGAAATCTTGCAAGTCTATTAACCTCCTACCCATAGCATATGATTGATAAACCATAAATCTATGATCCATGGAATTTAACCCTTTAAGATTCTCATTAATTCTTAAGACAAAAGATGATTTTTTGAAACATCTTTCCCTTTTAAACGACAGGTACTAAACGTCCAACTGCATAACAGGTTTGTTCTTCATTATCTTGAGTAAATAATGAACAAACAGACTTGTATCATTATTTCTACTCAATAAGCTGATGAAAGTAATAATGTGAGAATGATAACGAAGTGCAATTGTCTTCTGATGAAAGCATAATACTCAGCAGTGAGTCTGGGAAATATCCCAAAATATTATGAGTATAAGTAGTAATATATGTATAAAGAAACGGTGAGGGTTCTGAATCCTCTAAGTAAAATGCCAGGGTGCTCCCAAAATATAGGCTAGGAGCTAGACAGAATGTAGAGAATTTCTTCCCTTAAAAAGGATTTAAGAAATCAACTCTGCAAAATATGTGGCCAAGATAGCTTGCAATAATTATCTTGGGGTTTAAAACTATGAACACTCTAATTTTCCGCACACTATATCTGGACAGCGTGGAGGGAGTTATTATTCAAAGAATGTTCCTCAGATTTGATTAATACATGGAATTAAGCTTCTCGCATTAAGATCTTAATAATGCGGCGAGGTTGTTTAAATCCCCTTTATACGATAGGTGTTATATACTTATAGCGAGGATATGTTTGGTTTCCTTAGAGAGGAACCATCTAAGATGTCACGTCAGATTGTTCCCTCGCTTTGTTCAAGTGAATAAAGCGAGAGCTCTGATATAACATGTTTGAGAGTTTAAGCTGAAAATTTTGTCCCTCGCATCATCCCAATGATGAGATTAAGCGAGGATGAAATGTTTTATAGAGGAAAAATGCTAAGTTGTGATATATTGAAGATCTTCCTCGCTCTATTCCATATCTAGAGATATTGCGAGGAAGATTTCTCAATCTTGATTAGGAGAGTAAATTCCAAAGTTTTCAGTTCTCAAAGATTGTCACGCTATGTTTAACATTGCGTGGGTCTTTAAGAACTTAATGAAGATTAATTCACTAATCTTCAATATTATTATTAAGAACCAAAATCTGATTGAAAATACAAATGGAAAATTTATTCATTCAATCATCCCTTAAAAGATATTCACGAACTCGAGAATTGCAATTCCAGAACTTCTAAGATACATGTAATTGCGAACATCTACAGTTTGACGAATTATGAAATGAATGAAATCACAGAAAATGGATTGTAAAATTCCCAAGAAATTCTGATTCAAGCATATTATCGAGGATTAAAATACTTCCTTGCAGGATTAAAGAAATCAAACAATGAATTCAAATCAGGAATGCGGAATCTCAAGCTGCTTTAGGAAAACACAACTGAAATTCTCAAGTATACATGCAATTCCCCTGATTCTGACCATTATTCTTACTGATCCAGTCATGAGAATTCAATAATTGCGATCCAAAAGAGAAATTATTCAATATAACATTTGATTTTCCTCCACAAATCATAAAATGTAACAAGAAATGTAAACAAAAACACCTGGAGATCTGGATCTCATCGGAAAAATGCGAAATCGATTGAACGGAGTTGTGAAAACAAGATAGGTGTTCGACGGTGCGATGGTGAAATTACATCCTGAATGCCATCCTTCTCTCCATATATTCATTTATCTAATCTAATCTACTGAACAAAAGTTCAAACTAATCTGCTGAAAATGAAAATCGAATCTGAAGAACACAAACATAAATTGCAGAATGTAAACCCTAGCTACCTACCTACTATCTCTAAAAATGAAACATGAGAATATTGAGAGAAATTCTTTAGTCCTCCGCTTCGCTCGAGCTGATCTCCAAGTGGGTCTATTTATAGACTTGTGAAAATAACTGTCTCCCAACTGGATGATAACAGCTCGTGCTATGAATCTTTCTATCGCCCCACACTTTGTCCTGTTCCTTCAAAGCGAGGGCAGTGTGAAGTTACCTCCTCTGACAAAGCGAGGTCTTCACAATCTTCATCAAATAAAATTCTTCTCGCTATAACTCTTGCCTTTCCAAACTCGCGCAAACTCAACTCTTCTCGCAATGTGACTTTGAATATCGCGTGAACTTTCCTTACTTATGAAATTCTGTTCCCGCACTCCTTTGCGTCAACCCTTCCTCGCCCGCGACATGGACTAAACTTCTCCCTTGCAACATCACTTTTACTTCCTGTTGACAAGGTGAGACTTAGTTCGCAACAAGAAACAATGCGAGACAAAATTTCCAAATTATTGCAACAGTTCTGAATCATTTATGAATATTCAGATTCTTATCCTGATACTAATCTTCCAAGACTTTTGACATTCTTTTCCAGTTCTTAACATAATATCGAGGAAAATAAGGTCAGAGATTATGATCATGACAACAATTTAGACGAAAATGACAGTCATGAATGACTGTCATCAGAGGGTGATGAGGGATTGCTATTACACATGGATGGTTGTGCTTTAATTGGATCCGGGCGCACTGGTTTTGGTGCAATTATCCTGGGAGTAATGGAAGTTGGCAGATTGGCTATTGTGGCCAATTACATGATCGAAGCATTTTAGAGGTTGAGACCTTGGCTTTGCTGTTTGGCTTAGAGTTGGCAGTGAATAATGATCTTCACATTTGTTGTTGTTATATTGATTCATTGGAGGTGGTGCATTTGGTTAAGGGAGGAGTGAATCCGAGACATACCTTGTGGCCTATGATTTCGATGATTAAAAATCATCTTAGGAGATTGGATGGTTGTGTGGTTCGGCATGTGCACAGAGAGAGTAACCAAGCGGCGGATGCTTTTGCTTGCAGAGCTGCTCGACTAGAAGATTTCTATACTACCTGGGCCTTTCCTCCAGACGATGTTCTCCCTTTTCTGGCGATGGATGCTTCAGGCACAGTGTTTCAGCGTCATTGAGGGTTTGGATTAGTTGGGTTTAACGGTATTTTTTTCTTGTTTTTTTTTTGTATTTTCTCTATTTGTTCGCCTTCTTAGGCTGTGTCACCAAAAAAAAATTAGTAAGTAACCAACAAATATCTAATTAATCAAGGATTCCAACTACAATAGTTACCCAACTCAACTCACACACAACACAATTTCATCCCTTCCACAATTATTCATCAATTACCTATTCCAACACATCCAACTCCTACATACAACATTCAAGGTTAATTAAATCAATAACAAACTTCATCACCCCATAACCAAGAAGGATACAAAAACTCCTAAATATTCAAGATCAACATATCAATTAAGAATCCCATATTCACCAATCATACTCTATCCCCAAATTTAATTAACTCAACAATCCCAATCAATATTCAAGGATTTACTCATTTACACCTTTAACCTCAAGAACCCATCTTCATTATCAACTTCCAATTTCACTTTAGAAATCAACTCCTCAATTCAGTTATTCAAGAAGTTAAAAGCTTACAACGATGTCTCTTTAACATTTGATTTAAAAACACCCAATCAACAATCCATTCCGATATTTCAAGTATCATACCAAACTAAATAACCAAGTTTGGTTAGAACTTCCATGCCGAATAGAACTCAAATATCACAATTTCCATAACCAAGATAAGGAATTAAATAACACAAAACCACTTAAGTCGCCGCCGCTGTGCCCAAGTCGACAGCGACAACCTCAACAACAGCATCAACGGCGTCCAGCCAGCGCACCACAAGGCGCTGCCATTCCAGCGGCGCAGGCTCGCCTTCGGCGAGATTTGCCCAGCGCAGACATCCCCACGCCGCCACCCATCTTTTTGGTTCTCCCTTCCCGACAGCCCCAAATGCAGAAAAGAAAGAAATAGGAGGAGGAGAAGAAGAAGAAGAAGAAGAAGAAAGCAAAAAAAGAGGAGGCACCGTTACCTAGAAGCTACATTCCGCCACCATCCAGCCACTACTCCAGGCCTATTTGGATTGACTTTTGAAAAAAGTAGAAGTCAAAAGCAAAAGCATGTAACTTTTGTGTTTGGATGGAATGTTTGAAAAGCGATTTTTTCTAAAAAATATGTTTGGATGAATAAAAATGAAAAGTGCTTTTGGAATGTAGTAATTACCAGAAAGGACATGCTACTTAATATGATAATAAGATACTATTTATAGTGTAATTTATATTAAGTAGTGGGGGTATTTAAGTCCTTTCACATTTTATGAAGTGCTTTTGGCTTCTACTTTTGGGATAAGCACCTCCTGGGCTGCTTCTCCCAGAAGCACTTTTTTGGCTTTTTGAGGTGCTTTTGCTTTTTCTAAAAAGCTAAAACAAACACCTACTTTCTATTAGAAGTTGTTTTGGCAGAAGCAAAAGTCAAAGCACCTCCCTAGAAGCCATTCCAAACGGGCTCTCCATCTTCCTCGTCGCGATTGAGCTTCAATGGGAATCCCTAATTTTTGCTATTGGAGTGGTGACTGGAATTGAAGAAGAAGAAGAATGCCCCACTTTCTTGCCCCGACTCCGATATCAAGAGGGTTGGGCTTCTTTTTTAATTTAATTATCTCAGCCCAATTGTCGATTATTTCTGTTGACATCCAATAATTCATCCACTAATTTAATTATCAAATAACTCATTTTATATAATTAATCATAATTATTCAGTTAATTATCCCACTAATTTAATTATCAAATAACCTATTTTATATAAAATCATTTATCAGTTAATTATAAAATAATTATTCGGATGTTACAATTAACCATTTAAATATGTGGTTATTGCAGTATTTCGAATTTTTATTTATGTGATTGAGAAATTGTTAAAAGGTGAAAATGGGTTCGGTTATGGTGCAATCATGAAATCCGCAGCACATCAAGGCATCAATCATAGCCATTCTAAAGCATCCAACGGTTGTAGGTTAATAAGGGTATAATTGTAATAACACAATAATAGTCCATTTTAATAACAAATCATTTCAGCGACAAGGCAAGTATTTTAGACATGTTATCATGTCTAATATTTGGTAACTCTATATTTAGTATGTTATCATATTTATTATTTGGTAAATCATATCAAATATTTGGTAATCCATATCTAATATTTCAAATAATATCTTTTTATGATCAAAGATACGTATCAAATTTATTAATAGATAATTTCAGCGATCTTACCAAGAAATAATTAAGTGATGCTATTGTAAACACGTGAAATTTATTTGCCACTAAAAATGCGACACGTGCAAATTTAAATATTAATTTAATTATTTTCTAGGCATTTTAAATAAATTAAATGCTTGGAAATAATTATTAATATTTATTGGGCTATTTGGACCAACAAGAATGGACCTACACTAGGCCAATGTTGACAAGTCCAAATGAAAGACCCACAAGCCCCATGATCCAATGGACACTTGAAGCAGGCCAGCCCATGAAAATAAATCGATGTGGATAAGTCCAAATGAAAGACCCACAAGCCTATGATCCAATGGACACTTGAAGAAGGCCAGTCCATGAGAATCAGTCAATGTGAACAAGCCCAGATGAAAGGCCCACATGCTCACTGACCCGATAGAAATGTGGATTGGACCAGCCCATCGATTGGTCCATCATCCACAAACCCTAGGATTTTTCCCTCTATAAATAGAGGCACCCTGTCACATATTGGGGTGACTACTTCACTTCCAAACACACATCTTCATACCCTAATCACTCTCAAGACTCAAACACTTGAGATCTACAGCAACAAAACGCTGCAGAAATTCCAAGAAGCCGAAGAAGAAGCACAAAAGCATCTCGACGTCTTCAAGGTTGGAGGAATCAAAGGAGTAACAGAAGTCGAACACTCATATCGTTTGATCTTCATATATTTCTTTTAAATTCATTCAAATTCTCTGTAATTGTAGACATTCTATTGTGAAATTAATAAAATTATTTTGCAGTTTCTGTCTACGCATTTTTGCACTTACAGATTTTGGCACGCCCAGTGGGACACTTCTGCCTTTCATCTCCTCCAGACGTCGTCAACAAAATCCAAATGGCTTCAAGGAACACCTCCAAGAGCAACTCTTCAACATCCGATGCCGCTATGCCCAACGTCACCACAAGGAACATGAAGAAAGCAATGGAGGCCGCCGATGCTGCGCGCGGAAAAGAAGTTGATGCGGATATGCCGCTGCTGGAAGAAGGAAACGACCATAGATCGGGATCTTCCACGCCGTTGTCAAGCCCGCGGGGAGATCAAGAAGAAACATCTGCCCTGCGTCATGCTGCTGCAATGACAACCCAAGCCAGCACTCTTGAAGAGCAAATGGCCAACCTGACAAAGATCGTGGAAATGCTTGTGAAGAGATCCGAGTTGCAAGATGCACGCATGGAGCAAATGATGAACAGACTGGATGGCTCTAACGGCGGCCAAGCAGTGAACAAGCCCATAGAGATCCGCGACGATGGAGAGACTTCCCGGCAAGGCGCTTCGGCAAAAGGAAAAGCAACCGCTGACGTCCAAGTCACTCCTGACGGCTTCATCTCGGCTGATCAACTGAAAGAGTTCATCACGGGAACGCTGAAGGAAGAGGTCTCGGCAGGATCAAAATCCTCCTTGACGTATCTCAAGCCATACAGCGCCCGCATCGACTCACTGAGGATGCCGGCAGGCTATCAACCGCCCAAGTTCCAACAGTTCGACGACAAAGGGAATCCCAAGCAACATATCGCCCATTTCGTAGAGACATGCAACGAAGCGGGTACGTTTGGAGATCACCTCGTCAAACAGTTCATTCGTTCACAAAAGGGGAATGCGTTCGAATGGTATACCGACTTGGAACACGGCAGCATCGACAGTTGGGATCAACTTGAGCAAGAGTTTCTGAACCGTTTTTACAGCACACGGCGTACCGCCAGCATGATAGAATTGACGAACACGCAACAATCAAAGGGCGAGCCGGTGATCGACTACATCAACCGCTGGAGAAGCCTGAGCCTCAACTGCAAGGATCGATTGTCTGAGACGTCGGCGATTGAGATGTGCATCCAAGGCATGCAATGGGGCCTACGATACATCCTGCAAGGCATTTGTCCCCGGACATTCGAGGAGCTTGCAACTCGTGCTCACGACATGGAGCTAAGTTTGGCGTCAAGTGGAGCCTATGGTCCGCCCGTTCAACAAACTCGTACAAACAACCGAGTCGAATGGAAGAAGGGAGGCAAGCCACAGTCGAAGCCACCCACAAAGGATGCGATGGCAACAAGCGCCACTCTTGTAAAGGTACGCGGGAAGGAGCCGGTGACAAACGAAAAGCCAAAGCCACCACAAACTCAACGTCAAAAGTCGTCATTGGAAGATAGACGGGCTAAGACGTACCCATTCCTTGACTCCGACTTACCAGGCATCTTCGATGACTTGATGAAAGAAAACCTCATCGAGCTACCAAGGATGAAACGTCCCGAGCAAGCTGGGATGACCAACAACCCGCTATACTGTAAGTACCACCGTTTGGTGAGCCACACGATCCAAGATTGCTTCGTTTTCGAAGATAAAGTCATGGATCTCGTCAAACAAGGCAAAATCACCTTGGCAGACGAAGCAGAGACGGCCAACACCGTTTCCATCCAAGTTGGATCGATCGAGATCAAAGTTCCTCACAATTCCACCACCTGCAACACCGTCTTCGAAGTTGGGAGCACGTCGAAGCAAGACCACACCAAACAAGTTGTGGATCATTCGCATCTCAACGAATGCATGCTGTCCATCACGTTCAATGACGACGACATGCCCATGGAGCTGGAAAATTCGAAGGCTCATAACCGACCATTGTTCGTCGTTGGATACGTGGACAACAGGCGAGTAAACCGCGTCCTGATAGACGGGGGTTCTGCCGTCAACATCATGCCACTTCACACCCTGAAGGAATTGGGCATCTCCGAGGAAGAACTATCCAATAGCAAAATGTTGATCCAAGGCTTCAACCAAGGGGGGCAAAAATCCCTTGGTGCAATCCGAGTCCGGCTGCAAATTGATGACATGGCTGCAAGCACGTACTTCCACGTCATTGACGCAAGGACATCATACAACATGCTTCTTGGTCGGACGTGGATCCACGAGAACGGCGTCGTCCCTTCAACATGGCACCAATGCTTCAAGTACGTGCACAACGGCATCGTCAAAAGGGTTATCGCCGATGACAAACCATTCGCGGTGGCCGAGTCTTACTACGGGGATGCTAAATACTACCTTGATTCGTCCAAAGCTAAGGCACCTTCGTGCGGGGAAGAAGAACGTAAAGATGATCAACCAGTCCGTGATGATAAGGGAAAATCGATCCTGGAAGAGGCATTCGAGGGGCTTACACTCCCACTAACGCCCATTGATCCTGGCATGTCGCAGAAAACGGTGAAAGGCACGCCGACTAAAGAACGATAAGGAATTTGGTCCAAAGGAATTCAAGCTGCTCACCAAGTCTGGATTCAACCCAAATGAGCCATCGCCGTTGGGAAAGCTCTCGGACAACAATCGAAGAAAAGGTGACTGGAGTGGACTTGGGTATGTTGCGGAATTTGACACGGCGCCCCAAGCATCGAAAGCGCCCATATTCGTCAAAGCGGAACAAACAGTGAAGGCACCGGTTCGTATCGTCATAAAACGAGCTACGGTCAATAATGTCACCAAAGAAGAGAGTCAAGGAGATGGCATCTCAAAGGACCAGCGTGAACGGAAGTCGGTATTTGATCGTATCGGTAGCCCATCAAAAGAAGAGGAAAAACGAAGTGTCCATGATAGACTTGGTTCAACGGAGACAATCGAGCATAAAGAATCCGTCTTTCGCCGGCTTGGAGCAAACAAAGAAGTGAAGCCAACTGTTTTCGATAGGCTCGGGGCTGTTGCCAAAGAAGACTCTGCAAAATCCGTCTTCAAAAGGCTAGGTTCTACAAAACGCCAATCACAAATCAAAACATCGGCTAGCAAAGAGCGGTCTCTGGTAAAACAAGGGATATTGGACGACCCTAACTACGACAACGATGTGAGAAGCACCGTACCTTCCCGCATGAAGCGTCAAGTTGAGTGGACTGTCTCATCCGACGAATGGCTAAAGCTCAAGAAACGGACCATCATCTTCACAAAGCATGACGAAGATGATCAAGCTGACAAAGTTGACATTCATCATATCACCATTGACTGCGGTGAGCCAAGTGAAGAAGACGCCAACGCAGCGCCGATGCAACTTGAGGAAGAAATCAAGGTCACTGTGGATGAACTCTGTGAAGTGAACTTAGGAGATGAGAAAGATCATCGCCCGATGTTTATCAGTGCGTTACTGACCGTAGATGAGGTGGAAAAGTACGTGGCACTACTCCAAGAGTTCAAATATGTCTTCGCTTGGTCCTACAAAGAAATGCCAGGTCTGGACCCCAAGATAGCCGTCCACCGCCTTGCAGTGAAGAAAGATGCACGACCCGTGAAGCAAGCACAACGTCGATTCCGGCCCGAACTTCTGCCACAAATTGAAGCTGAGGTGAACAAGTTGATTGATGTTGGCTTCATTCGTGAAGTGTAATATCCCACCTGGATCTCAAGCATCGTCCCGGTGAGGAAGAAGAATGGACAAATCCGGGTATGCGTGGACTTTCGTGATCTGAACGAGGCTTGCCCAAAAGACGAGTTCCCGTTGCCGATCACCGAGCTGATGATTGATGCCACCACGGGACATGAGGCATTGTCGTTTTTGGATGGGTCTTCCGGCTACAATCAAATAAAGATGGCGCCCGAAGACGAAGAGATGACTGCGTTCCGGACTCCAAAAGGCATATACTGTTATAAAGTTATGCCCTCCGGCCTGAAGAATGCGGGGGCAACGTATCAACGTGCCATGCAAAAGATTTTCGACGACATGCTGCACAACCTGGTTGAATGCTACGTCGATGATCTCGTAGTAAAGACCAAGGAACGAGTCAATCATCTACAAGACTTGAGGACCGTGTTCGAACGCCTTCGCAAGCACCAACTGAAGATAAATCCGTTGAAGTGCGCATTTGGCGTGTCCTCTGGAAAATTCCTTGGCTTTGTCGTACGGAATCACGAAATTGAAATCGAGCAAGCCAAAATTGACACAATCGTGAGGATGCCGGAGCCACGGGATATCCACGAGTTGAAGAGCCTTCAAGGTAAGCTCGCATACATCAGGAGGTTCATTTCCAATCTTGCTGGAAGATGCCAACCGTTCAGCAAGCTCATGAAGAAAGGTATTCCGTTCGAGTGGGATGAGTCCTGCAAGAAAGCGTTCGACAACATCAAAGCTTATCTGATGAAGCCGCCAGTGCTAGCTGCTCCAGTGATCGGACGACCGTTGATCCTATACGTAGCTGCCCAAGAAAACTCTGTTGGCGCCTTGCTGGCTCAAGAAAATGATGGGGGCAAGGAAAACGCGCTCTACTATCTAAGTCGGATGATGACGCCGAACGAGCTCAAGTTCCGTCCAATCGAAAAGCTTTGTCTAGCATTGGTCTTCGCCATCCGCAAGTTGAAGCATTACTTCCAAGCTCACACGGTACATCTCGTATCCAAAGCAAATCCTCTCAAACATGTGTTGTCTCAATCTGCTCTCTCTGAAAGACTTTCACGATGGTACTTGTTGTTTCAACAGTTCGAGATCATTTACGTACCACAAAAGGCTATCAAAGGACAAGCCCTGGCCAACTTTTTAGCTGATCATCCGATACCTGCTGAATGGGAACTTTCTGACGACCTTCCGGACGAAGATGTGATGCTAACTGAAGCTAGACAACCATGGAAAATGTACTTCGATGGAGCTGCCCACAAGGAAGGAGCTGGAGTAGGAATCGTCTTCGTCACTCCAACGGGTGAGATCTTACCTCATTCAATTACCCTCACTAACAATTGCTCCAATAACGTTGCCGAATATCAAGCACTGATCTTGGGACTCGAAATGGCAGTCGACGCCAAGCAACTGTATCTTCAAGTCTACGGCGACTCCAAGTTAATAGTCAATCAGCTACTTGGCGAATATGAAGTTAAGAAGCCGGATCTGGTGCCATATCACAAATACGCACGTAGATTGATGGCATATCTCCGTGATGTGACGATTGAACATGTCCCTAGAAGCCAAAATCGGCAAGCTGACTCCCTTGCAAAGTTGGCGTCGACGCTTGCCTCTCCAGAAGACAAGAGGAGCATCACGTTGACTAAGGGATGGGTGATACCTCCGGTTTTTTAAGACGATGAGGAGTTCGACGAGAATACGGCCGTTGAAGTGTTTGAAATCGACGAAGAAGAAGATTGGAGGCAGCCTTTGGTAGACTACTTGCAGCATCAGAAGTTACCCGAGGATCCGAGAAAAAAGGTTGATATCCGAAGACGTGCTGGCCGATTCTTCTACTTTAATGGCACCTTGTATAGAAGGTCGTTCGAGGGGGTTCTACTCCGTTGTTTGGGCTCCACTGAAGCTGTTCAAGCATTGGAAGAAGTACATGCTGGGATTTGCGGCGCACACCAATCAGGGCCGAAGCTACATTTCCGCATCAAGAGAATGGGATACTATTGGCCGACGATGGTTAGAGACTGTATGGAGTTCGCTCGAAAATGCCAAGCCTGCTGATAATGGCCAGAAATGACCATTATTTTCAATCCATTTCCGTGTCTTAAACGGGCATTTGATCGCATTCCGGTCTTACATTAAGTAAGAAAGCAGTCGAATTGGACTAATTTATGCATAATTGTAAAAATAATAAGCTGGTATGAAAAAGACATAAATATGTAATTTCATTACATATTTATGTTAGAAAAATCCAAAAACATGAGAAAAAGAAAAGGAAACAAAAAGATGGGAAAAAGATAGAAAAGCCCACAAAAAGAATATTTTCGGCCCATCTGGCCCAATTCAGCAGGCCCAGGAAGACCTTTGTCGCGGAAGCCCCCTGGCGCGATGGCATGTTCCGCGACAAAGGCATGATCCGCGACCAAGCACACAAATGAAGAGGAGACCTGCCAAGCCCCTGGCGCGATGACCCTTGTCGCGATGGCATGCTCCGCGACAAAGGTCCATTCCGCGACCAAGATGCACAAATAGAGACACAAGACCCAGTCGAGAAGCCTTGCCACATGCAGTGTGTTCCGCGACCAACTTGATGTTCCGAGACAAAGCTGTGATGTGTGTGATGTCTTAAGACACAATGGGCTAGAATCAAGTCAACTGGGCTTAGGGTTACACTTCTATAAATATGAGGTGTCTCCCATGAGCTAAAGGTTGGAAGGTTGGAATTTTGTTAGAAGTTCTTGAAGGCAAGCAGTAGGAGTTCTCTCTTAGGTAGAGTAGTTTAGGTTTATTTTCATGTATTATCCTTTTCAAAAATCCAAAATGGGACCACTCACATCCCACCTTTGTTAAATAAAACAAGTCAACCATTTTTAAAATTAAAAATAGTGTTTGCAGATTTTTGGATGCTCTAACTGTCCAAACAGTTCGAGCTATCCAGAAATAGCAGATCCGTTCCGCCACATCTCCATTGCACATTCCAATATTCGAGCATTCCATTTCCATCTATCCATCTCATTCCACTTCCAACAAGTGTCTCGGACTTGTTTAATAAGATTGAAAAACTTTTGGGCCCTATGGCCCATTAAAAAGATTTTAGGCCCAATGGCCAATTTCATTTTATTTTGGGCTCTTTAGCCCATTTAAAACCAAATATTGTCTACATGTGCTTTAAATTAAAATTCAAGTCAGAAATTTAATAATCTCACATCTAGAGCAAAGCTCTAAATGTGAGGATGTTGGTTTCTGAACTTGAATAATTTCGGAAAATTACATAAAAATTGGATTCATTATTTCTATCTTTTCAGGGACAATCTTCCAAACCCAGACCCTGCACCCGAAGAAACCCATCTGCTGGACTTACCCCTCGAACTCCTGGGTGAAATCCTCTCTCGTATAGGAGAGGATGACATCAGTGAAGTCTTCAAGGCACAGCGAACCTGCAAGAAATTCAGGGATGCCGGGAACCTCTCCATCGTCTACAAACGATGCGAGGTCAACTCATCCACTATAAAGAGAGGGCGGGAGTACTATCGTTGGGAGAAGCGGAGATTCCTTCGGACATGCGACCAGGCTGGAAACCACAATCTCCAAATCATTCCAGCAATGATGGCATTCGCAGAAGAGAAAGAAGAGCAAGCCTATGAACTGCTGCGCCCGGGACTTGAGGACAATCATAAAGCGACAATCTTCGCCTACGGGTTGATGCTCATGAGCAAGGAGGACGCAGGGCAGGTCGAGCAGGGAATCAGGATGATTGACAGGATAGTGACAAGATGGTCAGTCTTCCAAGACACATCCGTCAATGTCCTCGAGTGGATGGTTGACCAACCAGACACCCCATTCCTATGGGCTGATCAGGAAGGCAGAGTTTACTGCCCCAGGGATCACGAGGCCATAACAGATCCCAATGATTGGTGTCTGCGGTGTGAGCTATCCAGCTATCTCCACTGGGCTAGATACATGTTCTGAAAGGAAGAAGGATGAATCCGATTTTACCCTGCTTTATTTCATTTCCATCTTAGTAGTAGCAATCTGCAAGGGATCCCCCCCTTTTGTGTGTGCAGGTTTGTATTAACTGCACGAGAATCCCTTGCTTCGGTTGTATTTATTGCTTTCCCTTAATTGGAACTCAGTTTTTGAGACCACTGAACAATTCTTTACTGCTTTCCTTTGAAAAGATGTCTGCACAGTCCGAGATGAATAAGTGACTGTCAGGCCAAAAATATGCTGTTGACATACTCAGTATGTCACCAGTGCCTCCTTACTGCTTTCAATTAAATAACCAGCAAAAATATGCATAAACTTGCTCTAAATTCACAGGTTGAATTTAGGCTTGTGATTAAATTTTCAAACTTTTAAATTGGGATAATATAATTAAAGACATGCATGACATGAACTCCTGAGGTTTTGAGCTATAAAAATTTAATGATGCGATCAGCTTATTGGGTAATAAATTTGCATGTTAGAGATTTCGATTGAATAAATTGTTAGAATTAAGCTTTGATTAAATTTGAGAATAGTGTATGACATGAATTAACCCAACCTTGTGAGATTTGAGCCATGAGTCACTTTTACTCATTCATTTTCTTTGATGTGTGAATCATTTTGATTAAAGGAAACTAGAACTTGCAATTGGGACCGATTCAAGACCATGCCATATTCCCGAAATCGAGCATATGATCGAGGCACCTAGAAAACCCAAATTTTTGGCCTTCGTTTGAAATCCAAACCCAAAAATATTTTCCCCTTAGGATTAACCACTTTGAGCCTTAAGCCTAATTTTTCTTTGAAGCCCTCTATATTATTCCTAGCCTTATAAAAAGACCAAGAAATTCAAACCCAAGTGTGCAAGGATGAATTCTATCAAGGCATTACAATTTCTGATCATCAATAAAAACCATAAATCGGTATTCTATAAACCGATTCAAAAAAAAAAAAAAAAGAGAGAAAAAAAAATGTGTTGAGCTTCATTCAACAACAATAAATTGCAAATGACAAAGCAAATTAGACATAGTCTAATGTCATGCAATAGGAAAGAAAACCAAAAAGAGAGAAACGTTGATGATCATAAAGTTTAATTAAATATGCCAAGTTATGATGGAATTAAATTCTTGCCACTTCTTAGCCCAATAATTTCCCTTTCCTACCTAATGTTACAACCGTATGCCCCGTTATAACCCTCGAATAAGACCTCGTGATCTCGATTTGAAGAAATGAGCCGGTGGCGAGTTGGTCTGATTGCAAGCTTATGGGATAATTTAATTAAATGTGATTTTGAGCGTTCATGATTAAACCCCAATTGAGAGTGAGTGAATTTTCCGATTCTCTTATAAGTGAGGCCTTTTCTTATTACACATATTCGTGTCATGCCTTAATTCATATTTTTAATCTGTGCATCTTTCAAACATGATGTTCATGAAGGATTGATAATAATGTTTGATTTGTAGGCCCGATATAGTGAGCAAGTATCATTTCATTAAACACTGCAATCAAGGGAATTTAACACTTGTAGTTTTTTATTGTCTTATCCCTATCTAAAAAGAATGATATTTATGAAGCCACGAAAATGAATTGAATATGTAGACTCCGTGTTCTTACGAACATTGACTCTGACTGCTCGGGGACGATCAGTATTAAATGTGAGGATGTTGATAATGGCCAGAAATGACCATTATTTTCAATCCATTTCCGTGTCTTAAACGGGCATTTGATCGCATTCCGGTCTTACATTAAGTAAGAAAGCAGTCGAATTGGACTAATTTATGCATAATTGTAAAAATAATAAGCTGGTATGAAAAAGACATAAATATGTAATTTCATTACATATTTATGTTAGAAAAATCCAAAAACATGAGAAAAAGAAAAGGAAACAAAAAGATGGGAAAAAGATAGAAAAGCCCACAAAAAGAATATTTTCGGCCCATCTGGCCCAATTCAGCAGGCCCAGGAAGACCTTTGTCGCGGAAGCCCCCTGGCGCGATGGCATGTTCCGCGACAAAGGCATGATCCGCGACCAAGCACACAAATGAAGAGGAGACCTGCCAAGCCCCTGGCGCGATGACCCTTGTCGCGATGGCATGCTCCGCGACAAAGGTCCATTCCGCGACCAAGATGCACAAATAGAGACACAAGACCCAGTCGAGAAGCCTTGCCACATGCAGTGTGTTCCGCGACCAACTTGATGTTCCGAGACAAAGCTGTGATGTGTGTGATGTCTTAAGACACAATGGGCTAGAATCAAGGCCCATGGGCTTAGGGTTACACTTCTATAAATATGAGGTGTCTCCCATGAGCTAAGGGTTGGAAGGTTGGAATTTTGTTAGAAGTTCTTGAAGGCAAGCAGTAGGAGTTCTCTCTTAGGTAGAGTAGTTTAGGTTTATTTTCATGTATTATTTAATTTTTGCCCTTAGTTTAGCTTAGTTTAGTGTTTTACTGTTCACAGTGCTTAGATAGCCATTTTTACACTATGTTTTGGTTTCTAAACTCTTGTTTTAGGGTTTGTAATACCCAAATCATGGGTATTAACAATGCCTCTTCAATAATATGGGAAAACATTCATCATTTGTGTCCCAAATCATGAAATGGGTCTCACACCCCATGTATTTATGCTTTCTTTTTCATTTTGGGGTCATTTGACCCCCATTTTGTTATTTTTATGTTTAGTGTTGGCATATTGTGGATAATGTTGTGTGGATGTGTGATCAAACCCTAGATTAGGATTCCTGCTTTATTTTAATATCCTGCCCTTCCTTGTTATTTTTGTTTAAGCATGTTCTTCTTTATTTTGAATGTTTCTTGCTTATTTTTAGCTTAGAATAGCTTTTTGATCTGAAATAGGGTGAGATCACGCTGTTTGCATGCCACTGTTCATTTCTGCTTTTTCTGACTTCTGTCCTGAACCACCTTGGGCGCCAACCGCCTTCTGGCGCGGAACCACGTTCCGCGACAGAGTGGCTGTTCCGCGACCAAGGTGTTTCAAGACACTTGTCTCCATAATTTAAAACCCTTTGTCGCGGGATACCTTGTCGCGGAGCCACGTTCCGCGACAAAACTGTCCATGCATAGCGACAAAGGAGCCAAACTCTTGTATTTTGTCTTCATGGCTTCTTGTCGCGGAATCATCTTGTCGCGGAGCCACGTTCCGCGACAAAATCCCATTCTGAGACAGAAAAATTATGCCATGTTCCTTGACTTTTGAACACCTTGTCGCGGAACCACGTTCCGCGACAAAATTTCCATGCATAGCGACAAGGGTTCAATTGCCTTAGAATTTTCTGAAAACACTTTGGCGCGATGTCACCCTTGTCGCGGAACCACGTTCCGCGACAAAATCTCACATAGCGACAAAGAGGCGTTATGCTGCCAAAAATTCTAAAAACTTGTCGGGATGTCCATGTCGCGGATCTCGGTCCGCGACAGAATTTATGATATCGCGACAAGGGTTTCTCTCCCTCTATTTAATTTCAAACAACTTTCATTCTCTCCCTATTTTATATTGCAACACTCACATCATAGCCCCACGGGTTAGGATGTAACATTCTGGAATTGCAATATAGGGTGTTATGCTGCCCAAATTTTGATTCTCCATTTGCATCACTTAACTGATTGAACCCTTGACTCATTAATGATTAAAAATTGAGATTAGCAATAATCACTCTTCAATAATCATCATGATTAAAGGACCTTTGTTCAATTGCTATTAAAACATTCTTGTATAAACAAAATCCTGATGGCTTAAAAAGATAATCTGGACTGTAATTAATTATGGTAGGAAGGATTATTTAAAACCATCAATTGTGGACCCAATCCACAACCTTGCATGAGAAACCAATGTCTCTCATACAAGGGATCTTCTTTTGGTTCTTATTCATTTTGTCTTTATGTGTTGTGTGGAACCATTAGTAAAGAATACATCAGACTAATGTTGGCGGGTATTCCCTCATGGATAACTAGCTCGTATTCTGGGTATTAGTTACTAATTGTTATTTTGCATGGTCTGGATGATTGTCAGTGGAAGCCTTGGCAGTTCGCCTATCCGGGGTTATAATAGCTGCTCGGCTGACTCCCATTCAGATACAGTTTATTCTTATTATCTTAAATTCCAAACCCAAATTCCAATCTGTAGTGGGAGTCAGTTGGCATCAGTCAATGCCAACTGATGATCACTATAGAAGGGAAGCATGTAGGTTTTTATCCGAATTCACAGACAGTGAAGGCCCAACTGGTGTTGACTCCACCATTATAGGGTCCAAGCTGTCTAAATTCGCTCCATCTGAGTAATTGGGAAATTGGACAGTAGATGTTTACAGTCCACCTGATTATTCTGCCATTACTTTGGTCCCTTGACCACTTCATGTCTGTGTTTCACCTTCTATCTAGACCCGCATCTATATTTTGGGTAAATTAATTTTACACTTCCATATATCTTTATGCATGATAATATTATATACTATTGTGGTCTGTACTTATTTTGGGATCCTTCCCTTGGACAATAGAAGTCTAGATCTTAAACAGATATTGCTTATTAAATTTCCAACAAAAACCTCTTTATAAAATCCGGATCTGAGTAAGGGATAAATTCTTCAGTTATGACTAATTCATATTCTGTCAAGGGTTGTATTGTGGGAAATTAAGAAGCAGATTCAGCGATTAGGTCTCGCCTAGACTGAAAGGGTCTGTGTTTTAACTGGGAGTCTAGTACCTGACAGGGAATGATTTTCAAATCCATTATTTTCCAAAATTGCTGGTTGATGGAAATGTAAGATTAAGTGCTACACCGAGATGGGGTCCACTTGGATTCAAATACAGTGTAGTAAATAATCTTAGAGGAACATCATCCAGGCCTTGGTTATTTTCCAAGATAGGGTTGAGTTTTCTTTCAACTGCTATCCTCTTCTGCCAAAGCTTACTTTTGAGTCCTGAGTGAGTGCATCCGGAACGAACTAATTTATTAGTTCGTTTCATTAGTTTGTATCTCGTAATCACCCGGAAGGAAGTGAACACACTAGTGGTTCACGGAGAGCCGTGAATTCTTGATCCATACTCCTTCATTCTGATGGGGAGCTGTCCTTTACTACCAGGGTCAGATTTTCAAAACCTCCGAGTGATAGGTTTAAATGCTTTCTTTACCGCTTTCTTTTAATCGCTTTCATTAGAGGTCACTCGGTTGTATTGAGAGTTGTGTAACTGCTACTAGGATTGACAGTTAAGGGATAGTTCAGGGCTTGATTAGAATCTTTGGGTGTGACATGGGGGAATGATAGCAGTACTTGACACTTCAATAAATGATTTGTCAGGTGTTGCTTGTCCACCACAGATAAATGACACGCTCTGACGAGGGCAGTTATGAATCTGTGGTATCTTAGATTTTGCGGTCTTAAGAACATGTAAACTCATATTGCAAGTACCTGGCTGTTAAAGGGAAAGCCTTATTGAGAGCATGAGAATTAGCTATCTGATAGAATTATCCCAAACAAAGATCTGCGCATGAAATTGGAAGTTTAATATTGCTGTATCTCACCCTTGTCCAATTTTCATTCTTTTCTTCCTGTCCTTTCTGTCTACATTGTGACTCAACTTCACGGTTGGCACAATGCACCTTTTTCCTGCTTTCGTAGATAATGTTTACTGCATTCCTAGAATAATTCTTATCCGCTTTCTAGAATAGATTTATTTGCTTTGTAGATTAATTTAACTGCTTTCAAGATCTAGTTTAAATTCATGTTAGTAGGTATTAATCATCTTTCAAACCTATTGAGCAATACGAATGGAAAATCTAGTAAAACGACGTGGGACCTGCTTCTATCGCACATCCTCCAGTGAACGATCCGGTCTTACTATAAATTACTGCAATTTTTGACACCGTGCGCTTTCGGGGGCACAGTTTCTTAACTACGAGCAATAAAAACATGACTACGTATAAATATATCCCTAATCACAACACCGCCATCATAAATTGGTTTCATTAAATAAAACCTAAACCAGGATCACGAATCTTCAGAAAATACTCATGTAGTGGGAATTAGTCAAAAGTTTCATGGCAGGAACTCTCATGGCAAGAATTGATGAGAAGTATCATGGCATACTTGCCGGGGATCCTCAGTGTGACAGGCTGAAGGTCAACCTATCCCGGCTATGCCATGAGATTTGTCAACATTTCATGACAGAGAGGACCACAGCGCCATTTGAAACCAAAGCACCATACTTGAGTAATAAAAAGACTAATAATCTTGATATATCCCTAAACCCTTTCCCGTGAATCATAACGCTTTTCATTTAATAAATCTAACCTGGTATAAAATTTTAGCAAAAGCTCGGGTTAACGAAACTTGTCAAAAAGTTTCATGGCGGCGTTGCCGGGGAGGATGCAGCGCCGTTTTATTTAGAGAATTACATTCCTCATTGCTCCTAGAGTAGCCTATACATATAATTATAGATATTCACCTTTAGAACCACTTCTAACCTGGGGATTGTACAGGTACTGTCATTATTGAAGCCGTTGTTCTATGCAAAGGAGGAAGCAGACGCCAGCCGAGATCCCGTTTAATTCAGAGATAGAAAAGACAGCTCGACGTCTTAGGGCGGAGACTAAACGAAGAAGGGAACGGGAACGACAGGCATTACTTTCGCCAAGCACCAGCAGCGATATCTCCGAAATGGCAAACCCTGACATCCCACCAATCATTCAACCCAATCCCCCACTTCATAACATTGAGGAAGACCCCGAGGATGCTGATCATGATGATTTGGATGATCCCCCTCCCCAGATCATACAAGGAGGTGGGAATCCACCAAACATGGAGCAGCAGCACTTCGAGGCACCCCCTCCCAACCCGAACCAAAACCTACCAAACAACCAAAACCAACCAAATCAGCAAAATTTCCCAAACCAACAGAATCAGCAATACCATAACCCCCATCAGAATCCCCCGAATCCGAATGATTTCAATGATCCGAGGAACTATTTCATGCCTCAGAACTACTACCCACAGCAGTACCAAGGCGGGCCTGAGAACAATCATCAAGCAGCAGCTGCTGCTGATTACATGCAGCCGATTTTAGAACCATATCTGAACATTCCTGGACAAGCTCCATTCCTGGCCAGGAATTTCGAACTGAAACCGGCCCTAATCAATCTAGTCCAGAGCAACCAGTTTGCTGGAGCAAGTCATGAAGATCCCCATGATCACCTGCAAACCTTTCTAGAATTGTGTGACACGATCAAGAATCGTGATGTACCCGCAAACACTATTCGACTAAGGCTATTTCCCTTCTCTCTGACAAGCGGAGCACGAACATGGTACAAGTCACTGCCCGTAAATCAGAAGTCTACATGGGAAGATGTGATCAGAAACTTCCTAGCAAAATACTTCCCGGAGTCCAAGGTGGATGAATGCCGCTCCAAAATTGCGGAATTCAAGATGAAACCAGACGAGTCCTTGTATGATGCAAAGGAAAGATTCTTCAACCTACTCAGAAAGTGTCCTCAACATGGCTTCCATGACTGGGAGAGACTGAGAAAGTTCTACAGTGGTCTGACCCCAGCATGGAAATCCATGCTTGATGCTGCCGGTGGTCAACATTTGCTCTACATACCGATGGACCAAGCCTGGGCAAAGATTGAAGCCATGAGTGTCAACCGTTCTGTTCTAACTGATGATGGTAATCCCACTCCCCCTCGTGGTTTGTGTGTTGTAGGTACAGTAGAGAAGTCAGACATTGAAAAGCTTCAAGAGCAAGTGGCAGCGTTGTCTGTAAATCAAGGAGTTGGAAGTTCTGCGCAGGGACAGCAAACTGATGTGATCTGTGGACTGTGTCAAGGCGCTCATGCAACTGACACATGCGAGCAAGTCACAGCTGAGAGCTGTAACTACGCAGGAGCTTTTCCAAATAGACACCCGAATTTGTCCTACTCAAACAACAACGCCTTAAACTCACATCTCTTGAATAAGCCACAACAGCAGTTCAACCCTCAGCAGAATCAAGGATTCAATCAGAACAGGGGCCAACATTTTCAGAATCCAGGTTTCCAACCTCAGATCCAGCAGAGGCCGCCTCAGAATTTCCAGAACTTTCAGCCCAATCAGAGTTTCCAGCCTCAGTTTGTCCCAAACCAAGGCCAGTGGAATCAGAATCAGCAGCAAAATCAGAATCAGAATCAAAAGCCTCCTTCAAGGCTTGAGAATCTGATGACCGATTTCATCACTAGTCAGAAAGAGATCAACAATCAACTGCAAGCCTCCATCAGAAATGTGGAGACCCAAGTTACACAGATGGCTAATGAGATGCAGAAAAGGGACAAAGGAACGTTGCCAAGCACTGCGGAAAAGAACCCGCAATGCAAGGCAATAACCTTGAAATCTGGAAGAGTGCTAGCTGGACCGAAGGGAGCAGATACTGGAGCAGAATGTGAAGAGGATGATATTGTTGACAATGCTGGTAAGGAAGCTGATAATGGGAACGAAGCGGAAAAAGAGACAGCCGAAATGCAGACTGAAGCTGCGCCTGACACGGCTGAAACAGATAAGGGTACAGGTGAAGGTACAACTTCCTTCCCTTCACCACCAAAAATTGCTAATAACAAGTACATGCCCAGGATTCCTTATCCTGCGCGTCTTAAAAATAAAGAACATGATCTTAAATTCAAGAAATTTCTGCAACGATTAAAGTCTGTAGAGATAACCATTCCTCTCACAGAAATGATTTCCGAAATGCCCATCTATGCTAAGTTCTTGAAAGAATTGATTTCAGGAAAAAGGCAGGTTGAGCAGGAAGAGGTAATTATTCTCAACAGCACGTGCAGTGCCATCGTTCAGAGGAGAATGCCTGAAAAGAAAGAGGACCCCGGGTGTTGCACACTTCCAGTACAATTCGGAAAGGCCAAAGTGAGTATGGGGCTTTGTGATTTAGGATCAAGCATCAATGTGATGCCACTAGCTATGGCTGTTCGCCTTAAGCTTGGAGAAATTCAACCGGTCAAGATGAGACTGCAGCTTGCAGACAGATCGATCACTCAGCCCGTAGGAATCCTCAAGGATGTTGTGGTCAAAACCGGGCAGGTTCTTTTCCCGGTCGACTTCATCGTCCTCGACATTGAAGAGGATTCTGAAATGCCGCTTATCCTTGGACGCCCATTTCTAGCCACTGGTGGTGCACTGATTGACGCTAAATCCGGAAAAGTCACCTTAAGGGTCGATGGCGAGGAGATCATCTTTGATATGGAGAAATTGCAGAAATTTCCGAATGACAGTTCTTGTTTCTCATTTGAAAATGTAATAGTTAGGGAAGAGCTTGACTCTGAACTTGATTATGAAATGATGCTGGATGAACCATCAAAGCAGGTACTGAAGCCTGCCGGCGTGGAGCACAAAGAATGCAAAGCCGTTCACTTCGCCGATCCCGAAACAGGGGATTTGGAGGAATTTGATGGCATCGACTTCCATGATGACGCCAACCAAGAGGAGGAAGAGGATCCTGTACTGATGCAGGATCCCGAAGGTAAATCTGTTCTCCCACTACCCATTTCTCGCAAACTACTCCCTTCCGTTGAATGTCCACCGGAGCTTGAACTTAAAACATTACCCGATCATCTCAAGTACGCGTTTCTCGCAGAACATAAAAAATTACCTGTGATTGTTTCGGCTAAGCTCTCCCAAGAGCAAGAAAATGCTCTGGTGGACGTTCTTAAGAAACATGTACATGCAATAGGTTGGACCATTTCTGATATAAAAGGAATAAGCCCTTCTATTTGCATGCACAGGATTCTAATGGAAGAAGAGTTTAAACCCTCCCGTCAACCTCAGAGGCGATTGAACCCCCTTATGCAAGAAGTGGTAAGGAAAGAAGTTATCAAGCTCTTAGATGCTGGTATAATCTATCCTATCTCTGATAGCAAATGGGTTAGCCCAGTGCAGGTCGTACCCAAACGAGGAGGGATGTGCATAACCAAGAATGAGCAAGGAGAAGAGGTTGCAACCAGGCCAGTGACCGGATGGAGAGTTTGTATCGATTACCGGAAGCTGAATGAGGCCACACGCAAGGACCATTTTCCATTGCCATTCATTGATCAGATGCTTGAGAGGTTGGCAGGGAGAGAGTTTTATTGCTTTTTGGATGGTTATTCTGGTTATAATCAGATTGTTATTTCCAGTGAAGACCATGATAAAACCACTTTTACTTGCCCGTACGGCACTTTTGCCTATCGACGGATGCCTTTTGGTTTGTGCAATGCACCTGCTACTTTTCAAAGATGCATGATGTCTATTTTCTCTGAATTTATCGAAAAATGCATTGAGGTCTTTATGGATGACTTCTCTGTATATGGAGATACGTTCGAAGATTGTTTGACCAATCTTGCTAAGATTTTAAAGAGGTGTGAGGACACTAACTTGGTTTTAAATTGGGAAAAGTGCCATTTTATGGTCACTGAGGGCATAGTGTTAGGTCATCGCATTTCTCGTGCAGGCATTGAAGTTGATCCAGCCAAAGTTTCCATCATTTCAAATCTCCCTCTTCCTAACTCGATCAAATCAGTTAGGAGCTTCTTAGGGCATGCCGGTTTTTACCGGCGATTCATTAAGGATTTCTCTAAAATTGCCAAGCCGCTCACTAATCTGCTTTGTAAAGAAAATCCTTTCTTAATAAACGAAGCGTGTGTCCAAGCCTTTGACACACTCAAGAAGATGTTGGTTTCTGCACCGATAGTGCAACCACCCGATTGGTCACTGCCTTTCGAGGTGATGTGCGATGCTAGTGGTCTCGCCGTAGGCGCAGTTCTTGGACAACATAAGGATGGGAGACACTGCGTAATTCATTACGCAAGTCATGCCCTGAATGAAGCCCAAGTTAACTACACCACAACGGAGAAAGAGATGTATGCTGTAGTCTTCGCGTTTGACAAGTTCAGACAGTACCTGATAGGTACGAAGACCATAGTATACACTGATCATACAGCATTGAGATACTTGTTTAGCAAACAAGATGCAAAACCTCGATTAATCAGGTGGGTACTTCTGTTGCAAGAATTCGACATCATAATAAAAGATAGGCGAGGTCGAGATAATGGTGCTGCTGACCACTTATCTCGATTAGATAATGATAAAAAGGAAAAAGCCGTCAATGAGGATTTCCCGGACGAACAGTTGTTCGCGTTGCATCTGCATAATCAAGCTTGTCCATGGTTTTCCGACATCGCTAACTTCTTGGCATGCGGAATAACCCCTCAGTTTTCGAACTATCATCAGAGGAATAAGTTCAAACGAGATGTATTAAGTTACTTCTGGGAAGAACCTTATCTCTTCAAACACTGCCCTGATTTAATAATCAGGCGATGTGTGACTGAGCATGAAGCTTATCAAATTGTCAGAAAATGCCATGAATCAGAATATGGAGGTCACCATGGTCCCGCTCGAACGGCCCACAAGGTCCTCGAATGTGGATTTTATTGGCCTCACATCTATGAGGATTGCAGGACATTTGTTAAGGGCTGTGACAGATGCCAAAGATTAGGAAACATCTCCAAGAGGGATGAGATGCCTCAAAAGGGGATTCTCACACTTGAGATCTTTGATGTATGGGGCATTGACTTCATGGGACCGTTTCCACCATCTGGTGGAAACTACTATATCTTGGTAGCTGTCGATTACGTATCCAAATGGGTCGAGGCTGTCGCATTACCGACCAATGATGGTAGCCAAGTCATCAAGTTCCTCAAGAACAACATTTTCAGTCGATTTGGCGTACCTAGGGTGGTGATATCTGATGGAGGAACACACTTTATTAATAAAGGTTTTGAAACTTTAATGAGTAAAAATGGGATCCTCCATAAGATAGGCACGCCTTATCATCCCCAGACTAGTGGTCAAGTCGAAGTATCCAATCGCGAAATCAAACACATACTCGAAGCCACTGTCGGGATAACCCGTAAGGATTGGGCACGTAAGCTCAATGATGCTCTATGGGCATACCGCACAACATATAAGACTCCCATCGGGATGTCTCCATACAGGCTGGTCTTCGGAAAAGCCTGTCATTTACCCGTAGAGCTAGAGCATAAGGCTTACTGGGCCGTAAAAACGCTTAACTTCGATCCGAAAGTTGCTCAGAGCAAACGTAAGTTGGACCTCAATGAAATTGAGGAAATACGAGCGCAAGCTTATGAAAGCTCTCGAATTTACAAGGAGCGGACCCAGAAGTTGCACGATCGCCGGATCTAACCTAAGTATTTTTATGTTGGTCAACATGTGTTATTGTTCAATACTAGGTTGAAGCTGTTCCCCGGAAAGCTCAAATCTAGATGGGAAGGACCACATGAAGTACTAGAGGTATTCAAAAATGGAGCTGTCAGGATTCGAACTGGCAGGGGCGATATAGTGGTGAATGGACAACGATTAAAAGAGTACCTTGGACAGTTCGATCCGGAGAAAGAAAGCCAAGCAGTGGCAGACCCGGCTTACATTCAATAAGAAACAACATTTAAAAACACAAAAATTTTCAGTTTATAATTATATATGTATAGTATATATCTACAGTACTTATTTCATGACGAGCAAGTACCCAAAGATCAATTAAACATTTAGAGTACTAAGACTCTAAATGTGAGGATGTTGATATTTGGAGAAAATCTAATGCATTTCATTCATCTATCTTGCAGAAGTTCGGAACCCCCCAAAAAGAGGAGCAGATAAGAGTAACATGGAAAAACCAGGTTCTTGGTTGGATTAGTTCTGTAAATCTGAGAAAATGTTTTCGGGAATTGAGGAAATTCAAGACCCGAAATAAAATTCACAGATAAAATGGAACTGACCCAACCTAATTTTATGCAAGTGGATTATTTTAATTCTCAGCCCAGCATTTTGAATTTACTTGGATTGAATTTATTCAACCCAAATCAAATAAAATGGATGCAGGCCCAATACCACACTCGGGCCCAGTCCAAGAAAATTTGAAAATTCAAGAATTCTTTGTCGCGGAAGGTCCTTTGTCGCGATGTCATGCATCGCGACCAGACCCTGTTCCGCGACAAACCCCTTTGCTCTTTCTTAACCCTTCCCCACATCTTGTCGCGATGCACCTTGTCGCGGAGCATGACTCCGCGACCAAGCCCTGCTCCGCGACACAACCTGCGTTGACTGTCTCCATACTGAGCTTTGTCGCGATGGCCTTGTCGCGGAGCATGACTCCGCGACCAACCCTCAACTCCGCGACATCTCTAATGTCGCTATGCCTTGTCGCGGAACCTTGTTCCGCGACAAAGTCTCGGATTCCGCGACAAAAGTTCAAGTATTTATACCCCCCCCACCCCCTCCAGTTTCATTTCACCTTCTTTTGTCATTTCAACTTCTTTCAGTTTCTTCATCTTCTTTTCCCCCATTTTTCTCTCATCCGAACGAACACCACGTGTTCTTCGCACCCTTATCACTCTTTTTCTAAGGGAAACTATGGACCGATTTCATGGACTCCTCCCAAACCTTGGACCCGTGCCTAGACCCGAGCCAAGGAGGAGAGGGTAAACCCTGTTCTCACCATGGTCATAGCCCCCATTCGGACCCGTTTCTTTTTGTTTTGTTTTGTTTTGTTTTTCATTTTGTTGTGTTCTTGGTGTGGTGTGGTTAATATGTGCTTTTAACTTTAGAATTTTTGGAAGTGCTCTCGGTTATGAGCACGGTTTTAAAACGTTGAAGCCCCATTTTGAAACTGCTAATGGCGTTAAAACTGGTTTACAGATTTTTGAAGGTTAAAACTGGAAAGAACAAACTGATGAACATTTGGGTATTGTTTGAATATCTTGATGTTATTGGTTTGATTGATCTTGATGTGACCTCTACAGTGTTGTTTTGGTGTGATAAAAGAGGTAAGATCTTTTTGGGCACATTTGTTCCCATGTTAGAAATCTCATGGGAATAAATGTTTGTTTGTTTATGGAAACATAGTACAAACACCCAATAGGAAGCTTCCACTTTTAATAAAAGCAACTTTTAGAAAAAGACAAAAAGAGTTATTTTTGTTTAATGTTTGACTTGAGTTTTTGTTCCCAATGGAACACTAGTGTGAGTAAGATAGCAGTATTTTTGTCACCCAACTGCTATCCTTTTCAAAAATCCAAAATGGGACCACTCACATCCCACCTTTGTTAAATAAAACAAGTCAACCATTTTTAAAATTAAAAATAGTGTTTGCAGATTTTTGGATGCTCTAACTGTCCAAACAGTTCGAGCTATCCAGAAATAGCAGATCCGTTCCGCCACATCTCCATTGCACATTCCAATATTCGAGCATTCCATTTCCATCTATCCATCTCATTCCACTTCCAACAAGTGTCTCGGACTTGTTTAATAAGATTGAAAAACTTTTGGGCCCTATGGCCCATTAAAAAGATTTTAGGCCCAATGGCCAATTTCATTTTATTTTGGGCTCTTTAGCCCATTTAAAACCAAATATTGTCTACATGTGCTTTAAATTAAAATTCAAGTCAGAAATTTAATAATCTCACATCTAGAGCAAAGCTCTAAATGTGAGGATGTTGGTTTCTGAACTTGAATAATTTCGGAAAATTACATAAAAATTGGATTCATTATTTCTATCTTTTCAGGGACAATCTTCCAAACCCAGACCCTGCACCCGAAGAAACCCATCTGCTGGACTTACCCCTCGAACTCCTGGGTGAAATCCTCTCTCGTATAGGAGAGGATGACATCAGTGAAGTCTTCAAGGCACAGCGAACCTGCAAGAAATTCAGGGATGCCGGGAACCTCTCCATCGTCTACAAACGATGCGAGGTCAACTCATCCACTATAAAGAGAGGGCGGGAGTACTATCGTTGGGAGAAGCGGAGATTCCTTCGGACATGCGACCAGGCTGGAAACCACAATCTCCAAATCATTCCAGCAATGATGGCATTCGCAGAAGAGAAAGAAGAGCAAGCCTATGAACTGCTGCGCCCGGGACTTGAGGACAATCATAAAGCGACAATCTTCGCCTACGGGTTGATGCTCATGAGCAAGGAGGACGCAGGGCAGGTCGAGCAGGGAATCAGGATGATTGACAGGATAGTGACAAGATGGTCAGTCTTCCAAGACACATCCGTCAATGTCCTCGAGTGGATGGTTGACCAACCAGACACCCCATTCCTATGGGCTGACCAGGAAGGCAGAGTTTACTGCCCCAGGGATCACGAGGCCATAACAGATCCCAATGATTGGTGTCTGCGGTGTGAGCTATCCAGCTATCTCCACTGGGCTAGATACATGTTCTGAAAGGAAGAAGGATGAATCCGATTTTACCCTGCTTTATTTCATTTCCATCTTAGTAGTAGCAATCTGCAAGGGATCCCCCCCTTTTGTGTGTGCAGGTTTGTATTAACTGCACGAGAATCCCTTGCTTCGGTTGTATTTATTGCTTTCCCTTAATTGGAACTCAGTTTTTGAGACCACTGAACAATTCTTTACTGCTTTCCTTTGAAAAGATGTCTGCACAGTCCGAGATGAATAAGTGACTGTCAGGCCAAAAATATACTGTTGACATACTCAGTATGTCAGCAGTGCCTCCTTACTGCTTTCAATTAAATAACCAGCAAAAATATGCATAAACTTGCTCTAAATTCACAGGTTGAATTTAGGCTTGTGATTAAATTTTCAAACTTTTAAATTGGGATAATATAATTAAAGACATGCATGAAATGAACTCCTGAGGTTTTGAGCTATAAAAATTTAATGATGCGATCAGCTTATTGGGTAATAAATTTGCATGTTAGAGATTTCGATTGAATAAATTGTTAGAATTAAGCTTTGATTAAATTTGAGAATAGTGTATGACATGAATTAACCCAACCTTGTGAGATTTGAGCCATGAGTCACTTTTACTCATTCATTTTCTTTGATGTGTGAATCATTTTGATTAAAGGAAACTAGAACTTGCAATTGGGACCGATTCAAGACCATGCCATATTCCCGAAATCGAGCATATGATCGAGGCACCTAGAAAACCCAAATTTTTGGCCTTCGTTTGAAATCCAAACCCAAAAATATTTTCCCCTTAGGATTAACCACTTTGAGCCTTAAGCCTAATTTTTCTTTGAAGCCCTCTATATTATTCCTAGCCTTATAAAAAGACCAAGAAATTCAAACCCAAGTGTGCAAGGATGAATTCTATCAAGGCATTACAATTTCTGATCATCAATAAAAACCATAAATCGGTATTCTATAAACCGATTCAAAAAAAAAAAAAAAAAGAGAGAAAAAAAAAATGTGTTGAGCTTCATTCAACAACAATAAATTGCAAATGACAAAGCAAATTAGACATAGTCTAATGTCATGCAATAGGAAAGAAAACCAAAAAGAGAGAAACGTTGATGATCATAAAGTTTAATTAAATATGCCAAGTTATGATGGAATTAAATTCTTGCCACTTCTTAGCCCAATAATTTCCCTTTCCTACCTAATGTTACAACCGTATGCCCCGTTATAACCCTCGAATAAGACCTCGTGATCTCGATTTGAAGAAATGAGCCGGTGGCGAGTTGGTCTGATTGCAAGCTTATGGGATAATTTAATTAAATGTGATTTTGAGCGTTCATGATTAAACCCCAATTGAGAGTGAGTGAATTTTCCGATTCTCTTATAAGTGAGGCCTTTTCTTATTACACATATTCGTGTCATGCCTTAATTCATATTTTTAATCTGTGCATCTTTCAAACATGATGTTCATGAAGGATTGATAATAATGTTTGATTTGTAGGCCCGATATAGTGAGCAAGTATCATTTCATTAAACACTGCAATCAAGGGAATTTAACACTTGTAGTTTTTGATTGTCTTATCCCAATCTAAAAAGAATGATATTTATGAAGCCACGAAAATGAATTGAATATGTAGAGTCCGTGTTCTTACGAACATTGACTCTGACTGCTCGGGGACGATCAGTATTAAATGTGAGGATGTTGATAATGGCCAGAAATGACCATTATTTTCAATCCATTTCCGTGTCTTAAACGGGCATTTGATCGCATTCCGGTCTTACATTAAGTAAGAAAGCAGTCGAATTGGACTAATTTATGCATAATTGTAAAAATAATAAGCTGGTATGAAAAAGACATAAATATGTAATTTCATTACATATTTATGTTAGAAAAATCCAAAAACATGAGAAAAAGAAAAGGAAACAAAAAGATGGGAAAAAGATAGAAAAGCCCACAAAAAGAATATTTTCGGCCCATCTGGCCCAATTCAGCAGGCCCAGGAAGACCTTTGTCGCGGAAGCCCCCTGGCGCGATGGCATGTTCCGCGACAAAGGCATGATCCGCGACCAAGCACACAAATGAAGAGGAGACCTGCCAAGCCCCTGGCGCGATGACCCTTGTCGCGATGGCATGCTCCGCGACAAAGGTCCATTCCGCGACCAAGATGCACAAATAGAGACACAAAACCCAGTCGAGAAGCCTTGCCACATGCAGTGTGTTCCGCGACCAACTTGATGTTCCGAGACAAAGCTGTGATGTGTGTGATGTCTTAAGACACAATGGGCTAGAATCAAGGCCCATGGGCTTAGGGTTACACTTCAATATGAGGTGTCTCCCATGAGCTAAGGGTTGGAAGGTTGGAATTTTGTTAGAAGTTCTTGAAGGCAAGCAGTAGGAGTTCTCTCTTAGGTAGAGTAGTTTAGGTTTATTTTCATGTATTATTTAATTTTTGCCCTTAGTTTAGCTTAGTTTAGTGTTTTACTGTTCACAGTGCTTAGATAGCCATTTTTACACTATGTTTTGGTTTCTAAACTCTTGTTTTAGGGTTTGTAATACCCAAATCATGGGTATTAACAATGCCTCTTCAATAATATGGGAAAACATTCATCATTTGTGTCCCAAATCATGAAATGGGTCTCACACCCCATGGATTTATGCTTTCTTTTTCATTTTGGGGTCATTTGACCCCCATTTTGTTATTTTTATGTTTACTGTTGGCATATTGTGGATAATGTTGTGTGGATGTGTGATCAAACCCTAGATTAGGATTCCTGCTTTATTTTAATATCCTGCCCTTCCTTGTTATTTTTGTTTAAGCATGTTCTTCTTTATTTTGAATGTTTCTTGCTTATTTTTAGCTTAGAATAGCTTTTTGATCTGAAATAGGGTGAGATCACGCTGTTTGCATGCCACTGTTCATTTCTGCTTTTTCTGACTTCTGTCCTGAACCACCTTGGGCGCCGACCGCCTTCTGGCGCGGAACCACGTTCCGCGACAGAGTGGCTGTTCCGCGACCAAGGTGTTTCAAGACACTTGTCTCCATAATTTAAAACCCTTTGTCGCGGAATACCTTGTCGCGGAGCCACGTTCCGCGACAAAACTGTCCATGCATAGCGACAAAGGAGCCAAACTCTTGTATTTTGTCTTCATGGCTTCTTGTCGCGGAATCATCTTGTCGCGGAGCCACGTTCCGCGACAAAATCCCATTCTGAGACAGAAAAATTATGCCATGTTCCTTGACTTTTGAACACCTTGTCGCGGAATACCTTGTCGCGGAACCACGTTCCGCGACAAAATTTCCATGCATAGCGACAAGGGTTCAATTGCCTTAGAATTTTCTGAAAACACTTTGGCGCGATGTCACCCTTGTCGCGGAACCACGTTCCGCGACAAAATCTCACATAGCGACAAAGAGCCGTTATGCTGCCAAAAATTCTAAAAACTTGTCGGGATGTCCATGTCGCGGATCTCGGTCCGCGACAGAATTTATGATATCGCGACAAGGGTTTCTCTCCCTCTATTTAATTTCAAACAACTTTCATTCTCTCCCTATTTTATATTGCAACACTCACATCATAGCCCCACGGGTTAGGATGTAACATTCTGGAATTGCAATATAGGGTGTTATGCTGCCCAAATTTTGATTCTCCATTTGCATCACTTAACTGATTGAACCCTTGACTCATTAATGATTAAAAATTGAGATTAGCAATAATCACTCTTCAATAATCATCATGATTAAAGGACCTTTGTTCAATTGCCATTAAAACATTCTTGTATAAACAAAATCCTGATGGCTTAAAAAGATAATCTGGACTGTAATTAATTATGGTAGGAAGGATTATTTAAAACCATCAATTGTGGACCCAATCCACAACCTTGCATGAGAAACCAATGTCTCTCATACAAGGGATCTTCTTTTGGTTCTTATTCATTTTGTCTTTATGTGTTGTGTGGAACCATTAGTAAAGAATACATCAGACTAATGTTGGCGGGTATTCCCTCATGGATAACTAGCTCGTATTCTGGGTATTAGTTACTAATTGTTATTTTGCATGGTCTGGATGATTGTCAGTGGAAGCCTTGGCAGTTCGCCTATCCGGGGTTATAATAGCTGCTCGGCTGACTCCCATTCAGATACAGTTTATTCTTATTATCTTAAATTCCAAACCCAAATTCCAATCTGTAGTGGGAGTCAGTTGGCATCAGTCAATGCCAACTGATGATCACTATAGAAGGGAAGCATGTAGGTTTTTATCCGAATTCACAGACAGTGAAGGCCCAACTGGTGTTGACTCCACCATTATAGGGTCCAAGCTGTCTAAATTCGCTCCATCCGAGTAATTGGGAAATTGGACAGTAGATGTTTACAGTCCACCTGATTATTCTGCCATTACTTTGGTCCCTTGACCACTTCATGTCTGTGTTTCACCTTCTGTCTAGACCCGCATCTATATTTTGGGTAAATTAATTTTACACTTCCATATATCTTTATGCATGATAATATTATATACTATTGTGGTCTGTACTTATTTTGGGATCCTTCCCTTGGACAATAGAAGTTTAGATCTTAAACAGATATTGCTTATTAAATTTCCAACAAAAACCTCTTTATAAAATCCGGATCTGAGTAAGGGATAAATTCTTCAGTTATGACTAATTCATATTCTGTCAAGGGTTGTATTGTGGGAAATTAAGAAGCAGATTCAGCGATTAGGTCTCGCCTAGACTGAAAGGGTCTGTGTTTTAACTGGGAGTCTAGTACCTGACAGGGAATGATTTTCAAATCCATTATTTTCCAAAATTGCTGGTTGATGGAAATGTAAGATTAAGTGCTACACCGAGATGGGGTCCACTTGGATTCAAATACAGTGTAGTAAATAATCTTAGAGGAACATCATCCAGGCCTTGGTTATTTTCCAAGATAGGGTTGAGTTTTCTTTCAACTGCTATCCTCTTCTGCCAAAGCTTACTTTTGAGTCCTGAGTGAGTGCATCCGGAACGAACTAATTTATTAGTTCGTTTCATTAGTTTGTATCTCATAATCACCCGGAAGGAAGTGAACACACTAGTGGTTCACGGAGAGCCGGGAATTCTTGATCCATACTCCTTCATTCTGATGGGGAGCTGTCTTTTACTACCAGGGTCAGATTTTCAAAACCTCCGAGTGATAGGTTTAAATGCTTTCTTTACCGCTTTCTTTTAATCGCTTTCATTAGAGGTCACTCGGTTGTATTGAGAGTTGTGTAACTGCTACTAGGATTGACAGTTAAGGGATAGTTCAGGGCTTGATTAGAATCTTTGGGTGTGACATGGGGGAATGATAGCAGTACTTGACACTTCAATAAATGATTTGTCAGGTGTTGCTTGTCCACCACAGATAAATGACACGCTCTGACGAGGGCAGTTATGAATCTGTGGTATCTTAGATTTTGCGGTCTTAAGAACATGTAAACTCATATTGCAAGTACCTGTCTGTTAAAGGGAAAGCCTTATTGAGAGCATGAGAATTAGCTATCTGATAGAATTATCCCAAACAAAGATCTGCGCATGAAATTGGAAGTTTAATATTGCTGTATCTCACCCTTGTCCAATTTTCATTCTTTTCTTCCTGTCCTTTCTGTCTACATTGTGACTCAACTTCACGGTTGGCATAATGCACCTTTTTCCTGCTTTCGTAGATAATGTTTACTGCATTCCTAGAATAATTCTTATCCGCTTTCTAGAATAGATTTATTTGCTTTGTAGATTAATTTAACTGCTTTCAAGATCTAGTTTAAATTCATGTTAGTAGGTATTAATCATCTTTCAAACCTATTGAGCAATACGAATGGAAAATCTAGTAAAACGACGTGGGACCTGCTTCTATCGCACATCCTCCAGTGAACGATCCGGTCTTACTATAAATTACTGCAATTTTTGACACCGTGCGCTTTCGGGGGCACAGTTTCTTAACTACGAGCAATAAAAACATGACTACGTATAAATATATCCCTAATCACAACACCGCCATCATAAATTGGTTTCATTAAATAAAACCTAAACCAGGATCACGAATCTTCAGAAAATACTCATGTAGTGGGAATTAGTCAAAAGTTTCATGGCAGGAACTCTCATGGCAAGAATTGATGAGAAGTATCATGGCATACTTGCCGGGGATCCTCAGTGTGACAGGCTGAAGGTCAACCTATCCCGGCTATGCCATGAGATTTGTCAACATTTCATGACAGAGAGGACCACAGCGCCATTTGAAACCAAAGCACCATACTTGAGTAATAAAAAGACTAATAATCTTGATATATCCCTAAACCCTTTCCCGTGAATCATAACGCTTTTCATTTAATAAATCTAACCTGGTATAATATTTTAGAAAAAGCTCGTGGGACGGAAATTGTCAAAAGTTTCACCTGCCAATTTCACGCCAACTTCATCCACCAACCTCCTGAGCCGTTGCATCCAACTGTGGCATCATGGCCGTTTGACGCATGGGGCATGGACATCGTTGGACCACTGCCAAAGTCTTTCGGGGGGCATGGCTATATCCTTGCTGCTACGGATTATTTCTCCAAATGGGCTGAAGCTGCACCCTTTAGAGAAGTCAAAGGGGAGCATGTTGCAAGCTTCATCCGAATCAACATCATCTACCGTTATGGCGTCCCGCGATACATCATGACAGACAACGGACGATCATTTGTCAACAGCACCATCACCAAGTTGTGTGAGAAGTTTGGATTTACTCAGCGAAAGAGTTCTGCATATTACCCGCCGGCAAATGGACTGGCAGAGGCCTTCAACAAAACCTTATGCGGTTTATTGAAGAAAGTAGTCTCCAAGTCAAAACGGGATTGGCATGAGAGAATCAACGAAGCTTTATGGGCATATCGAACAACTTTCCGCACACCCACCAAGGCAACGCCATACTCGTTGGTCTATGGAGTGGAAGCCGTGTTGCCGCTGGAAACGCAAATCCCGTCGTTAAGAGTCGCCATCCAAGAAGGACTCACTGAAGAAGACAACGCCCGACTACGTTTGGAAGAATTGGAAGCCCTTGATGAAAGAAGGCTCGAAGCACAACAAAGGTTGGAATGCTACCAAGCCCGCCTCTCCAAGTTCTACAACAAGAAAGTCAAGGCACGCTCGTTCCAAGTTGGAGATCTCGTCCTCGCCATCCGGAGACCCATTGTCATCAACTACCGCAGTGGGAACAAGTTCACCTCCAAATGGGATGGACCATACGTCATCACGGAAGTCTTCACAAACGGAGCTGAAACTTTTGACAAGTTTCACTAACACGAGTATTTTTCAATAAAATATATCAGGTTTGAATTTATTAAAAGAAAAGAGTTATGATTCGCGGGAAAGGGGTTTAAGGATATATTTCACTTTTTATTACTCATGTGGGGTGCTTTGATTTCAAATGGCGCTGTGGTCCTCCCCAGCATGAAACTTTTGACAAATTTCATGGTGCAACCAGGATAGACAGTTCCGTCTTGACCTTCAGTCTGTCACACTGAAGGTCCCCAGCATCTGCGCCATGATACTTTTCATAATTTCATGTCATGAGTATTTTCTGAAAAACAATAATCCCGGTTTTCAATTTTATTTGATGAAACCAATTTATGAAGGCGGAGTTGGGATTAGGGATATATTTATAGGTTATCACGTTTTTATTACTCGTGTTAAGAAACTGTGCCCCCGAAAGCGCAAGGAGTCAAAAATTGCAGTATTTATAGTAAGTACCGGATCGTTCACTGGAGGATGTGCGATGGAAGCAGGGCCCACGTCGTTTACTAAGATTTTCCACTCGGTTACTCGATTCAAGTTTGTGTTTTAAACTACCATCTACTTGACAGAATTTAAATCTAAGCTATGAAAGCAATTAAAATAAAGCAGATAAAATTATTCTAGAAAGCGAATTAAATTTAATCTAAGAAAGCAATAAAATTATTCTAAGAAAGCAGATTTAAAGTATGACAGAAGGGACAGGAAGAAAAGAATAAAGATTGGACAAGATTCAGATGAAACATAATTAAACTTCCATTTTAATACACAGATCTTAGCTTGGGATAATCCTTCAGATAGCTAACTCTCATGCTTCCTATACTATGTTCCCTTTAACAGACAGGTACTTACAGTAAGGATTTACATACCTTAAGGCAACAAAATCCAAGATACCACAGATATATAACTGCCCCTGCGCAGAGGTATGCCATTTATCTGTGGTGGACAAGCAACACCAGACAAATCATTTATTGAGATGCCAAGTACTCCTATCATCCCCCATGTCACATCCAAAGATTCTAATCAAGCCCTGAACTATCCCTTAACTCTCAGTCCTAGTAGCAGTTACGCAACTCTCAATACAACCGAGTGACCTCTAGAGAAAGCAGTTAAAAGAAAGCGGTAAAGAAAGCATTTAAAATCCTATCACTCGGAGGTTTTTGAAAGTCTGACCCTGGTAGTAAAAGAAAGCCCCCAGTCAGAATGACCGGGTGTGGATCAAGAATTCCCTATTCTCGGTGAACCGCTCGCAGTGTTCACTTCTCGTCGGGTGGTTATGAGATACAAACTAATGAAACGAACTAATAAATTAGTTTGTTCCGGATGCACTCACTCAGGACTCAAAAATAGGCATTGGCAGAGGAGGATAGCAGTTGAAAGGAACTCAACCCTATCTTAGAAAATAACCAAGGCCTATGTATTGTTCCTCTAGAATTATCTATCACACTGTATTTGAATCCAAGTGGATCCCATCTCGGTGTGATAGTTAAGACTAAATTCCCAATACACAGCAATTTTGGAAAATAATAGATTTGAAAATCATTCCCTAAACAGGTACTAGACTCTCAATTCAAACACAGATCCTTTCGGTCTAGGTGAGACCTAATCGCTGACTCTGCTTCTAATTTCCCAAAATCAACCCCCAGTCGGATATGAATTAGTCATAACTGTGGAATTTATCCCTTACTCAGATCCGGATTTTTTTAAATGAATTTTTGTTGGAAATTTATTGTGAGACATCTGATTAAAATCAAGACTTCTATGTCCAAGGGAAGGATCCCAAAATAATATTGACCACAATATCTACATAATAATATCATGCATAAATTTATAGAGAAGTGCAAAATTAAATAACCCAAAATATAAGGCGGGTTTAGACAGAAGTTGGAACACAGAGATGAAATAGCCGGAGATGAGAAGAATTTTGGCTAAAGAGATGACAAAATAATTAGGGTTAATTGGATTGCAGTTATCTGTGGTCCAGTTCCCTAATTATTTAGGTGGGATGATTTTTAGATAATGGAATGCCTTAAATGACAGTTGCCGCCGTCACCTTAGACTCCACTATCTGTGACATTGGATCAAAACCCACATGTTCTATTACTACAATAATTATTAGATAACATTGGCATATATCATCTAATTATTGCTACAGCTCTAGATTCAGGTTTGAAATTAAGATAAAGAAAATAAAACTGTATCCGGATAGGAGTCAGCTGAGCAGCTATTATAATCCCGGATGGAAGAACCGCCAAGGCTTCCACCAACCACTATCCGGACCATGCAAAATAACATCTAGTAATTAATATACAGACCACGAGCTAGTTTATCCGTGTGGTAATACCCGCCAACATTAGTCTGATATATTCCTTACTAGCTATTTCACACAACACGGAAAAGATAAAATAAATAAAAGAAAATATTTTTGTGTCATCTTGTATGAGAGATGATAATGGCAAAAATTGTCCATTATTTCCAATCCATTTCCGTGTCTGAGACGGACATTTTGATCTTGATTCCATCTTATTTCAATAAGAAAGCAGTTGAATTTGACAGATTAATGCGAGTTTATAAAAACGTCGAGCCGGTAACAAAAAGACACAAAATATGCAATTTTAAATTGTATTTGTGTTAGAAAAACCCAAAAACATGAAAAAAGGAAAAAGAAAAGAAAAAGGAATGAAAAGATGGGCAAAAGAATAAAAGAGCCCACAAAAATCCAAAAAGATGGGAAAAAGATAGAAAATCCCACAACTGAAATTTGGTTAAGTGTTGAAGCATAGTTCGAATTGTGCAATTCGAATTAATTCGAATTGCACAACAATTCGAATTGCTAAAGAAAGCAAAGAAATGGTTAAGTGTTGGAAGGGATGCAGAAGGCTAATTCGAATTATTCAAGTTCGAATTAATTCGAATTAGGGAATGAAGAGAGAAGAAACCCAAAGGCAAGAAGAAGATGCAATTCGAATTGTCCAATTCGAATTAATTCGAATTGGCACAAACAATTCGAATTGCCAACAAGTGCAAGGAAGCCAAGCAGAAACCCTCATCCAATTCGAGAAAAGACCAATATTCACAACAATTCGAATTGACTACTGAAGGCTACAATTCCAGCTCAAGGAAGAAATCTCACAATTCGAATTAATTCGAATTGGTTGAGATAATTCGAACTTCACTCATTGAAGCTGTGGAGCATGAGCACAACATTGGTGGGCCTAGGGTTTTGAAGATTGTCTATAAAAGCAGACCTTCCACAACAGAATGAAGAGATCAAGAATTTTAACCAAAAGGCAGCTTGGGACAAAAAGAACAGGAGGAGGTTCCACACCCCTTAAGGGTTAGGTAGGTAGTTTAGTTTAGTTTAGTTTATTTTCCTTGCAAGTAGTGTAACCTTTACATGCTTTAATCTTAGTTTAGTGTAGAAGCAGTTTGTGTAACCCTTAGAGTAGCCATTTTCCATATTTTTACATGCTTTCTAGTTAGAATAAACCCTACCTTCAAGCTAATGATGGTTTTGGGTTCTTTATTTTGCTTTCAAGTGTCAATACAAGGAAAATTTCCAGAAATGGTTTATTCATTTGTTTTGGCACTCTTTAATGCTTTCCCTAGAAATAAATGCTTAGTATGTTTGTTTGTTTCAACTAGGTTACGTTTATTATGTCCTAGTTGACATTCAAACTTAATAAATGCATGTTTGGTGGGTTTTTGGCTTGATTTAGTGCCTTAGAGCTTCAAATAAGTGTTCTTAGGTTTTAGATGTTTTTAAGGTTTGTTTTAATTTATATTTAAGTTTTATTCTTCCTGCCTTAATCTTATTTCATGCTACCTTAGATAACTTGAGTGTTCTTAGTTTACTCATGCAGTTCTTAGATAACTAGATGTTTTAGGCTCTTTGATCTTTGATCTCTTGTTTGTAGAAATAGGGTTTGAATCTGGCCAATACCCACTAGACATGTATCTGTTTATTTCTTGAAAATCTCACTAGGGTGGCTGTGAAATGACACTGATGTGAGATGAGGGATTTAGTAAATCTAAACCCATCATTACAATGCAGTGTTCACCTAACCCATACTTGTGAGAACAAAAATTGTTGTTGTCTGAAAATATGTGATTCGAATTGAGGCAATTCGAATTAACTCGAATTGCCTAAGAAATTCGAATTGCATAGCCAAATTCTTCTCTTCATGTGGTTTCCAACCAATTCGAATTATCCAATTCGAATTAATTCGAACTTGCTCAACAATTCGAACTGGCTTGAAAACCCACATTGTATCCATTGCCATCCCCTCATGCCTTAGTTTATTTTCCATCTCTTACCAATTCGAATTGTTGCAATTCGAATTAATTCGAATTGTTGCAATTCGAATTAATTCGAATTGCTGAACAATTCGAATTCACCTTCCTCTTGGGGTATATGCCTTAGTCAATTTTGAGCAAGGAAAGAACTTCATCAATTCGAGTTGTCCAATTCGAATTAATTCGAATTGCTCAACAATTCGAATTAGATGATATCTCATTCCTTTGAAAGGATTAATTGGGTAAGATTATACTTCATCCTTCATGCATTCTCAATTCGAATTACCCCAATAATTCGAATTGAACTATCCCTTCTATTTTGAAAACTCCAAAAATATTTTCTTTCATGATTTGTGTAAGTTGCATGGGTGTATTGGGCCTAGGCCCAATTCATCTGATTTCTATCCATTACACATTTCAAGCCACTAGTGTCCACTTATTGTGTGCTTAACACCCACACAATACCAAAAACATTTTCCTTATTTTCAAATTTTCCTTTTTATTGTGTGTATGAATGGATAATGAGAAACACCACAGATTAATGTTGGTGAAAGGTCCCTTCACAGGGATATCGACTAACCCGTCTTCTGTGTGTCAATTATTATTTGTTATTTTGCATGATCTGGTTAGTGGTTGGTGGAAGCTTCGGCGAGCGTTCTCTTCACTAAGAGTTTCGATTAGTCACTCAGCCAATTCCTAATCAGATACAGTTTTCATTTTCTTTTTCTTAATTTCTTGACCTGAATTCAAGTTGCAATAGTATCAACTGACGTCGACCAACATCAGTTGAGAGATATTACAGCAAGAAATATGTGGGTTATTTTTCCACTCACAGACAAAAGAAAACTAAATGACGGCGGTCACCGTTGTTTGGGATTCTTTCTGTCTACAACCATTCATCTTGGATAATTGGGAACCGGACAGCAGATGTTTGCAGTCCGGAAAACCCCAACCATCTCTGGCACTCTTTTAGCCGATTTCTCCTCATCTCAGGCTAATTCACTTTTGTGTATCGTATTCTGTCTAACCCCACCATTATATTTTGGGGTATTTTATTTTCCTTTTCATATACTTGTATGCATGATACTATTATGTAGATGTTGTGGTCGTACTATTATTTTGGGGATCCTTCCCCTTGGACATAGAAGTCTTGATTTAAATCAGATGCTGCATAATAAATTTCCAACAAAAATTCCTTTATAAAATCCGGATCTGAGTAAGGGATAAATTCGACAGTTATGACTAATTCATCTTCCACTGGGGATCGATTTTGAGAGCTTAGAAGCAGAGTCAGCGATTAGGTCTCACATAGACTGAAAGGATCTGTGTTTTAATTGAGAGTCTAGTACCTGTTTAGGGAATGATTTTCAAATATCCATTTGCTTCTCAAAATTACTGTGTGTTGGAAATCTGATATTGGATATCGCATTAAGTCAATATCCACTTGGGTATAGATGAGATGTGATAAATAATATTAGAGGAACAACATATAGGACTTGGTGAATTTATAAGGTAAGGTCGAGTATTCCTTCGACTACTATCTTCTTCTGCCAAAGTCTAGAATTGAGTCTTGAGTGAGTACATCCGGAATAGGTTCATTTATGGATCTGTTTCATTTAGTTTGTATCTCATAACTACCTAGATGTTGTAAGCCATGTGGCTTATTGATATCTCGGGGGTTCTTGATCTGCATCTGGTCACCAAGACCAGGGGCTCTTTTATACTAACGGAAAGAGACGTTTTTAACGATTCCGAGTGATAGATTTAAATGCTTTCTTTACAGCTTTCTTTACTGCTTTCCTTTAAATGCTTTCATAGAGGTCACTCGGAAGAATTAGGGGCTGTCCATCTGTTAAAAGGTTTGAGAGTTATGGAATGGTTTGGGGCTTTATTTGAAACTTTGGGTGTGACATGGGGGAATGATAGGAGTACTTGGCATGTCAACTAATGATATGTTAGGTGTTGCTTGTCCACCACAGATATGTAATGTAACTTCACAAGGCCTGTGGAGGGAGTTATAAGTCTGTGGTATCTTAGAAATTGCTATCTTAAGAGCATGTAAACTCTTACTGTAAGTACCTGTCTGTTAAAGGGAACATGGTATAGAGAACATGAGAGTTAGCTAACTAGAGGATTATCCCAAACTAAGATCTGTGTATAAAAAAATGGAAGTTTAATTGTGTTTCATCTGAACCTTGTCCAATCTTTATTATTTCCTCCCTGTCCCTTCTGTCATATTTAAATCTGCTTTCTAGATAGTGTAGCATAATTTTAAATTGCTTTCGTAGTATAGATTTAGTTGCTTTCCTCGACCTATTTTATCATGCTTTGTAGAATAATTTTTACTGCTTTCATGATCTGATTTAATTTATGTCAAGTAGTTGTTAGAAACCCTTACAAAACTTGAATCGAGTAACCGAGTGGAAAATCTTAGTAAACGACGTGGGCCCTGCTTCCATCGCACATCCTCCAGTGAACGATCCGGTACTTACTATAAATTACTGCAATTTTTGACCCGTGCGCTTTCGGGAGCACAGTTTCGTGACACGAGTAAATAAAAATAACATTTTGGGAAAATACTCATACAGTGGGAAGATGTTCAAGAATTTCATGGGAGGTATCTTCTTGACATGAAATTAAGAGAAGCATTATGGTGCAGATACCTAGGACTTTCAGGGTGACAGACTGAAGGTCCATCCCGGTTGCACCGTGATACTTGTCAAAAGTTTCATGGCTGGAAGAACCACAGCGCCGTTTGAACCCCACAGGAGTAATAAAAAAGGGAAATCTTAGTATATTCTTAAACCCCTTCCCCCAATCATAACTCTTTTCATTTAATAAATCCGAATTTGGAAATTGTATTTAGACGGTTCTTCAACCCCACAGTAGCAAAATGAAACTTGGCTTGGGAGCAAAAGTTTCATGGCCGTTACTGGGGACTCTTGAGGCACCATTTGAAATAACAGTTTCCTCCTTAAGCAATAAACCAGCTAAAGGAATTTTCAGAAAATTACTCGTGTCGGCGAAGCTCATCAAAAGTTTCATGGCGCCGTTGCCGGGGAGGATGCAGCGCCGTTTACTAGGAGAATTACATTCCTGATTTACTCATAGATAGTTCTTGTATATATTCTTGAACCGTTACTAACCTGGGGGTTGTACAGGTACTGTCAAAAGTTTGATACCAACTGCTTCTGCAACGGAGAAGGAACACATTACCGGAGCTACTGTTCGATCTAGAAATAGAAAGGACCGCTCGCCAACTGAGGGCAGAAGCCAGAAGACGGAAAGAGCAGGAGCGTCGGACCCGCACTTCACCTGAAACACCAAGCAGCGATCTATCAGATATGGCAGAAAACCAAAACATTCCCCCGATCTTACCCATAGACCAACCACCAAATAACCCTGGTAATGGAGCTGACGGAGGAGTGGTAGAGCATCCTAATCGTGCCAACGAAGAGGAGAACCAAATCCTAATCAGCAGCAATACCAGCAATTCCACCAACAACCACCACCACCCGTAAACCAATTTCACCAAAACCAAAACATACCAAACCAACAATACCAAAACCAAGCTTTCAATCCAGATCAATTTCAGAACAACCCACAAGATCCACATAACTTCCAGCAATTTCCAAATTATCACCAACAGTACCAGAACCAAGCCGAACAAGGAAATCAACAATAGCAGCAAGCAGCAGCAGACTTCATGCAACCAATTGTAGAGCCCTATCTGGATGGACCTGGGAGAGCACATTTTCCCGCACGCAATTTCGAGCTCAAACCGGCACTCATTAATTTGGTGCAAAACAATCAGTTCTGCGGTGCAAATCATGAGGACCCTCATGATCATCTCCAGACCTTCCTGGAGCTCTGCGACACGATCAAAAATCAGGGAGTCTCTCCTGATGCTATAAGGCTAATGTTGTTTCCATTTTCTTTGTATAGTGGTGCCTGGGACTGGTATAAGTCATTGCCTATCAATCTGCGGAGCACTTGGGCAGACTTGGTGAGGAGCTTCTTGCTGAAGTATTTTCCAGAATCAAAGATTGAGGAAGGACGAGCTAAGATTGGAGATTTTAAGATGAAGCCAGATGAGTCATTATATGATGCGAAGGAAAGATTCTTGGGCCTCATCAGGCGATGCCCCCAACATGGGTACGCACCATGGGAGCAATTGAGGAAATTCTATGGAGGACTCACCCATCCATGGAGAACAATGTTAGACGCGGCTGGCGGACGACATTTACTCCACTTGCCTATGGACCAAGCTTGGGAGAAGATTGAGACAATGTCTGTCAACAGATCCATCCTAAACACAGACGACAGGAAGGAAGGCCCTCCTAGAAAAGTCTTTGCTGTAAGTGAAGGGAAAACAGATTTTGAAAAATTGCAGGAACAGGTAGCTGCGATACAGCTGAGTCAGGATAAAGGGAAGGGAACGGACGCTTCCCAGGCAGGAACCTCATTTGACCAAGTTCAAACACAGCAATCGGGAGTTGTCTGTGGACTGTGTCAGGGACCTCATCCAACTGATACATGCCAACAGATAGCTACCGAAAGCTGTAATTATGCCGGGAACTACCAAAAACGCCATCCTAACCTCTCTTATTCCAACAACAATGCACTTAATGCGCATTTGTTGCAGCCAAACCAGCCCAACCAGTTCCAAAACCCACAGCAATACTTCAGACCTCAGAACCAAGGATTCGTCCAGCAAAGAGTGCAGAACTTTCAAAATCAGAATCAGAATTTCCAACCTCAAATTCAACAAAGGCCTAATCAGAACCAAGGTCAGAATTTCCAGAATTTCCAGTCCCAACCTGATCAGAATCAGCAATATAACCAAAGGCACCATCTCGTTTGGAGAACTTGATGACTGAGTTTATAGCCAACCAAAAGGATATAAATCAACAACTGCAGTCATCAATCAAGAATGTGGAGACGCAAGTCACCCAATTGGCCAAGGAACTACAGAACAGGGGGAAAGGAACACTTCCAAGCAGTACTGAAGCTAACCCGCAGTGTAAAGCAGTCACATTGCGGGGAGGCAAGACTCTAAAAGGAATTGTTGGACATGGAAAAGAGACGGCCGAGGAGGAAAAGGATCTAGTGGAGGGTGAAAAAGAAAGTGAAAGGATCGAAGGAGGAGACGGTATTGGACTGGTCAAGGACAAATCAGAAACAGCTATTTCGCAGGCTGAAGCTGCAAAGGGAGCTGAAAAGGGTAGGGTTGAAGGTACAACTTCCTTCTCTTTACCACCTAAAACAAATAATAATAAGTACATGCCAAGGGTGCCATACCCGGCACGTCTTAAAAATAAGGAGCAAGATGAAAAATTTAAAAAGTTTTTAGAAAGACTGAAAGCTGTCGAGATCACTATTCCATTGGTCGAAATGATTTCAGAAATGCCCGTCTATGCTAAATTTCTTAAAGAAATGATTTCAGGGAGGAGAAAAATTGAGCAGGAGGAAGTAGTGATTTTGAACAGCAGCTGCAGTGCCATTATCCAAAGAGTGCTACCGGAGAAGAAGGAAGATCCAGGATGTATTACATTGCCGATCCACATTGGGAAAACTAATGTTGGAAAAGGATTGTGCGATCTGGGATCGAGCATCAACGTCATGCCACTTGCCATGGTGAAACGTCTTCACTTGGGGACAATTGAACCGGTTACAATGAAGTTACAGCTGGCAGACCGATCAATTACCCATCCAATCGGAATCCTGAAGGACGTAATTGTCAAGACGGGAGGGACCCTCTTCCCCGTCGACTTCATTATTTTGGATATAGAGGAGGACTACGAGATGCCACTGATCTTAGGCCGCCCCTTTCTCTCAACCGGCGGTGCACTTATAGACGCTCGATCAAATCATATCAAGCTCCGAGTCGGAGAAGAAGAATTGGATTTCAACATGGGAAAACTGCAGAAGTTCCCGTCTGAGGGATCTTGTTCCATTTTTGATGTAATAGATAGTAGGAGTGAGGATGAGAGCATAGACTCTGTGACTGATGAGCCAAGCAAAGTTTCAAAACAGGTACTGAAGCCTGAAGGTGCGGAGCAACCAAGGAGCTGCAACGCGGTCCACTTCGAGGATCCTATCTCTGGGGACCTTGAAGAATTCGATGGAGTTGAGTTCATCCCGGAGGAAGAGGAAAGCACTACTGAGGAGGAAATGGATCCTGTACTGACACAGGATCCTGAAGGTAAATCTGATCTCTCTCTCCCACCCATTTCTCGCAAATTGCTGCCCTCCGTTGAATGCCCACCAGAGCTTGAACTTAAAATACTTTCGGATCATCTTAAGTACGTCTTTCTCGCTGAACATAAAAGATTACCGGTGATTGTGTCAGCCAAGCTGACACAAGAACAAGAAAAAGCTCTGGTAGACATTCTAAAGAAATATGTACATGCAATCGGATGGACCATTTCTGACATAAAAGGAATAAGCCCCTCTGTTTGCATGCACAGAATTTTAATGGAAGAGGAGTATAAGCCCTCAAGGCAACCACAAAGGCGTCTGAACCCCCATATGCAGGAAGTGGTAAGGAAAGAAGTTATCAAGCTCTTAGATGCTGGTATCATCTATCCTATCTCTGATAGCAAATGGGTTAGCCCAGTGCAGGTCGTACCGAAACGTGGGGGGATCTGTGTAACGACTAATGAGCAAGGAGAAGAAGTGGTGACGCGTCCAGTGACCGGTTGGAGAGTTTGCATCGACTACCGGAAGCTCAATATCGCTACCAGGAAGGACCATTTCCCCTTGCCGTTCATTGATCAGATGCTGGAGAGGTTGGCCGGAAGGGAGTACTACTGCTTTTTGGATGGGTACTCTGGCTATAATCAGATTGTAATAGCTAGTGAGGATCACGACAAGACCACATTCACGTGCCCTTACGGAACTTTTGCGTACAGGCGTATGCCTTTTGGACTTTGTAATGCGCCTGCCACATTTCAACGATGCATGATGTCAATTTTCTCAGAATTTATCGAAAAATGCATTGAAGTTTTCATGGATGACTTCTCTGTGTATGGAGATACTTTTGATGAATGCTTGACTAATCTTGCACAAATTTTAAAAAGATGTGAGGACACCAACCTAGTTTTGAACTGGGAAAAGTGCCATTTCATGGTCACCGAAGGAATAGTGTTGGGTCACCGCATCTCGCGCGCAGGTATCGAAGTCGACAGAGCTAAGGTTTCAGTCATCTCAAACCTACCATTGCCTAATTCAATAAAAGCAGTTAGGAGTTTCTTAGGGCATGCCGGTTTCTACCGGAGATTCATTAAAGACTTCTCTAAAATTGCCAAGCCGCTCACTAACTTGCTTTGTAAAGAAAACCCTTTTGTAATAAATGAAGCGTGTGTTCAAGCCTTTGACACGCTCAAAGGAATGTTGATTTCTGCCCCAATAGTGCAACCACCAGATTGGTCAATACCTTTCGAGGTAATGTGTGATGCAAGTGATCTCGCCGTGGGTGCAGTTCTTGGGCAACATAAGGAAGGGAAGCATTGTGTAATTCATTACGCAAGTCATGCCCTGAACGAGGCCCAAATTAACTACACCACCACGGAGAAGGAGATGTATGCTGTGGTTTTTGCGTTTGATAAATTCAGACAATATCTCATTGGTACGAAAACCACAGTGTACACAGATCACTCTGCACTGAGATACTTGTTTAGCAAACAAGACGCCAAACCTCGATTAATCAGGTGGGTACTTTTGCTGCAGGAATTCAACATTATAATAAAAGATAGAAAAGGCAGAGACAATGGTGCTGCTGACCATTTGTCTCGACTAGAAAATGATAAAAATGAGCTAGCCGTAAATGAGAATTTTCCGGACGAGCAACTGTTTGCCTTGCATCTTCATGATCAAGCTTGTCCGTGGTTTTCCGATATTGCTAACTTTTTAGCATGCGGAATAACCCCACCATTTCAAAGCAGAGGCCACAAAGCGAGGTTCAACCGAGATGTAGTTAACTACTTCTGGGAAGACCCTTACCTCTTCAAGTATTGTGCAGATTCGATTATTAGACGATGTGTAACTGAGCACGAGGCTTACCAAATCGCTAAGAAATGCCATGAATCGGAATATGGAGGTCACCATGGCCCCACTCGAACAGCTCATAAGGTACTCGAGTGCGGTTTTTATTGGCCTACCATTTACGAGGATTGCAAAGCGTTTGTTAAGCTTGCGACAGATGCCAAAGATTAGGGAATATCTCCAAGAGGGATGAGATGCCTCTGCAAGGAATTCTCACTCTCGAGATTTTCGATGTATGGGGTATTGACTTCATGGGACCATTTCCGACGTCTGATGGGAACCATTACATCTTGGTAGCTGTCGATTACGTTTCCAAGTGGGTTGAGGCCGTGGCACTGCCAACCAATGATGGCAACCAGGTCGTCAAATTTTTGAAAAATAACATTTTCAATAGATTTGGTGTACCCAGGGTGATCATATCAGATGGAGGAACCCATTTTGTTAATAAAGCATTTGCAAATCTTATGAGCAAAAATGGGATTCTCCACAAGATCGGCACGCCTTATCATCCCCAAACCAGTGGTCAAGTCGAGGTCTCTAACCGCGAAATCAAACACATACTCGAGGCCACTGTGGGGACAACTCGCAAAGATTGGTCACGTAAGCTCAATGATGCTTTATGGGCATACCGCACTGCATTCAAGACTCCCATTGGGATGTCTCCTTACAGACTCATCTTCGGAAAAGCCTGTCATTTGCCTGTAGAACTAGAGCATAAGGCTTACTGGGCCGTACGAATGCTCAATTTTGACTCCCGAGTTGCCCAGAGTAAGCGCAAGTTGGACCTCAATGAAATTGAGGAAATACGTGCGCAAGCTTATGAAAGCTCGAGGATTTATAAAGAGCGGACCCAGAAGTTACACGATCGTCGTATTAAATTTAAACACTTCTATGTTGGCCAGAAGGTCTTGTTATTTAATTCTAGGTTGAAGCTATTCCCCGGAAAGCTTAAATCCAGATGGGAAGGGCCATATGAAGTGATGCACGTGTTTGAGAGTGGAGCTGTCAGGATCCGAACTGACAAGGGAGAGCTGGTGGTGAATGGACACAGACTGAAGGAGTATCTTGGGCAGTTCGACCCCGAAAAAGAAGCTCAGATGACAACAGAACCGGCTTATGTTCAATAAATATTATAAATATATTTTCTTACTTATTTATTACTTTCTTCACTTATTTTTATTGGGACAAAGTATCCAAAAATCAAGTGAACATTTAGAGTACTAAGACTCTAAATGTGAGGATGTTGATATTTGGAGAAAACCTAATACCTTTTCATAATTGTTTTGCAGGAATTCGAGGAACCAACAAAAAGAAAGATAAAGCTTCCAAAAATCAGGTTCCCGGTTGGGTTAACATTATATTTAATGGAGGTTAATTTTGGAATTTAGAGAAATCTAAAATCCAGAATAAATTCATAAAATAAAATTATTAACCCAACCTATTTTATGCACGCAATATGTTTTGGATTATAATTCTGTGTAGATATGTTTGCTATTGAGTTCATCTTGATGAACATAAATTTTTGAAAATCCAAAAAATTTTCCTAAGTCTTGAATGTGGTATACTTTTCATTTCAAGAAAATTCGAATTAATTCGAATTGCTTGGAACAGACCACATTCAAGACATTCTGCCTTGGAATTTTCACCTTCTGATTTGTTAATTCGAATTAATTGGGCAATTCGAATTAATTCGAATTGCCATGAAAATTCGAATTGGCAACCGAGGCAGAATTTTCGGATTTATTTTGGCCAAGTAGTGCAATTCGAATTATAAGGCAATTCGAATTGCCTAACTAATTCGAATTAGCATGCACAAGGCATTTTCCTCAGCAAGTGAGCAATTCGAGTTATTCTAGCAATTCGAATTAATTCGAATTGCCTGAATAATTCGAATTAGCTCATTTCAGCCTTGTGCAGATTTTGCCCACATTCTCAAGTTCGAATTATGAGCCAATTCGAATTAATTCGAATTGATCTCAATAATTCGAACTTGCTTGGTTTCTTTGTCTTTCAAGCCAATTCGAATTAATTCGAATTGGCTTGAATAACTCGCATCTCTCACAGAATGCACCAATTCGAATTAATTCGAACCTCCCTGTCCAAATCCTTTATATATCCGTGTTTCCCCCCCACTTCCATCACTTTCACTTTTCACATTTCCAAAACACTCGTGTTTTCTCTCTCGCGAACCCTTCTCCCTCGCGAAAACCAGTCACTCATCTCGACATTCCCTCCGCTTGAACTCGTTGGAAATGGCTTCTTCATCATCCAACCCTAGTGGGAGCAGGGGGTAAGTGTCTCTTTTCCGTTTTCGCACTCGGTTTTCGCAGTTTTCACGTTTTGTCTTTTCGTATTCCTTGCGAAATCGAGGTTGGGGAGGGGAATGCTTTTGTTTCTCATGACGGGAAGAGTCGGAAAATGGTCGGAGTATGTTTGGTTTGTTCAGAAATGGGGTAGAAACCGACTAGGCAGAACCTAGGGTTTGATGACCTTTTTGATAAAAACTGCCATTTAAGGGTTCGAAGTTTTCTGTGGTAAAGGGGATGTTCTTATTTTGAAAATGAGGGTCTCAAAACCCTTAAAAATTTGATTTTTTTTTGTTCATATTGCAGTATTGTTGTTCCATTTGTGTTTATGTGCGTATCTGTGCTTTCTGCTTTGTGATTTTGGTAACTTGTAAGTAGGGTTAACACTTTGGTCATGCTTTCTTCAGCCACTGTGTTGTTTTTCAATAGATAATTGTGATGATGACTGAAAATGCATATAGATGATATCTGCGAAATTTATGTTTTTAACAGCATGAATTTTGTTGATAACATTAGTACATTACAGTAGTATAGATGAATCAATTGTTCTCGTTTGTTTTGGTGTTTGCATGTATATTATTATATGAATATTTTGGTAATAAATGCTTTTGTCGGGTACATGTTGCCCACATTTTGCAAACTCAACTCTAGAAGTTGACGTTTGCACATCTGGGAACATGGTATTACAGACAAAACCATGCCAAAATTTTTCCAACACTTTTGGCATGGCATTTATGTGTAAAAAGACAAAATGATAGATTGTTCCTTACCTTAAAGTGTTTGATCTTTGTCAACTTGGAACAAGTGGGGAATACTTGTAAGGAATGTTTTGTTTTATTCCTTAAAAACACACTTTCCAAAACAAAATCCAAATGGGGGACCACTCACATCCCCAATTTCATTAAATAAACAAGTCAACACCTTTTCATAAAAATCCAAAAATCGCCTTTTGTATGCATGCATGTCTATTTTTTTTCTCCTTCTTTATTTCTTATTTTTGGTCATGGTCCATTATACATACTAGTAATTGTATGATTTATCGCTTGCATTCGAGTTTCATCATTAATCTCTTATCTTCCCTACCTCACATGATTTAAATCACTTTTTAAGTGGTAAAAAAATCAAATTCCTTCGTAGGCTCAATAACCTACGAAATTTTCTCTTTTTGGTCCTTTGACCACCCAAAAACATCTTAGACTATTTATAGTCTAAGAAAAATTTTAAGGATCCAAGATCCTTGTCTCTCTTGCTCGCCTTATTTCTGTTGTAATAAGAGTAGATTTGATAATCTGACCCCTTGGATTTTCATAGTGTGCCTCAAGTGAGACAGGTGCTAGAAAGTGAACTGTACTTTGAAGTGGCTGAAGGTATTAGGCTGAGGGTCTCAGACCTAATCATCTCTCCATGTCTTTTCAGAGACATCATTCCCCTAGCCCCAAACGATGATCACGAGGAAGAAACTCAACTACTGGATCTGCCAGTGGAGCTCCTAGGAGAAATCCTCTCCCGCATCGGAGAGGATTGCATCAAGAAAGTGTGGAGGGTCAGAGAAGTGTGCACCAAGCTCAGGGACACAGCTGATCTTCCCATCGTCTACAGAAGGTGTGAACTGGAGACCACCATCGTCAAGATGTGGGAGCAGAGAATTGAACTGCAGAAGGAGGCACTTATGGCCAAATGCGAAGAAGCTGGCAACTACAACCTGAAACTCATCCCAGCCCTGCAGGCATTCGGAGCAGGAAACGAGACTCTGGCGTGTGAGCTGCTAAAGGAAGGGATTGAGGACAATCACAAGGCCTCAATCTTTGTCCGGGGATACATGCTGCTCAGCAAGCTGGATAATGAACAAGTCCAGCAGGGAGTGTCAATGATCGACATGATCATAACCGGCAGGTTCGTCATGCAATACGTTGGGACCAACGTCTTCGCATGGTTGGCTGATAGCCTGGAGACACCCGACCTGTTTGGAAATCAAGGACCAAGGGTCTACTGCACCAGGGTGATGGAGGAAGATGAGGATGACATGATAGATTTCTGCGTACCCTGCAGCTTGACGAACTATGTCCATTGGACCAGAATCTTCTTCCAAGGATAGAGGGGAAAGATGCTGAAGATGGACGGAATCTGTAGAGATTCACTTTTGACTGGACTGACTGGGACTATGGTTGCGGTAATCTTTTGACTGATCTGTGATGCTAACCCATTCAAGTGTACAGCTTTGTCTGTATTGATGTCTGATTGTAATTAAGGTCGTGTACTGTATAACGAACCTTAGAATTATCTGTTATGATGGGTGTACGACGTATTTTGGGCAGTCGTACATTTACTGCTTTCCACAAGAGAATTTCGTCTTGAGTTCTCCATTATTCGAAAAAGATGTGTGGCAGTCCAAGATGAATAAGTGACTGTCACGCCAAAAACAAGCTGTGACATGCTTGCATGCTCACAGTGTCTTTTTACTGCTTTCAATTAAACAAACCAGCATAAAACAAGCATAAATCTGTCACCTAAATTCACATGTTGAATTTAGGCTGATGACGAAATCTTCAGACTATTACATTGGGATAAAACAATTAAAAATATACATGACATAAATTCTTGAAGTTTTGAGCTATAAAAATCCAATGATATGATCACTTGAAAGACTAACAAACTTTCATGTTGAGAATTTGATTGAATGAGTTGTAAGGATTTTTCAAAGGTTAAATTTGAGAATAAAAGCATGTCATGATCAAACCGTCCCTTGTGAGATCTAAGCCGAGTCATTTTCACTCAATACTTCTTTGATTGTGTGAATCAATTCGATTAAAGGACACTAGAACTTGCACTTGGGACCGATTCAAGACCATGCCATATTCCCGAAATCGAGCATATGATCGAGGCACTTAGAAAAACCCAAAATTTTGGCTTTCGTTTGAATTCCAAACCCAAAAACATTTTTCCCTTTAGGATCAACCAATCTGAGCCTTTAAACCTAATTTTTCTTTGAAGCCCTCTATATTATTCATAGCCTTACAAAAAGACCAAGAAAATCAAACCCAAGTGTACATGAGCCATCCCATCAAGGCATTGTAATTTTTGATCATCAAATATGTATCAATCGGTATGCTATAAACCGATTCAAAAAAAAAAAAAAAAGAGAGAAGAAGAAGTTGAGATCCATTCAGCAAGAATAAATTGCAAATGACAAAGCAAATTAGACAAAGTCTAATGTCATGCAATAGAAAAAGAAAAACAAAAGAAAGATAGAAATGATGATGATCATAGACTCTACAAAATGCCAAGTTATGGTGGAATGGTGTCATGTTACTTTTTAGCCCAATAATTCCTTTTCCTACCAAATGTTACAACCGTATGCCCCGTTATAACCTTGAATAAGACCTCGGGATCTCGGTTTGAGGAAATGAGCCGGTGGCGAGTTGGTCCAGTTGCAAGCCTATGGGAGAATTTAATTGAATTCGATCCTGAGCGTTAATGATAAAAGCCAATCTTGAGAGTTGAACTTTCCGATTCTACTATATGTGAGGCTCTGCTTTGATTGATTAATGATTCATGTCATGCCTAAATTCAAGAATTAAGCCAATGTGATTTTCTAAACATATATTCAAGAAAAATTAACAATAATGATTGATTTGTATGTTCACTCAAGTGAGAAATATCATTCCATTAAACACTGCAACCAAGAGAGTTTAATACTTGTAATTTTGATTGTCTTATCCCAATATAAAAAGAATGAAATTTCTGAGGCCACGCAAATGGATTTAATGTGCAGAGTCCAAGCTCCTAGGAGCATTGACTCTGACTGCTCGGGGACGATCAGTATTAAATGTGAGGATGTTGATAATGGCCAAAATTGTCTATTATTTCCAATCCATTTCCGTGTCTGAGACGGACATTTTGATCGTGATTCCATCTTATTTCAATAAGAAAGCAGTTGAATTTGACAGATTAATGCGAGTTTGTAAAAACGTCGAGCCGGTAACAAAAAGACACAAAATATGCAATTTTAAATTGTATTTGTGTTAGAAAAATCCAAAAACATGAAAAAAGGAAAAAGAAAAGAAAAAGGAATGAAAAGATGGGCAAAAGAATAAAAGAGCCCACAAAAATCCAAAAAGATGGGAAAAAGATAGAAAATCCCACAACTGAAATTTGGTTAAGTGTTGAAGCATAGTTCGAATTGTGCAATTCGAATTAATTCGAATTGCACAACAATTCGAATTGCTAAAGAAAGCAAAGAAATGGTTAAGTGTTGGAAGGGATGCAGAAGGCTAATTCGAATTATTCAAGTTCGAATTAATTCGAATTAGGGAATGAAGAGAGAAGAAACCCAAAGGCAAGAAGAAGATGCAATTCGAATTGTCCAATTCGAATTAATTCGAATTGGCACAAACAATTCGAATTGCCAACAAGTGCAAGGAAGCCAAGCAGAAACCCTCATCCAATTCGAGAAAAGACCAATTCGAATTATTCACAACAATTCGAATTGACTACTGAAGGCTACAATTCCAGCTCAAGGAAGAAATCTCACAATTCGAATTAATTCGAATTGGTTGAGATAATTCGAACTTCACTCATTGAAGCTGTGGAGCATGAGCACAACATTGGTGGGCCTAGGGTTTTGAAGATTGTCTATAAAAGCAGACCTTCCACAACAGAATGAAGAGATCAAGAATTTTAACCAAAAGGCAGCTTGGGACAAAAAGAACAGGAGGAGGTTCCACACCCCTTAAGGGTTAGGTAGGTAGTTTAGTTTAGTTTAGTTTATTTTCCTTGCAAGTAGTGTAACCTTTACATGCTTTAATCTTAGTTTAGTGTAGAAGCAGTTTGTGTAACCCTTAGAGTAGCCATTTTCCATATTTTTACATGCTTTCTAGTTAGAATAAACCCTACCTTCAAGCTAATGATGGTTTTGGGTTCTTTATTTTGCTTTCAAGTGTCAATACAAGGAAAATTTCCAGAAATGGTTTATTCATTTGTTTTGGCACTCTTTAATGCTTTCCCTAGAAATAAATGCTTAGTATGTTTGTTTGTTTCAACTAGGTTACATTTATTATGTCGTAGTTGACATTCAAACTTAATAAATGCATGTTTGGTGGGTTTTTGGCTTGATTTAGTGCCTTAGAGCTTCAAATAAGTGTTCTTAGGTTTTAGATGTTTTTAAGGTTTGTTTTAATTTATATTTAAGTTTTATTCTTCCTGCCTTAATCTTATTTCATGCTACCTTAGATAACTTGAGTGTTCTTAATTTACTCATGCAGTTCTTAGATAACTAGATGTTTTAGGCTCTTTGATCTTTGATCTCTTGTTTGTAGAAATAGGGTTTGAATCTGGCCAATACCCACTAGACATGTATCTGTTTATTTCTTGAAAATCTCACTAGGGTGGCTGTGAAATGACACTGATGTGAGATGAGGGATTTAGTAAATCTAAACCCATCATTACAATACAGTGTTCACCTAACCCATACTTGTGAGAACAAAAATTGTTGTTGTCTGAAAATATGTGATTCGAATTGAGGCAATTCGAATTAACTCGAATTGCCTAAGAAATTCGAATTGCATAGCCAAATTCTTCTCTTCATGTGGTTTCCAACCAATTCGAATTATCCAATTCGAATTAATTCGAACTTGCTCAACAATTCGAACTGGCTTGAAAACCCACATTGTATCCATTGCCATCCCCTCATGCCTTAGTTTATTTTCCATCTCTTACCAATTCGAATTGTTGCAATTCGAATTAATTCGAATTGCTGAACAATTCGAATTCACCTTCCTCTTGGGGTATCTGCCTTAGTCAATTTTGAGCAAGGAAAGAACTTCATCAATTCGAGTTGTCCAATTCGAATTAATTCGAATTGCTCAACAATTCGAATTAGATGATATCTCATTCCTTTGAAAGGATTAATTGGGTAAGATTATACTTCATCCTTCATGCATTCTCAATTCGAATTACCCCAATAATTCGAATTGAACTATCCCTTCTATTTTGAAAACTCCAAAAATATTTTCTTTCATGATTTGTGTAAGTTGCATGGGTGTATTGGGCCTAGGCCCAATTCATCTGATTTCTATCCATTACACATTTCAACCCACTAGTGTCCACTTATTGTGTGCTTAACACCCACACAATACCAAAAACATTTTCCTTATTTTCAAATTTTCCTTTTTATTGTGTGTATGAATGGATAATAAGAAACACCACAGATTAATGTTGGTGAAAGGTCCCTTCACAGGGATATCGACTAACCCGTCTTCTGTGTGTCAATTATTATTTGTTATTTTGCATGATCTGGTTAGTGGTTGGTGGAAGCTTCGGCGAGCGTTCTCTTCACTAAGAGTTTCGATTAGTCACTCAGCCAATTCCTAATCAGATACAGTTTTCATTTTCTTTTTCTTAATTTCTTGACCTGAATTCAAGTTGCAATAGTATCAACTGACGTCGACCAACATCAGTTGAGAGATATTACAGCAAGAAATATGTGGGTTATTTTTCCACTCACAGACAAAAGAAAACTAAATGACGGCGGTCACCGTTGTTTGGGATTCTTTCTGTCTACAACCATTCATCTTGGATAATTGGGAACCGGACAGCAGATGTTTGCAGTCCGGAAAACCCCAACCATCTCTGGCACTCTTTTAGCCGATTTCTCCTCATCTCAGGCTAATTCACTTTTGTGTATCGCATTCTGTCTAACCCCACCATTATATTTTGGGGTATTTTATTTTCCTTTTCATATACTTGTATGCATGATACTATTATGTAGATGTTGTGGTCGTACTATTATTTTGGGGATCCTTCCCCTTGGACATAGAAGTCTTGATTTAAATCAGATGCTGCATAATAAATTTCCAACAAAAATTCCTTTATAAAATCCGGATCTGAGTAAGGGATAAATTCGACAGTTATGACTAATTCATCTTCCACTGGGGATCGATTTTGAGAGCTTAGAAGCAGAGTCAGCGATTAGGTCTCACATAGACTGAAAGGATCTGTGTTTTAATTGAGAGTCTAGTACCTGTTTAGGGAATGATTTTCAAATATCCATTTGCTTCTCAAAATTACTGTGTGTTGGAAATCTGATATTGGATATCGCATTAAGTCAATATCCACTTGGGTATAGATGAGATGTGATAAATAATATTAGAGGAACAACATATAGGACTTGGTGAATTTATAAGGTAAGGTCGAGTATTCCTTCGACTACTATCTTCTTCTGCCAAAGTCTAGAATTGAGTCTTGAGTGAGTACATCCGGAATAGGTTCATTTATGGATCTGTTTCATTTAGTTTGTATCTCATAACTACCTAGATGTTGTAAGCCCTGTGGCTTATTGATATCTCGGGGGTTCTTGATCTGCATCTGGTCACCAAGACCAGGGGCTCTTTTATACTAACGGAAAGAGACGTTTTTAACGATTCCGAGTGATAGATTTAAATGCTTTCTTTACAGCTTTCTTTACTGCTTTCCTTTAAATGCTTTCATAGAGGTCACTCGGAAGAATTAGGGGCTGTCCATCTATTAAAAGGTTTGAGAGTTATGGAATGGTTTGGGGCTTTATTTGAAACTTTGGGTGTGACATGGGGGAATGATAGGAGTACTTGGCATGTCAACTAATGATATGTTAGGTGTTGCTTGTCCACCACAGATATGTAATGTAACTTCACAAGGCCTGTGGAGGGAGTTATAAGTCTATGGTATCTTAGAAATTGCTATCTTAAGAGCATGTAAACTCTTACTGTAAGTACCTGTCTGTTAAAGGGAACATGGTATAGAGAACATGAGAGTTAGCTAACTAGAGGATTATCCCAAACTAAGATCTGTGTATTAAAAAATGGAAGTTTAATTGTGTTTCATCTGAACCTTGTCCAATCTTTATTATTTCCTCCCTGTCCCTTCTGTCATATTTAAATCTGCTTTCTAGATAGTGTAGCATAATTTTAAATTGCTTTCGTAGTATAGATTTAGTTGCTTTCCTCGACCTAGTTTATCATGCTTTGTAGAATAATTTTTACTGCTTTCATGATCTGATTTAATTTATGTCAAGTAGTTGTTAGAAACCCTTACAAAACTTGAATCGAGTAACCGAGTTGAAAATCTTAGTAAACGACGTGGGCCCTGCTTCCATCGCACATCCTCCAGTGAACGATCCGGTACTTACTATAAATTACTGTAATTTTTGACCCGTGCGCTTTCGGGAGCACAGTTTCGTGACACGAGTAAATAAAAATAACATTTTGGGAAAATACTCATACAGTGGGAAGATGTTCAAGAATTTCATGGCAGGTATCTTCTTGACATGAAATTAAGAAAAGCATTATGGTGCAGATACCTAGGACTTTCAGGGTGACAGACTGAAGGTCCATCCCGGTTGCACCGTGATACTTGTCAAAAGTTTCATGGCTGGAAGAACCACAGCGCCGTTTGAACCCCACAGGAGTAATAAAAAAGGGAAATCTTAGTATATTCTTAAACCCCTTCCCCCAATCATGACTCTTTTCATTTAATAAATCCGAATTTGGAAATTGTATTTAGACGGTTCTTCAACCCCACAGTAGCAAAATGAAACTTGGCTTGGGTGCAAAAGTTTCATGGCCGTTACCGGGGACTCTTGAGGCACCATTTGAAATCACAGTTTCCTCCTTAAGCAATAAACCAGCTAAAGGAATTTTCAGAAAATTACTCGTGTCGGCGAAGCTCGTCAAAAGTTTCAAGAGACATTGGTTTCTCATGCAAGGGTATGGAATTAAATCCATAATTACTCATTATGTCTAAATAATCACTCATTCCATAATTAATTAATTAATTACAGTCCGGATTATATACTTAGATCATTAGAGTTTAATTTTATAGAAAAGTCTTTTAATGGAAATTGAACAAAGTTTTTTATATCAATTTAATCATGGGTTGAGATCATTGGATTTCAACCTCAAAAATATTAATATAAAGGTCCATTTAATTAATGGAGTGAGATGGAGAATAAAAGTTTGGCAAAAAGGTGCCAAGCCTGTCGAGGAACAGAGTTTGTGTCGCGGACCATGGGTCCGCGATTGGGGATCTCGACAGAAAGGTGGGAAATAAGAGAAATTGAAATTTTGGAGATTAGAGTTGTCGTGTCGCGGAACAAGGAGTGTGTCGCGGACCATGGGTCCGCGACAGGGGTTTCGCGACACAAGGTGTGAAAATCCAACAAAGGGCATAATTCCTGGTCACGGAACAAGGAGTGTGTCGCGGACCATGGGTCCGCGACAGGGGTTCCGCGACCAGAGCCCTTCTAGAATAAAATTACAAGTATTTTGGGTCCTTGGTCGCTAATCAAATGGTTGTGTCACGGACCGTGGGTCCGCGACAGGTTTGGTTTGCGACCAGGGGTTTTAAAAGATTTATACAACATATGTTCTTGGACTCGCATGTCGCTAAACTGCCCTCTTGTCGCTGAACGTGGTTCCGCGACAAGAAGTGGCTAGCGACATGGGTGTGTTCAGGACACGTCAGAAAAGTAAAGTGGAACAGGAGCATGCATTGTGCGTGATCTTACCCATTTCAGATTTTAAAAACTACAATAAACTAAAAGTACCAAACAAGGGCAAATCTAGCTAGAGCATGCCTTACACATGAAGGAAACAAGAGACAATATTTAAAATAGGTTTAACCCTAATCTAGGCTCGATCACTCATAATCATGCAACATTATCCAAGAGAACATCACCAAAAGTGATATAAAATAGAAAATAAAAGTCAAAATGACCAACAGAGAAAGGAATAAAAAGAGATCCATGGGGTGTGAAACCCATTTCATGATTTTGGGACACATTCCAAGAATATTTTCCCATTTTATTAAGGAATTTGTTAATACCCATCATCCCGGATATCACAAACCCTAAAAAAACAAAGTTTAAAACTGAAAACAAGGCGAAAATTGGCTACCTAAGCTAGATCTACGCAATAATTAAATAATACAGAAAAATTAAAGCTAAACTAAACTAACCTAAAAACTACCTACAACTAAGCTCTACACTTGTTTTCAAGAGTGATTTTCTTGATTCTGTCCAAAATTCTGATCCTCCCTAGCTCATGGGGCTCACCTCATATTTATAGAAGTGGAACCCTAGGCCCATGGGCTTGATCTGAGGCCCATTGTGTCTCAAGACATCACAAACATCACAACTTTGTCGCGGGACTGGGCTGCATGTGGCAAGGCTTCTCGACTGGGTCTTGTGTCTCTATCCATGTCCGTGTCGCGGAAGCATGGACCGCGACAGGAGTTCCTCGACTGGGGCATGGCTTGGCCTCCAAGGTGTTGGTGGCGCGGAACTTGGTCGTGTCGCGGAACCATGGTCCTCGACCAGGGTTCCTCGACTGGAGGTTCCCAGACTGGTCTTTTCTTCATGTTGCATGCTGGTCGCTATCCTCTCCTGTGTCGCGGAGCCCTGGTACTCGACCAGGCTTCCTCGACAGGTGTTCCTAGACAGAGCTGACTGGGCCGGATGGGCCAAAGTTATTCTTTTTGTGGGCTTTTCGATTTTTCCCATCTTTTTGTATTTTGTGGGCTTGTTTATTCTTTTGCCCATCTTTTTCATTCCTTGTCTTTTCTTTTCTTTTTCTCATGTTTTTGGATTTTTCTAACATAAATATGTAATAAAATTACATATTTGTGCATTTTTCATACCAGCTCAATATTTTACAATTATGCATAAATCAGTCCAATTCGACTGCTTTCTTATTTAAAATAAGACCGGAATGCGATCAAATGCCCGTTTCAGACACGGAAATGGATTGAAAATAATGGTCATTTCTGGCCATTATCAACATCCTCACATTTAATACTGATCGTCCCCGAGCAGTCAGAGTCAATGTTCCTAGGAACACGGACTCTACATATTCAATTCATTTTCGTGGCTTCAAAAATTTCATTCTTTTTGGATTGGGATAAGACAATCAAAAACTACAAGTATTAACTTCCCTTGATTGCAGTGTTTAATGAAATGATACTTGCTCACTACATCGGGCCTACAAATCAAACATTATTATCAACCCTTCATGAATATCATGTTTGACAGATGCAGAGATTAAAAATGAGAATTAAGGGATGACACGAACACATCACAATTCATGAAATAGAGCCTCACATATAAGAGAATCGGAAAGTTCACTCACTCTCAATTGGGGTTTAATCATGAACGCTCAAAATCAATTCAATTAAATTATCCCATAAGCTTGCAATTGGACCAACTCGCCACCGGCTCATTTCTTCAAATCGAGATCATGAGGTCTTACTAAGGGTTATAACGGGGCATGCAGTTGTAACATTCGGTAAGAAAGGGAATTATTGGGCTAAGAAGTGGCAAGAATTAATTCTATCATAACTTGGCATATTTATTTAAAAATTTATGATCATCAATATTTTTTTTTCTTTCTTTTGCTTTTCTTTTCTATTGCATGACATTAGACTATGTCTAATTTGCTTTGTCATTTGCAATTTATTGCTGTTGAATGGATCTCAACAATTTTTTTTTTTGAATCGGTTTATTGAATACCGATTTGATGAATTGATGATCATAAATTTAATGCCTTGATAAAATTTATTCTTGCACACTTGGGTTTGAATTTTTGGGTCTTTTTGTAAGGATAGGAATAATATAGGGGGCTTCAAAGAAAAATTAGGCTTATAGGCTCAAATTGGTTAATCCTAAAGGGAAAATGTTTTTGGTTTGGAATTCAAACGAAGGCCAAAAATTTGGGTTTTTCTAGGTGCCTCGATCATATACTCGATTTTTGGAATATGGCATGATCTTGAATCGGTCCCAATCGCAAGTTCTAGTTTCCTTTAATCAAAATGATTCACACATCAAAGAAAATGAATGAGTAAAAGTGACTCATGGCTCAAACCTCACAAGGTTGGGTTGATTCATGTCATACAATATTCTCAAATTTAATCAAAGCTTAATTCTAACAATTTATTCAATCAAAATTTCTAACATGCAGATTTATTACCCAATAAGCTGATCACATCATCAAATTTTTATAGCTTAAAACCTCAGGAATTTATGTCATGCATGTTCTCAATTATATTATTCCAATTTAAAAGTTTGAAAATTTAATCATAAGCCTAGATTCAACATGTGAATTTAGAGCACGTTTATGCATATTTTTGCTGGTTATTTAATTTAAAGCAGTAAAGAGGCACTGCTGACACACGGAGTGTGTCAACAGCATATTTTTGGCCTGACAGTCACTTATTCATCTTGGACTGTCAGACATCTTTTCAGAAATAAAAGAACTAATAAAAACAGAGAGAGTTGTTGGGGTTGCAGAATCCCAATCTGAAAGCAGTAATTATATCAATTACAAGAGATTTCATTTGCAATCAAATCTATCTGCATGGATGGTTTGAAATTCTCTTATATGATATTTACAATTGAGCTCAAAAATGATGAAGTCAGAGATCGCCGTCTTTCTTCTCATCCGATTTCTTGGAGGAGCCAGCTTCATCAGGGATCTTCTTGAGTAAAGTTTGCAGGATCTGATTTTGACTGAGGATCAGTGATTCCACCATTTTTCGATTTCTCTCCTCTTTTTCTAGCATCATCCTTCTGAATTCTTCGTCTCTCTTTTCCTTCTCCAACTTCTCCTTCCGTTTTTCTTCCTTTTCTCTCCTACGCTCTTGGCGTTCTTCTTCAGCCCTCTTTCTCTGTTCCTCATGACTTGTCATAATGGCATCTGTCATGGACTTCATTCCTTCGAGCATAGATTGACTCATTCTGCTCATCATCTCAAATGCTTGGGAATCAGCCGGGAACTGGGATACATTTTGGCTTTGAGGTGTCTGTGGTTGAGTCGGAAACGGGGATGCCGGAGTAGGAAAAGGCATCTCTGTTTGCTCTTGCTGAGATCTCTCTTCTGCTGCAGTAGAAGGTCCCGCATCAGTACGGGCTTGCTTTGTTCCCTTCTTAGCCCTTGGCGGTCTACTCCTCTTCTTTGGTGCTTGCCTTCCGGTTATGAATGAGGATTGAGCATCTGAATCACCTCCTCCATACAGCTGGGGGAAAGAGTATCTAATTCGTTCTGTCAGGGGCAACCTTGGCACGCTGATGGGAGGGTTTACCTTCACGATGTCGTCCCCTGCAAATGCGCTCAAGTTGACGTTCTGGGCAACACAGATTCTTCTTATTAAGTTCGGGTAGCACAGAGCCTGCCTGTCCTCTAACCGTGCTACTATGACTTCGAACACATGCCTTCCTACGTTCAGCTTCGCTCCACTCCACATTCGTGCGAACCCCATCAGAACGCTCCCAGATGTGTTGTGTGGGTGCGAGTTGGGCCGAATCTTTGACATGTAGAATTCGTAGGTTGGCATGAAATGCATTCGTAGGAAGTTGGTGTCAAAAGTGTGCCCTGGGGCGGTGATTCTTGTCATGCTATTGGCCACGGTTGCATATTTTGCATACTCCTTTGTCTTGGCCCTTTTTACCATGATTTCTTCAGGGGGGAACTCACTTATGATGTCCGGGGTTCCAAAAAACTGATTCAACCATTCTGGTGATATGTCTATTACATGACCCCGGATCCAAGTTGTTCTGTTGGCGGCATTGATATTGCAAAAGAATTCTCTTGTCAACTCAACAAAACCATCTTCGTCATGATGCAGCATAAAATTTCCCCATTCTTGATTTCTGTAAAAGGTTTCGACAGTGGGATGAAGCAAGGCATCCTGTCTGAACCCTTTATCAGGCACTATCATCTTCTGTAGCTTTGCATACAGTTCTGCTCTTTCTTTGCTACCATTGAACTTAATCTGCACTTCTTCTTCACTCAGCTGCTTTTCTTTTTCATACTGTTTAGATCCCATTCTTTCCCTCACAGAGTTCTCAGACCAAAACTCTACTGGCCGAATAGATCCGACTGATTCATCGTCGCTCGAGTGCCAATCTGTTGGTTCATCACCCTCCTGCGGTTGCTCATTCATCGGTGCAGCTTCATGTTCTCTCTGACTTGGCTCTCCATAAGTTGTCTCTTTTCTAAGCTCCTCCTCATCTTCCCTAATTCGTGTGGCTTGCCCGATAGGACGTTGGAAAATGGGTGCCAGCTGCTCCATAAATTCATTCTCTTCCTGCATGGCCTCCTTTCTGTCGTCAGCCATGTCCTGTGATTTATTCGCTTTGGTTTGTGGCTCTATAACCCTTTGCTGCTCAGCGGCTTTTTCTTTTAGCAAATCCGCCAATGTGACTGGGTTCGTGGGAGTTTCGGCAGTTCTGATCACGGCTTCGATTCTGGCAGTGCCCACAAGTGGATCAACGATTCGAGATGCCTCTGTCTGATAACGAATCTGCTCAAGCGCCTCTCCTCGATCGATCCCTGTTTCAATCTGCTCATTCAGCCTGTTTTTTATGTCTCCCAAAATGGTCTCCTTATCGTGACCAGTGGGGCCAGTTCATGCAGGAGGTTGTTCTTCTTTGATTTTCAGTCCGGTTCCCTCTTTTCCGCCTATAATCATTAAATCATCATCCCCTTCCTGTCCAGCTTCACCAGTTCCTACAGAATTTCTGGCTTCTAGATCAGCTTGAAGTTTTTCGGCAACTTCCCGATCATGTGCCTCTTTCTTTTTCTTTTCCTCTTCAGCCCTGGTCTGCTGAATATTTTTTCTTATCTGTTCCTCCTCCGCAGCCCTCCTTGTTCTTTCAGCTCGTTCCTGCTCACTTATTTTATCCACTCCTGAATCACATGTTCCTTGATCTAGCAGCCCAGCTAATGCAAATTCGTCATTTTGCATTTTCCTGGCCAGTTCAGCATCTTGAGCAATTAGTTCTTTTCTTTTAGGTGGTGGAGGTGGCATTGGTTTCTTGCCTCTGTCCTTGGGATCCGTAGGTGCTGCCACTTTCCTAACTGTTGGTTCAGGTTCTTGGATCACCACTTTCTTTTCTGGAGCTCTTGCTGTTTTGTCTTTTTCAGCAGATTTGATCAATCTTCTTGTTGTTCCAGGTTGAGGCACGGGCTGACCTCCAGATGCAACAGCAGTGTTAGGTGTTTGCTCGGGCGGGATGGGTGGATCAGTGGTGGCGGGTGCTGCAGCAGGTGTTGACATTTCAGACTGAGTTGGCTGTGCTGGAGTCTGAATCGTTTCTTGCTGTACCACTGGTTCGGTGGTAGCAGCTTCCTGCACTTCGGTTTGCCCTCTTTGCGACAAAGCTGAAGCTTGTACTGCTGGCTGGGTAGGCTGTGGGTTGGCCTCAGGAGGAGTGGAAAAGTAGGCATCAATCTCAGCGTCTGGGTCTTCCGGATTTTCCTGTTGCGTATCTTCCTGAGCTTCCTGGGTCCCGAACAACCTGTGTGCAAATCTCAGATAATCGTGCACAAATGTCTGACTTGTTATCGGGACCAGTTTGAGCTCCCATGCCTTCTTGATTCGTGTGCAAAACAAGCTTCTGATTTTGTGGTTGTAGTGCATGACCTTTGTTCTGTTTCACTCCTTCCCATATTTCAGGGCTTCACTGTCCATTTCCATGAGGAGTTCAAGATATGAAGTTCTATATTGCTCCATCATGGTGTTGACCATATCCATTTCCAGCTCTTCTGTCACATAGGTCATTCTTTGCGCCATATCGTACTTCAGATATTCCCCTGCCTCGGCCTTGGTCATTAATCTGAGTTGCGTCTTTTTATCTGTCATTACTGACCAATTGTGGTGCTGCACCTCATAAAGGGCTTTCTCCCTTAATTCTCTGATGTGCTCGGGAAATCCAGGGTCTTCCTCAGTTCCCTTCTCCATTGGTCTCGTCTGGCCAAACCGCTTGTTTATGAAAATCGTCTCAAAATTATCCTCATCTGGCAGGGTCAATCCTTCATCCAATCTTTCTTGTGTTATGAAACCTCTGCCTTTTCCCCACAGAAGTGCCATCTCGTGCCATTCCTTCCGAGCTGCATTGATTTCTTCTCTGAACTTGTTTATCATGGTAGAGTTCCTTTCTGTGTTGAACTCCTCAATTCTCCTCAGTTTGTGGAGCAGGTTGTAACTCATTTCCCTATGTCTTAGCTTAGCCTGCCTGGTTACCCATCTCTGCTCTTCTCTTCCCATGTTGTCAAATAACCGCGGGTTCCAAATGCAAGGGAATGCTTCATACATTGAGATGGCTCCCTTTCCCAGTATTTGGCTCACCGGTAAAGGTCTTTCCACGAACTGCAATCGCACTTGTGGGTCTATGGGCTGGTCGGGAATGAGTATATCATAATTCGAGATATCGATTCCCACTGTCCCATTTTCTAAATGACGTTGCCAGACAGCTGTGTGTATCTGGAACTTCAGTGTGATCCTTTCCAAATGCACTTCGGGTGTCATTATGGAATCATGCGGGGCATGATCTGTCATTAGTTCCCAAAACTTCAGCATGTGATAGGAAAAATCCCTTTCTATGTTCGTCAGGGCGGTTGATCTATCTGCAGGAGGGATTTTTACGTCGCATCCGGGCCTTAATGATAACTCAGCTTCGGTGCCCTGGTCCAACGGTACATTATACACGCTTATCAGTGCTTCCCTGAGCTTTTTGATCTGGGTTCTGTTCGCCGAGGCTTCTATTGCTGCCTGATGTAGAGTGCAATCAGGCAGTCCAAGTGCCGACTTAATCACTTTTTCGTTCCTGAAAAATATAGGAAGTATTAGCTCCACTCAAGTTTTTATGTTTTTCGAAAATTGGGTTTCCAGTTAAAAATCAACATCCTCACATTTTGAACTTTGCTCGAAATGTGATTTATTTGATTAGTACTTAAAACTTTATCCATAGGCAAACACCATTAATTAATTAGAAAAAAGGTGTAAGTCATTGGACTTAGAGAAATTTTAATGGGCTATTGGGCCCAAAAAGTTTGATTTTCTATTGTATTAAACAAGTCCGAGACACTTGTTGAAAATGGAATGAGATGCGAATGACGGGACTGGATGCTCGAAGTTGGAATGTGCAGTGGAGATGTGGCGTAATGGATTTGCAAACTCCGAATTGCTTGGGCTGTATTTGGACAGTTAAAACATTCAAGAGGGGGGTGCAAACACTATTTTTAATTTTAAAATGGTTGACTTGTTTTATTTAATGAAAAAGTGGGATGTGTGGGGTCCCAATTTTTGGATTTTGAAAATGATAGCAGTTTTAAGTGGCAAAAATTACTGCTACTTCAACTCACACATTTAGTTCCATTGGGAACAAAAATACACTTGTCAACCAAAATTCCTAACAACTATTTTTGTCTTTTTGTGAAAAAGTGAAATCAAGAAAGAGGGAAATGGGGGTGTGCACAGGGGCTGCTGAAAGGGGCTTGGGTACACTGGGATTACCATAAACAAACACACAGCCACTTTTTCAACCAGCAGTACATACACACGCAGGATACCCACAAGGAAAACAGCATTAAATAATCTCCAGGGCATGCAAACAGTATGAACACTAAAACAGATTTCACAACCATGCTAACACCCTTCATGCTTTAAAAACCTCAAGCTCAATCAAACTGGCATGCTCTACTTAATCTAAAATAACAATCATGAGTCATCAACAACACCAACCTATTCAAAAATAACCCAGTGTTCGTTGAGAGACAAAATTGATTCAGACTTCTCAATCATAATAGATACAAAATGCAAGCATGCTCAAAGACAACATTGCAACAGAGGTATAGCAAAACATGATGTGGATATTAAACAAACTGTGAACCTTAAAAACTCGACAATGGAGGAAGTTACCCCCTGTCGAACCCTAAGGTGTTGCCTATGTTCTCTAGATAACCCAGGCTCTCAAAATCAAAAATCTAAACAACCCCTAACATTCCTCACCAACACAATCCGAATGCCCACCCCCTCAGTCATGCTCGCCCTACTCCCATCGCGACACAGGATTCACAAAAAACAATGCCCACAACTAACAATCTCAAAACCACACTCAAACAGTGGAGAAGTAACACATGGGAACCCATTTACACACAATCGTGAGTCAAAACACAAAAATCCCCAAAATCGCGAAAACAGGGGCCCGAGAATGCTTACCATGGTTCGGTATGCTTTTGAGATGATGAGGATGATGGTTCCATGGCGACAATCGGACAGAGTTTTGCCTGAGTTTGGTCGGAGATGGTTGCGAAGGACACGGTGGTGTGCTTCGGGAGAGGCAGTTTCAGACGAGAGGAATTCGAAAAGAAATCTAAGTGTTGGAAGTGTGGGGGGGAACGAGGGAGAAGAGGGGGGGTTAAATACTAATGGGCCAGTCGTGGAACCCTAGCCCATTGTCGCGGAACAGGGTTCCTCGACTGGGCTCGGCGACATTAGAGGTGTCGCGGAGTATGGCACTTGGTCGCGGAACAACGCTCCTCGACTGGGGGTATCGTGACCAAGCTGGAGAGAGGAAGGGTTAAGTGTAAATTGTGTCGCGGAACTGGTACCCAGTCGCGGAACAGTGGTCCGCGACACGGTGTATCGCGACCGCGACAAACATTACTCAGGGACAAGTGAAATCCGGTCGCGGAAGTGAGCCTGGTCGCGAGGCAGTGTCCCGCGACAGAGTGGTCACTCCGCGACACGGACTTCACTATGAGGGGGAAACTGTGTCGCTAATCTCCTTTTGGGCGCGGGGCAGTGTCCCGCGACACAGAAGGGATTCCGCGACATTTTATTTTGAATTTTCAAATTTTTAACGGACTGGGCCCGATTGTGATGCTTGGGCCTGAGTCCATTTTATTTGCCTTGGGTCTGAATTAATTCAGTCCAAGTGAATTCAAAATAATGGGCTGGAATTTAAATCAATCTACTTGCACAAAATTAGGTCGGGTCAGCTCCACTTATCTGCGAAATTTATTCCGGATTTTAAATTGCTTTAAATTCCGAGAATATTTTTCTTAGATTTGTGGAATTTTTCCAACCAAGAACCTGGTTTTCCATGCTATTTTTCTGCTCCTTCTTTTTGGTGGTTCCGGAATTCCTGCAAAGTAGATAAATACCCGATTGGTTAGGTTTTCTCCTCGAATCAACATCCTCACATTTAGAGTCTTAGTACTCAAAGCACTCCAAATGTTTAGCTAATTTGAGGGTACTTCTCTGTTCTGTAGTAAATAAATAAACTACACTAACTAGCTATGAGTAATCAGGAGTGTAATTCTCTTAATAAACGATGCTGCATCCTCCCCGGCAACGGCGCCATGAAACTTTTGACAAGTTTCACTAACACGAGTATTTTTCAATAAAATATATCAGGTTTGAATTTATTAAAAGAAAAGAGTTATGATTCGCGGGAAAGGGGTTTAAGGATATATTTCACTTTTTATTACTCATGTGGGGTGCTTTGATTTCAAATGGCGCTGTGGTCCTCCCCGGCATGAAACTTTTGACAAATTTCATGGTGCAACCAGGATAGACAGTTCCGTCTTGACCTTCAGTCTATCACACTGAAGGTCCCCGGCATCTGCGCCATGATACTTTTCATAATTTCATGTCATGAGTATTTTCTGAAAAAACAATAATCCCGGTTTTCAATTTTATTTGATGAAACCAATTTATGAAGGCGGAGTTGGGATTAGGGATATATTTATAGGTTGTCACGTTTTTATTACTCGTGTTAAGAAACTGTGCCCCCGAAAGCGCACGGAGTCAAAAATTGCAGTATTTATAGTAAGTACCGGATCGTTCACTGGAGGATGTGCGATGGAAGCAGGGCCCACGTCGTTTACTAAGATTTTCCACTCGGTTACTCGATTCAAGTTTGTGTTTTAAACTACCATCTACTTGACAGAATTTAAATCTAAGCTATGAAAGCAATTAAAATAAAGCAGATTAAAATAAAGCAGATAAAATTATTCTAGAAAGCGAATTAAATTTAATCTAAGAAAGCAATAAAATTATTCTAAGAAAGCAGATTTAAAGTATGACAGAAGGGACAGGAAGAAAAGAATAAAGATTGGACAAGATTCAGATGAAACATAATTAAACTTCCATTTTAATACACAGATCTTAGCTTGGGATAATCCTTCAGATAGCTAACTCTCATGCTTCCTATACTATGTTCCCTTTAACAGACAGGTACTTACAGTAAGGATTTACATACCTTAAGGCAACAAAATCTAAGATACCACAGATATATAACTGCCCCTGCGCAGAGGTATGCCATTTATCTGTGGTGGACAAGCAACACCAGACAAATCATTTATTGAGATTTCAAGTACTCCTATCATCCCCCATGTCACATCCAAAGATTCTAATCAAGCCCTGAACTATCCCTTAACTCTCAGTCCTAGTAGCAGTTACGCAACTCTCAATACAACCGATTGACCTCTAGAGAAAGCAGTTAAAAGAAAGCGGTAAAGAAAGCATTTAAAATCCTATCACTCGGAGGTTTTTGAAAGTCTGACCCTGGTAGTAAAAGAAAGCCCCCAGTCAGAATGACCGGGTGTGGATCAAGAATTCCCTATTCTCGGTGAACCGCTCGCATTGTTCACTTCCCGTCGGGTGGTTATGAGATACAAACTAATGAAACGAACTAATTTTTCCGGATGCACTCACTCAGGACTCAAAAATAGGCATTGGCAGAGGAGGATAGCAGTTGAAAGGAACTCAACCCTATCTTAGAAAATAACCAAGGCCTATGTATTGTTCCTCTAGAATTATCTATCACACTGTATTTGAATCCAAGTGGATCCCATCTCGGTGTGATAGTTAAGACTAAATTCCCAATACACAGCAATTTTGGAAAATAATAGATTTGAAAATCATTCCCTAAACAGGTACTAGACTCTCAATTGAAACACAGATCCTTTCGGTCTAGGTGAGACCTAATCGCTGACTCTGCTTCTAATTTCCCAAAATCAACCCCCAGTCGGATATGAATTAGTCATAACTGTGGAATTTATCCCTTACTCAGATCCGGATTTTTTTTAAATGAATTTTTGTTGGAAATTTATTGTGAGACATCTGATTAAAATCAAGACTTCTATGTCCAAGGGAAGGATCCCAAAATAATATTGACCACAATATCTACATAATAATATCATGCATAAATTTATAGAGAAGTGTAAAATTAAATAACCCAAAATATAAGGCGGGTTTAGACAGAAGTTGGAACACAGAGATGAAATAGCCGGAGATGAGAAGAATTTTGGCTAAAGAGATGACAAAATAATTAGGGTTAATTGGATTGCAGTTATCTGTGGTCCAGTTCCCTAATTATTTAGGTGGGATGATTTTTAGATAATGGAATGCCTTAAATGACAGTTGCCGCCGTCACCTTAGACTCCACTATCTGTGACATTGGATCAAAACCCACATGTTCTATTACTACAATAATTATTAGATAACATTGGCATATATCATCTAATTATTGCTACAGCTCTAGATTCAGGTTTGAAATTAAGATAAAGAAAATAAAACTGTATCCGGATAGGAGTCAGCTGAGCAGCTATTATAATCCCGGATGGAAGAACCGCCAAGGCTTCCACCAACCACTATCCGGACCATGCAAAATAACATCTAGTAATTAATATACAGACCACGAGCTAGTTTATCCGTGTGGTAATACCCGCCAACATTAGTCTGATATATTCCTTACTAGCTGTTTCACACAACACGGAAAAGATAAAATAAATAAAAGAAAATATTTTTGGGTCATCTTGTATGAGAGACATTGGTTTCTCATGCAAGGGTATGGAATTAAATCCATAATTACTCATTATGTCTAAATAATCACTCATTCCATAATTAATTAATTAATTACAGTCCGGATTATATACTTAGATCATTAGAGTTTAATTTTATAGAAAAGTCTTTTAATGGAAATTGAACAAAGTTCTTTATATCAATTTAATCATGGGTTGAGATCATTGGATTTCAACCTCAAAAATATTAATATAAAGGTCCAATTAATTAATGGAGTGAGATGGAGAATAAAAGTTTGGCAAAAAGGTGCCAAGCTTGTCGAGGAACAGAGTTTGTGTCGCGGACCATGGGTCCGCGATTGGGGATCTCGACAGAAAGGTGGGAAATAAGAGAAATTGAAATTTTGGAGATTAGAGTTGTCGTGTCGCGGAACAAGGAGTGTGTCGCGGACCATGGGTCCGCAACAGGGGTTTCGCGACACAAGGTGTGAAAATCCAACAAAGGGCATAATTCCTGGTCACGGAACAAGGAGTGTGTCGCAGACCATGGGTCCGCGACAGGGGTTCCGAGACCAGAGCCCTTCTAGAATAAAATTACAAGTATTTTGGGTCCTTGGTCGCTAATCAAATGGTTGTGTCACGGACCGTGGGTCCGCGACAGGTTTGGTTTGCGACCAGGGGTTTTAAAAGATTTATACAACATATGTTTTTGGACTCGCATGTCGCTAAACTGCCCTCTTGTCGCTGAACGTGGTTCCGCGACAAGAAGTGGCTAGCGACATGGGTGTGTTTAGGACACATATCAGAAAAGTAAAGTGGAACAGGAGCATGCATTGTGCGTGATCTTACCCATTTCAGATTTTAAAAACTACAATAAACTAAAAGTACCAAACAAGGGCAAATCTAGCTAGAGCATGCCTTACACATGAAGGAAACAAGAGACAATATTTAAAATAGGTTTAACCCTAATCTAGGCTCGATCACTCATAATCATGCAACATTATCCAAGAGAACATCACCAAAAGTGATATAAAATAGAAAATAAAAGTCAAAATGACCAACAGAGAAAGGAATAAAAAGAGATCCATGGGGTGTGAAACCCATTTCATGATTTTGGGACACATTCCAAGAATATTTTCCCATTTTATTAAGGAATTTGTTAATACCCATCATCCCGGATATCACAAACCCTAAAAAAAACAAAGTTTAAAACTGAAAACAAGGCGAAAACTGGCTACCTAAGCTAGATCTACGCAATAATTAAATAATACAGAAAAATTAAAGCTAAACTAAACTAACCTAAAAACTACCTACAACTAAGCTCTACACTTGTCTTCAAGAGTGATTTTCTTGATTCTGTCCAAAATTCTGATCCTCCCTAGCTCATGGGGCTCACCTCATATTTATAGAAGTGGAACCCTAGGCCCATGGGCTTGATCTGAGGCCCATTGTGTCTCAAGACATCACACACATCACAACTTTGTCGCGGGACTGGAATGCATGTGGCAAGGCTTCTCGACTGGGTCTTGTGTCTCTATCCATGTCCGTGTCGCGGAAGCATGGACCGCGACAGGAGTTCCTCGACTGGGGCATGGCTTGGCCTCCAAGGTGTTGGTGGCGCGGAACTTGGGCGTGTCGCGGAACCATGGTCCTCGACCAGGGTTCCTCGACTGGAGGTTCCCAGACTGGTCTTTTCTTCATGTTGCATGCTGGTCGCTATCCTCGACCAGGCTTCCTCGACAGGTGTTCCCAGACAGAGCTAACTGGGCCGGATAGGCCAAAGTTATTCTTTTTGTGGGTTTTTCGATTTTTCCCATCTTTTTGTATTTTGTGGGCTTGTTTATTCTTTTGCCCATCTTTTTCATTCCTTGTCTTTTCTTTTCTTTTTTCTCATGTTTTTGGATTTTTCTAACATAAATATGTAATAAAATTACATATTTGTGCATTTTTCATACCAGCTCAATATTTTACAATTATGCATAAATCAGTCCAATTCGACTGCTTTCTTATTTAAAATAAGACCGGAATGCGATCAAATGCCCGTTTCAGACACGGAAATAGATTGAAAATAATGGTCATTTCTGGCCATTATCAGCCTACATGATGATTGATAACGATGGAGTGAGCATCGGACCGATAAATGGGCGGTTCTTGAAGAAGTTCTACGCTTGAAGAATGGACAAGGAAAATGCTCCTTGACGCACGAGCCTAAACTGCACGTCACAAAAAAAAATGCTAAAAAATGTAATACTCCTGGCCCGCAAGAGTATAAACTGTGTACGGCTCAAAATAAACAAATTCAATTTGTTTTGAACTACGTAATGGCTTGATCCCTTCACAGGGTACGTAGGCAACTTGGAAATCATTTTTCTAAGTTCAGTCATAAAAAAAAAAATCAATCAAGTAATTGGATTAATTATGTTGGTTCATTACTTGATGGAAAAAAAATGTAGTTGGGTTAAGTTAATCCATTACAAAAAAAAAAATTTAAGTAAATGGGTTGATTAAATTTGATCCATTACTTGCAAGCAAAAAAAAAATGGGTTGATTAAATTTAATCCATTACTTGATAGAATAAATTTGAGCATATGAGTTAAATTCAACACATTGCTTAAAAAATGTTGAATGGATTTATTAAATTAATCCATCACTTGGTTTGGAGAAGTTATGGCTACATGCACTAAAGCACTTAATTTTAATTAAAGTGTTTTAGTATTCAAATTTGAAGGATGGTGTAAAGTTTTGCATCGGGGCTTGCAAGTGCATTCATGATGTAAATAATGAAGAAATGAGAGCTTTATTTCACCAGGGGATCAAGATACAAATTCCATGTGAACTAAGCAATGAAGAATGCGAAAAACAAAGAATAAAGAACAAAAGAATGATGAAGCTAGTAAGGTTGTAGATGTAGCAACTCCTTTCGGGACCTCTTGAAAGCCGTTTCCATCATCTTCAAGTTGGCGGAATCTTCGGCGGATGGGCCTGGGGAATTCTTGATCTTAAAAACAACCGCCTCTTGAGATGCGCGAGCCTCGCTAAGAACTTGCTCCTCTCCTGTAGCTCGCTGAAGAGATGACTCCATTTCGACCATTTGTTTCTTCAACTCTTCTAGTTTGGCGCCCAACACTTTAACTTCTTCCGTCTTGGCTTGCAACTCACTCTCTCTTGGCCAGCTCCGCTTCGGCTAGTTGCAACGACTCTTGCGACTCCACCCTCGTACGCAAATCCTGAAGCATCGTGGCCCCATCGAAGAAACGGTGCAATGATAACTCCAGCCGAGATGTGTCCTGCTTGCAATCCCTCATGGAGCCAAGAAACTCATCCGCTGCAGCTCGACCCCTCGCAAGCTTCTCCAAAGGCGCATCCTTAATTATGTCTCTCACTATTTCCCAATAATAGTCCATTACCTTCCAGCTTGCTCGCCTCTTCATTTCATCAGGGGTAATAATAGTTGTTGCAGGAGTAGCCTTCTCCAAGGGACGCACTGCCGGAGATGTTGAGTGGGCAATAGGATCGGCCGTTGCTAAAGGAAGGGCGGGTGATGGCACTACATCTGCTCGAGGGACGCGCGGGGCACGTGTCAAGGGTATAGGAACACTGGCACTGCTTCCTGCATCATCATCACCATCATTGGGCGCCGATGTACTGCCCAAGCCCACAACCTGAAAGGAAACAAGAAAGCATAAGTACAAGCGAAGAAACCAAAGAAAGACAAAATCAAGGAATAGAACAAAGACATCAAAACTTTCATTTAAAAGTCCTGTTAAAGGTGCTTCTTCCTCAAAAATGCATGAAGGGATACTAAGATGGTCTAAGTTAAAAACCTCATCCCTCCCTTCATCAGAAAAAGATAAAGCGGAAATTACTTCTTTATTTTTCAACAGAGGTTGTGCCGGCGAACGCACTGCGTTTAGGGCAAAGTTGGGCGATAGTGCTTCATCATTGCTAACACGGACGGCGGAGTTCGAATTGTTGCTAGGCGGATCATGACAGCGGGACCACCACTTGGCATAATCACAGGTTGTCGAAAGAATGGAACCCGATACACCAGGATATGTAAGAGATGCCTTCGTGAGAAATTGGATGCTCACCAACCATAACCGGTATAACTCGCTCGGATCTCCAGAAAGGATCTCTTCCTTCAATGGCCCCGGGATGTGCTGACAAAACCCGAATCTCCGGCTAAAACGATGTGGACTGTATGCCTCAACAATGCAAGAAGACCCGCATCTAAACGTCAAGTAAGCCGAACGTACACAAATGAGAAGATCCCTTCTAGAGGAATTGATAAGGAACTCATTGTCATGAAAGGTGAAAGGAGCCGTCACAGTGGTGAATCGAAAGCACACTAAAGAAGAAGGTGAGATGTTGGTAAACAATCTCTGGGCGGCAGTATAACTGATACGTCTAAAGGCATCTACACCCGAAAACCCCACCATGGGCGGGTTCCCCGCAACCTCCAGCCAATAATGGGTTGGAAAGTGTCCCGCGAGCCACAGATAAACAAAGTGAAGAGGAAAAACCGCCTTGCACTGCTTCAAGTCAGTGGACATGCATATCATCCTCAAGCCTCGGTATATGCTCGCCAACACGGGGATAGCCAAGGAAAACTGTGTGCCACGCGCCATGCGACTGGCAACTCGAAAGACGAATGGTCGAACCATGCCTACACGACCATGGGGAAGCGTAAATCCACAAATCCAAGCAGAAATGAATGCTGCTAGATAAAGCTCATCACGGTAATCAACTTCCACGCCTAGAAAATCCATATTGCCACTAACAGGCTCTTGCAGTTGCGTTCTGTTTATAGTCCCACTTGGGATGGACGGCTCCTTAGGTGCCCTCGCCCTCTTCTTTTGAGGCTGAAGTGTCGGGCTAGAATATTTCCTGCCTTTCCCAAACCAAAACTCCACCCACGCCGCAATGGAGACCACCTTATCCTTCTTGCAGATCGAGTGGTATGCCAAAAACAGATATCTGCAAGCGAGGAAAATTAGTCAAAAAAGGAAGAGGGAAACAAAATAAAAACAAAGAAGAGAGACCGAAATGATAATTGGACCATACTTGCAGCTAGCTGGGGTTTGGTCGTTCCCATAGCTCAGAGTCTTGTCACTCGGTACAGCTTCGTCATAAAACTCACCCTGTAGGGGAAGCCTAACCAGCTCATGGATATCCCACAACGAAGGTGAAAGCTCACCAATGGGAGTACATAAGGTGTTCGTGCTTGGACGCCACCGTTCAAGAAATGCGCGAAGTACTCCTTTGCTGCAGTAATACGTGAAGAGTGAAGCCTGTACACCGTCATAGATCTGTGCACGCCTCAAATGCTGCTTGTGGTGCCAAAGCACATGCTCAGTCCACTCCCAATAGCCTGGGTAGAAACAAAACATGCCGAACATAGAGTCTGGGAAATTGGCATCAGCGCTAAGATCCGGGACCGCGTTTGGGTGAAATGGCTCGAGCTCACGGCTACCCAATCTGTGAAGAGTAGATCGAAGTGAGAGTGCAGTCTCCTCGCCTTCTGATCCATCCGCTCGCACAATTTCCATACAGACCTGCGAGTCCAATGCTCCGGGTGTTCAACATTAACCCTTGAACGAGGTGGTGTCACTGGAGTGTCGATAAGGATACGAGTCTGGACATCCTTATCACGACCAACTATAAGATGATTCCCGTCACTCCGGATAAACTGTTTAGCCATGACGCCACTGCAAAACAAAAAAAAAAAATCAGGAAAATCGGTTATCTTCCAAGAAAATGGGGTTATTCCCACGAAAAAGAAAGAAAAAAAAAGAAAAAAATACATTTGCAAGATGAATGCAATGTTATTTTTTTAAATGACATGAAAAAAAAAATATTGCAAGATGAAAGCAATAAAAAAAAATACATGTCAATTTTGGAAATTAATTTTAAGTTCATTTTAAATTTTGGACTCAGAATTAAATTTCCACAAAATCAAAATTTGGGCACTACAAAAATATGAATATTTACATGTAAACAAAAAATACAGTTTAAATATTAATTTTAAGTTCATTATTAAATTTTGGACTTAAGATTAAATATTTTGGGACCTAACCTCACACACAAAAATTGGGGTTAAAATTCAGACTTTTAAAAGTCTAAGGGTTCAATTTTAGTTGCCCAAAAGTTGAAGGCTCAATCAATTTCTAAGATCTAGAACAAGTGGGGTCAAGTTTTAGATTGCCTAAGCATTGGGGGCAAAATCCTAGAGTTTGGAAGAGTTGGGGCCAAAATTGAATAAAGAAGAAATTAAATCTTCTTCTTCCCCAAAGTCACAAAAGAACGCAGCCATCCCTCTTCCCCCAAATCTCAAATCTGCAGACTCCACCCTTCCCCAACCAAGCCAACTCCGGCGGCCTGAAGAACCCGGGCGAGCGACGAGACGAGCAGCGGCGGCCGCCCTTTGCCTCTCTTCCTCCGGCGACGGGCGACGACGAACTCCAGCGGCGCCTCCTCTCTCGCTCCCTTCGGCGGTTCGAACAGCGGCAGCGACATGATTCCGACGACCTCTTCCCTCTCCGAGCGACGGTGGCAGCAGCGGCGATGGCTCTCCTTTCAGGCGAGCAGCATGGCGGCGGCGACGGCAGTGCACGCGGCACTCCTCCCCAGCGACGCTATCTCCCTCGTTCGATCGACGGACGACAGCCTCATCCCTCGCACACAGCAACGGCGGCACAGGCTGGCGACGCGTCCGGCAATGGCAAGCGGCAGTGCGGCGGTCCGAGCAGAACAACGGCTGCGACAGGGCGGCGACGGCGGCCCCCTTCCCTTGCTCGATCCGGCAGCAGATCCAGCGGCGCCCTCCTCCCTCCGGCGAACGGCAGCAGCTCCCTCGCGAGCTAGGCGCGGCGACGGCAGACCGGACGCGACAACCCGCACGCGGGCGGCTTCAACAGCAGCGGCACGGGCGTCTCTTCCTCCAGCAGTGCGAACAGCGGCGGGCCTTATGAACAAACAACGGATGAGGCGAACGGCAGCGCCGTCGCCAACCCCGCCATTGTCAAAGGCTTGTTGATGGCGGTAGGTTAAGGATGGAGGCCAACGGCAGCGCCATGTGACCAAACATCCCGTCTACCATGACGACTTGATGGCGGGTAGGTTAAGGATGGAGGGCAACGGTAGCGCCGTGTGACCAAACATCCCGTCTACCATGACGACTTGATGGCGGGTAGGTTAAGGATGGAGGCCAACGGTAGCCCCGTGTGACCAAACATCCTGTCTACCATGACGACTTGATGGCGGGTAGGTTAAGGATTGAGGCCAACGGCAGCGCCGTGTGACCAACATCCCGTCTACCGAACTCTGTGACGGCAAAAGCGTGGCGGGTAGGTTAAGGATTGAGGCCAACGGCAGCGCCGTGTGACCAAACATCCCGTCTACCATGACGACTTGATGGCGGGTAGGTTAAGGATGGAGGCCAACGGCAGCGCCGTGTGACCAAACATCCCGTCTACCATGACGACAACCAGGTACCCTCTCTCGCTTTGAATTGATGATAATGTCGTCTGGAGTTGAAGCATTGTGGTTTGCTCACTGTTATGGAGTTGACAAGAAAAAAAAAACAAGGAAAACAAAGAAAAACGACATACAAAAGAAAGGCACGAACAAGAAAAAAGGAATAGCCGAAACAAAAGGAAAGAAGGCAAGAAGAATACAATGAAAAGAGAAAACAGATGGATGGCAAGAATTGTGTATTCCAGCGATTGAGAGGTACCTGTTGCTACCTTTAATTCTTGATATGTGCGATTGAGAGGAGTAACTACTGGAATTGTGTCTGCCTGCTGCTTGAAGTGCAAAATTTAGACTGATTTATGCATGACATGGTTCTAATTTATAGAAGCCAACTTACATCTTCGGAAGATTTACTCAAGATGCAGTTTTAATTAAATTTAGCCGGGATACGAGTTCGAAGATTTAAAGAAAAGATATCATTGATATGAGTAAATATTTGATGGTTATTCAATTAAATTTGGAGTGGATATGAAATCTTGTTGCAGATACAATCTTGAGATTTGAAGGAAAATCTGATCAAAAGCACATTCAGCAAGCCTATTGGAACTAAGTGCACAAAATTGAGCATTTGACTTCTTATTCAAATTCAATACGAGTTGGACCGTTAGATAAAAAAAGAAAAAAAAGAAGGAAAAAAGAGAAGGAAAAAGAAAAAGGAAAAAAAAACGTTTGAAGGAAAAGAAAAAAAAGAGAAACGGGCCACAAAATTAAAGAATGCTTAGGCCACATGGGAAAAAAGGAGAAACCTGCCGGCAAGCCCAACAAAAACGGGAATGCATGAAAAATATATTTCGAGACTCGTTTACGTCTCAAATATTTTATTTCGCCCTAAACAAGTCTCGAGGGGGCATCTGTAAACACGTGAAATTTATTCGCCACTAAAAATGCGACACGTGCAAATTTAAATATTAATTTAATTATTTTCTAGGCATTTTAAATAAATTAAATGCTTGGAAATAATTATTAATATTTATTGGGCTATTTGGACCAACAAGAATGGACCTACACTAGGCCAATGTGGACAAGTCCAAATGAAAGACCCACAAGTCCCATGATCCAATGGACACTTGAAGCAGGCCAGCCCATGAAAATAAATCGATGTGGATAAGTCCAAATGAAAGACCCACAAGCCTATGATCCAATGGACACTTGAAGAAGGCCAGTCTATGAGAAGCAGTCAATGTGAACAAGCCCAGATGAAAGGCCCACATGCTCACTGACCCGATAGAAATGTGGATTGGACCAGCCCATCGATTGGTCCATCATCCACAAACCCTAGGGTTTTTCCCTCTATAAATAGAGGCACTCTGTCACATATTGGGGTGACTACTTCACTTCCAGACACACATCTTCATACCCTAATCACTCTCAAGACTCAAACACTTGAGATCTACAGCAACAAAACGCTGCAGAAATTCCAAGAAGCCGAAGAAGAAGCACAAAAGCATCTTGACGTCTTCAAGGTTGGAGGAATCAAAAGAGTAACAGAAGTCGAACACTCATATCGTTTGATCTTCATATATTTCTTTTAAATTCATTCAAATTCTCTGTAATTGTAGACATTCTATTGTGAAATTAATAAAATTATTTTGCAGTTTCTGTCTACGCATTTTTGCACTTACAGCTATAAAATATATTTCAGGGATCACAAGTAGAGGAATTCAGCGACCGTATCTAGCATAATTCAGCGATGGTACCAAGCAGAATTCAGCGACGCAACTAAGAATGATTCAGTGATGCTACCAAAAATAATTCTGTGATGCTACCAAAAATAATGAAGGGATGCTATCAAATGTATTTCAGCGACCTCAAGTAGAGGAATTCAGCGATGGTACCAAGCAGAATTCAGCGACGCAACCAAGAATGATTCAGCGATGCTACCAAAAACAATTCTGTGATGCTACCAAAAATAATGAAGGGATGCTATCAAATATATTTCAGCGACCTCAAGTAGAGGAATTCAGCGATGGTACCAAGCAGAATTCAGCGACACAACCAAGAATGATTCAGCGATGCTACCAAAAACAATTCTGTGATGCTACCAAAAATATTGAAGGGATGCTATCAAATATATTTCAGCGACCTCAAGTAGAGGAATTCAGCAATGGTACCAAGCAGAATTCAGCGATACAACCAAGAATGATTCAGCGATGCTACCAAAAACAATTCTGTGATGCTACCAAAAATAATGAAGGGATGCTATCAAGAACATTTCAGCGACGCTCATTTCCATTATATTTATTTTTACGCAAATTTACTATTTTAACCTTAAATTAATCTCAACCATCAATTTACAAAATGCATCAACGGTCTAGAAGCATCCGCAGCACATCATATCGCGGCACCCTAACGGATCCCGGTGAAAATTTCGACTATTTTGGATAGTATTCGAATTTTCCTTTTATGCTACGAGTTCCACTTAACTTATGTTGATCCTTTAAGGTTTATTTAAATTTTAAAAAAAGGAAGTCAGTTCAATAAAATAATAATTAATTTATATATATTTGGATTAATGAAAAATTTAAAGATAAATTTAAAATCAATACTATTCTTTTAATTAATAGAGTATATCATTATGATATATTTAACATAATTCTTATAAAAAATAATTTAAAATTTATTTTTAATACTGCATTTCTTATTCAATTATACTCCCTCCGTTTTTTTAAGATTACACTTGGTTTTGGCACGGGATTTAAGGAACATTTTAAAAGTGCTTTAGTTTAAAATTTTTAATATAATCATAGATTAATTTTTTAAAATATTACACCTGTAGATATAAAAGGAAAGTGTAATACTTATTTTAATCATACTTATGCTTTAAAATAAGTGTTAATCTATATTTTAAAACTTTAAAATATTCTAAATATAGTAATGTAACACTTATTTTAAAACACCTATAAAAGAAAAGTATACCTTTTAAAAAAAAATGGAGGGTGTATATCTTAACCAAACACAACCTTTTTCTTTTGAGTAACTTAGCTTGAACAGGCGAGCAAAGAAAAAAGAAAAAAACAATCAAAAAATCAAACGGAAATGGCACCAACTACCAACGAACCAAGACTATCTCCTAGCAAGGACACCATTGGCATCCGATCCCAATGCTTCAACAATCTCATCAGGCGCGAAAACCCACGTAGTATAGAACTCTTCACTGCACGCTGCCTTACGAGCTAGTGCATCTGCTACTAAAATTTCATTTAATTAAAGTAGATCATGTTTCCAGGACATTGCCCGTCATTTCAGATATCGATATCCTTCGCATTTGGATGGCTGAAGAGAAAAAGAAAATGCCAAATTCCTCATAAAACTTTTCCTCCATTTCACAAATTACAAATCGACGACTTTAATTTAAGACATTTTGAACATTATTTCCATGTATAATATAAAGTATTAACAAATATTGAATTTCTTCAACTCAAAGACCTCCTTTACTTATTAACACCGGACATATCAAACACGGCCCTGCTATTGCTGGAGGAGCCTTCTCCACCTCTTGGCAAATAACCCATTGGTGGTGGTGGTGGTGGTGGTAAAGCTGGTTGACTCTGAATATTATTATCGTGATCCGGATGTTGTGCACGATACTTACTTAAGTAAAGGGTTAAGGGCTCAACATAGTTGTGGAACCCTAACGATCTCATGGATTCAACAAAGTCCTGGGAGGTTATTGTTTTTCGATACTGCTCTTTGCACCTGTCTTTAGCCTTAGCAATTACATAACTAATGAACTCAGAGACGCATTCTTGTATCGCCTCTTTTGCATCATCTGCGATTTTAGAATTTGGTGGGAGGGATGTCCGGACCGTCTTTACCACGGTCGATATCGGTATGTATTGCCTAGGATCCTGCGATATTGCTTCCTCATTTTTGATGAAGTTTTCTGGCTCGGCATTGCCCGGATCATTAGCTGTTACTCCTCCTCCTTTCATGACTATATCAAAAAAAAAAATAGAAAATCATGTCTATTAATTGCATTATAAATTTATTAAAAATTGCATATTCAATGCATGTTTTCAAAGAGATTTAATTTGTCTAAAAATTTAATAAACAAAATTGAGAATGAAAAAAAAAATTGTTTTCATTTTCACCGAGTTGGGCAGCATTGGTTGCAACTTCTCCAGGAATTTTACCGCCTTCCATGCTGAATACTTGTTTAGCAATCAAAATTATGGGAATGTATCTGTGATGTATATTGAACCAACTTAGTTTTGATACTATTTCTTATGGCAAATTTGAAGGTAATTTATAGAGAAAAATTCAATGTGGCAGTCTCTTGTATTTAGAAATATAGAGTAATTAATTTATGAAAATTAATAACACAATAAATAGATATGATGAAAGATCTGAGAGGACTTACGATAGATATGCTTTAAAAAAGGTACTCAATATTTTGTGTATATATATATATATATTTCGCTGAACAGCATGTACATGCTAGGAAGAGGTGATGAGAACCATGCTACACAAATTATAAAGGGACAAATGGGAGGGATCGAACTCCCAACTTGAAGGTTGAATGTCAGGGGACTTAACCAAATCCTCATCCCCGTATTTTGATAATTAGAATAAGGTGAGCGAAATTTATTTTAAAATTTCAATAATTATTTTTTAATTTTTTTGGGGTAAACATTTACATTTATGTGTCAGCAAAAGAGTGTGATAAAGGGAAGGGATGGTGGACGGGTGGGAATCGAACCACTAACCATAAGGTTAGAAGTTGTATAAAAAGAAAATCCTAATTAATGTGCTATTAATACTTTTTTCTTTGTATTAAAGTGTAGTATCATGTGAATATAATAATATAAATTATTATGTATTTCAAATGTCAGTATTACTTATAGAAATAAAAATGAAATCTTAATTAGTGTGGTATAAATATTATTTTCCTTTGTATTAAAGTGTTGTATCATGTGAATGTAATAATTATAAGTTAAAATGTATTAAAAAAATCATTATTATTTATTATAGAAATAAAAAGGAAATCCTAATTAGTGAGGTATTAATATTTTTTTCCTTTGTATAAATTATAATATATATATAGTGTGATAGTATTTATTGGTTATTTCAATAAATAGTAATATGAGGTAACTAATTAATGATTTTTTGAAAACATTGACACTCATGTGTTGGCAAAGTTGTGTGGGAGCCCAAGGCATACAAAATACAAAGGGGGATAAAGGGGAGTAATAGAGAGTCAGGTGACAAAATCGAACCCCCATCTATAAGGTTGAAAGTTAGGGGATATGACCACTAGGCCAAGTTCCATTCTCAATGTTACTAATTAATAATTTGATACATTAATTGTAAATGGTCAGTAACAATATTCATGATCGTAGTTTTCAAGATACTCCATATGTTCCAATAAATTGGTTATTTTTTTTTTCATATGATACGAAGTTTAATATACCTATTTTTCACTTGTTTTGCGGTTAATATATCAAAAAGTATATAAGTAAATATTATATAAAATATACATTATAAAACTACATGATTACACGATCTAATGAGAACCTACTTGCAATAATATTGAGTAAAAATTGAACAGTGACTGTAATAAAGTAAAATGCACCACAAATAATGGAATAGATGGAGTACATGTAACCATTTTTAAGTAATTAGTAACATTATAATTATATTTAATAATTTAATAAAACAAAGGATTGTAACCATTTTTAAGTAATTAGTAACATTATAATTATATTTAATAATTTAATAAAACAAAGGATTGTGTAAAGAAAAATGAAGGATAGTTTGAGCAATTATGATGCCATAACTCTTTAAGCACGTCTTGAATTCTAAACTTGTAAAGACAAAAAATTACTTTGAGAAGCCTAAGATAAGGGATTGTGACTAAGGAGAAAGTAGAAAGTAGGTAAAGCAAAATTTAAAACAAAAGCATTCTCCCAATTGCATAGATAGATGTATATATTCAAGTAAATCCATAAACAACTTTCCAAACAATTATTTGAACGGACTATATATAAAGATTTTCATTTGAAAATTGGAGTTTGAGCCATTCATCAATCTATTTTTCTTTATATCCTAATTGTAATTTGTATTGTGATGATTCACTTTTAAAGAATAACATATCAAAACAAAATTCAGTCTATTGAATAAAAAGATTTTAAAAAGGATAAAATAATGCAACCCTGTGCAAGATGATACACTTTTCATCTGTAGTTATTTCATTTGTAAAATTAGTTAAAACTAAAATGATTTAAAAAATTACAACCATTACACATTACACATGTAGTCAAATGCAAGTAGAATTACGAACTGCAAAAATTTCTTGGTAAAACCATAAAATAATGCAACCTTGTGCAAGAAAAATAAAACAAACATCAACAATCAAAGAAAGGATGAAGATTACCATATAAAATTATTTTTTGAGGGAAACTTCCTTCACTCTCCATCTTCAAGTCTTCAAGCTTCTATGGCGCATAAAATTTAGTTTGCACTTTTTTCTTTCTTCTTTTTTCTTTAATTTCATTCTTACAATGAGTTAGTGTGCGAGTACTATGCGCTTTTATAGGGGAAAAAGTAACGGCATATTTTTTCCAGAAAGAAATAAAGCATTCAAAACGTGGTGTTGGCAACGTAAAATGTACGTGATTCCTTTTCATTAAAAGGAAAATAATAATTAAAAAACGCCGTATTGCCAACGGTACAATATATTTGTCTTTTGGACCAAAATTATTAGAAATAACAATATACACTATAAGAATTTTCCATTCTAGCAACCGAAATTTTTTGGTAAAATTTGGTCACTAAAGAGGTTAGCGACCGAAATTTGCTAGCTACTACAGTTTTAGCGACTGAAATTCATTAGCACAGTTTTAGCTACCAAATTCACATTTTTTTCTAGTAGTGATACTATCAAGTAGGATGCGTTCTAATACAAGGATCATAAAAACCAAATATTATGCGGTTTAAAACATTTTAGCATATTTATTAACATTCAAAACGCTTTTTGAGTTTGCGCCATATTTTGCTAGTAAAAATTTCATAACCTGTATTTTACTTCTTTGTAGTTTCTTTTTTCTTTTGTTGAAAATTTTTAATTTTGCTAATATTAAATCAATCCGCGTTCGAAAAATCTTTGATTACCCCATATTGTGCCAAAATCGAAAAAAATATATAGAATATTTTAAAGATATATCAATAACTAATGATCACCAAAAATATGGTAGTGTGGTGGGCACTTTGCCTTCTCATCACTTTAGGAGTACTAAGGTTTGGAAGACTTTGGTGTTGGTAATGGGGAAAGCTTGTTGTGGTATGCGCCATGGTGGAAAGGCCAATGTCTGGCCCAGCTTGTCCCCTTCGTTGATATTCATGACATAAATCTTAAGATTAAGGATGTGATGGTGGATGGCCAGTGGAGATTGGATATTGTATACTCTTGGTTGTCGGAGGAGATCAAGTCGGCAATGCTGGATGTGGGTTTGGAAGCAAGATATTCCTGAAAAGGTGGGATCGGAGTATTATTGTGGCTCATAGGGCATGGAGTTTGCCAACGAATGCACTGAGATATCACAGGGGACTCGCGAACTCTCCATTATGTTCTATATGTGGAGATGAGGTCGAGGATTGGAAGCACGATTTGTTTAAGTGCGGCTGGGCAAATCAAATATGGCAAAGGGCTGGTCTGATGCTGCATGAGAGTCTGGCGTACGTTGATGCCGAGTCCAGCTTGATTTCGTGTGAATGGGCTTGGCGTCACTGGGGAATCGGTTCTTAGCGCTTCTTTGGGAAGTTTGGTGTCACAGAAATGGCAGGATCTTTCGAGGCCTTGTGGTGGCTCGGGACAGAGTTGTTTCGAGAGCTGCTGCTCTTCAAAAATAGTTGGAGAGGCGTACTGTTGTAGATAGGCAAAGACCACCAAGGCTGATTCGTTGGATTGATAGCGGGGTGACAGGCAACGTGTTGCATTCGGATGGGTGCGTTATATCGAAGAAGCGGAGGTCCGGTTTTGGAGCTGTTATTCGGGCGAGCTGCGGAGACTAATAGGGGCTTGCAGTGGCTAGTTGGGAGGGAGGAATGCTATTGAAGTGGAGCTACTGGCCCTCAAATTTGGGCTGCTACTCGCGGCTCAACTGGGTATTGCGTTGAGAGTTTGTTTGGTCGATTCCTTGGAGGTGATTAGTTTGGTTTTGGGGGCCGATCTTACTAGGCACTTGAATTGGCCTGTGATCAAGCGGATTAAGGAAGTGTTTCGAGGTATGGATGGGTGTGAACTGAGACATGTGTGCAGGGAGGGAAATCAAGTGGTAGATAGTTTAGCACGTAAGGCGGCTCATTCTGAGGAGTTCTACACCACGTGGGCATTTCCGCCTGACGACATCAAGTTGCTGTTGGATAGGGATGCATCGGGCATGGCCTTTGTCCGTCGTTGAGTTTCTTTGTTGCGCTTCGTAGTTGTTTTGTTTTTTCTTTTCACTATTTGCTCGCCTTCTTAGGCTGTTTTACCAAAAAAAATAAATTAATCCATAGTAGTTGTTAGGATATTTTGGAGGATTTTGACTTAATATATTGTGGTCAATATCAGGGGTTGATAATTTGAAATTTTGATGACCCAAATTAATTGGAAATATAAAATAACAAATTTTTTGGACATAGTTTTATATTTATACATTTTAGTGACACATATATTTATATTTTAGAGAACCATGCTCTTAATTCATATATTGATCTGTATGAAATTGAAACAACTTTTTTTACCACTATAGGTCTTTTAAAAAATGAAGTTTACTTATTAAAAACGGTGCCTTATCCAAATGTTCACTATCTTTTTGTAAGCATTGACACTCGTGCGTGGTAAAAAAAAAAAGTACCTTATCAAAATATTGCAAACATTTAAAAATATTGTTCTACAGCGCAAATCTATTTTTCAAAAAAAAAATATATTTTTTTAGATTACTTTTTGCCAATTTGCAGCTCAGGCAGGTCTCAAGGCCAATCCTAATTAATAAATCTCTTGCTGATGCTTCTGTTTCGGTTCCTCCTGCCACCAAACATCAGTTGACAGCCATATTGAACATAGAATTCTCTTTAGACCTTGGCAAATATATAGGCTTTCCCTTGTTCACTAGGACAGTACGGACTTGTCACTTTGAATATTTATTTGATCGGATCCATGCAAAGTTGAGGTCCTGGAAAGCTGGTCGTATCACTTTGGCCCGCTCTGTTATTGATGCCATTCTTTCCTACATTATGCAAACCATGTGGATTCCCTCTTCCGTTTGCGAGAGGCTTGATCGAGAGGTTAGAAATTTCATCTGGAAAGATTCCAGAGGCCAGGGAATCTATTTCAATAAAATGGGATAAAGTTGCGACTCCTCGACGCATGGGTGGTCTTGGTATTAGGAAATGTAGGGATATGAGCAGTGGCGGATCTAGGAAATTTGCTTCGGTAGGTCAGTTTTTTTATAATTAATGTAATTAATGTTAATATATTATAAAAGTATTAAAAACATTAAATTCAAAGTTATATGGAATATGATATATTAAGTACTTACATCAAAATAACTATAACTATTCAGACGAATTCTCATATTTTAATATTGTTGTACATTACTGACATTCGTAAACAAATCGCGTTCTGTCGTGAGCAAACAATCATCCAATAACTTATCTCTCATGCTATTCCACAATTTATTTTTGATAGTAATCGTTGCTGAAAAAGCTCGTTCTACTATTGTTGTTGCCACGAGAAGAATTAATACCAACTTCAGAAGCAGATATACCTTCGAAGAAAATATTTAGTGAGCTTGATACGTATAATACAATATAATATAGTGTGCTTGCAAAATACAGTATAATATCAAATACACCTTAGAAGTATATAAGTGTACGTGTTGGGCATTAAAACTAAGGGGATTGTATTCGATTCAAACTTTTATAGAGTTTAAAAAGTTGGTGGATTTAGAAAGTACATGGAATCCATGTAGAGTTAGTTGATTTTGTATAAACTTCATGTTGAGTTAGTTGATTTTGTATAAACTCCATGTAGAGTTTGGCTAACTTGTATAGAATCCGTATAAATCTTTGATTGTTTGGTGAGATTTTGTATAGGATATTTTTTAAGAGAATCAATTTTTAAAATCTATGAAAAATTAAAATTCATAGATGGTTGAATACCTCAAAATTTTTAAAGATTTTTTAAAATCTATATTTAATGCCTCTAGATTTGTAAAGACTTTTTAAAATTTCTGTTGAAAAACTCTATATTTTTAAAGATTTTTTAAAATATAAATTGAATATACCCAAACTTTAAAATCCAAAAAAGTCTAAATTCTTTAAAATTGAGTTACTAATATTAAAAAAAAAAAAAAATGGTCATCTATGGTGGGTCAATTGACCCACCTTGACCAATGGTGGATCCGTCATATCATATGAGTATGACGTTTCTTGGTAAGCTTCTTATGGATATCATGGGGAATGCATCTAAAGCGTGGGCACAGCTTTTTGTAGCTCGATATGGCTGTAAGAATGGATATTTCCCTCAATGGCCGTCCTCTTCTCCAACATATAGAGCGCTGCATCGGGTTACTCCCTTCTTCACAGCTGGATTTCGTCTACGCCTTGGTTCTGGTCAGTGTAATTTCTGGCATGGGGCATGGCTACGTGGAGGCCCTCTGGCTCCTCGTGTACTAGTTGTCCATATATGTGACTCAACACTTCAAGTTCGAGATGTCTTTGTCAATGGAAGGTGGTGCTTGGAAAAATTATATACTGTGCTTCCTGGTTCTTTATTGGTGGAAATCATGGCTCATGGTCCCTTAACTTTCCACCCTGCTCATGAAACCGTGAGGATAGCCGAACATTTGGGCCTAGCCTTTGACAGGGAGTTTAAACGCCCCCTGCGTGCTGTGCATGAGAAATTGGTTACCTGGAATCCATTTAATCATGTTGGTATTGTTCTCTACGTGGATGGCGGCAGCTCCCTTGCAAATCCACGTCCTGCAGGCTTTGGGGAAGTGATTCGTTTAGGGGATGGCCAATGGATAGAAGGTTTCTCTGGTTCTATTGGGGCTTCCTCTAATTTGATAGCTGAACTTCATGGGATTTGGAATGGGATGTTGCGACTTTGTCAATGTAGGATAAATGTGGCATGTTGTTTTTCTTATTCTAAAGAGGATATTCGATTGATGCAGAGTAAAGTTGCTAGTGATCACTTTCTTTTTCCTCTTCTTAAGAATATTTCAGGATATTCGGCATCAGCATCTGGGTTATCATTAGTTTCATCTGTACAGAGAGGGTAATTTGACTGCTCACTCATTGGCGAAGCATGGAGCTAAATTTGTGGATTTCTTTACGACTTGGGCATTTCATCTGGATGATGTTCGAAGTCTTCTAGCTGCGGACCTCTCGGGGGTTTGGTTTTCTCGGCTTTAATTTAGTTTTATCTTTTCGCCTTCCTTATTTCCCCCTTTTCTGTAGATTTTTTAGTTTTTCTCATTTACCGATGCTTGTGCATCCTTTATCCAAAAAAAAAAGTATAAAACATTGTAAATGTTAAAAAATTAAAATGCACACATATTCACACCACATTCATGCATGCATGTAATGTATATACTCATGATTTTTTTTTTAGTTCTTTTTAGGAGCCAAAACCGAAGAAAAAGTGGTGGGAGCCCCTGTCACACAAATTATAGAGGGATAAAGGGGAGTGATAGGGGGTCGGGTGGGGGATCAAATCCCCAACCCTAAGGTTGGAGGTCATGGACTTAACCACATTGGCGAATACTCATCCCCACAGAAGAAAATTTATTGACGGAAGATAGATTTCCAACGACCACCAATGCTACTGAGCACGTAGTTTAATGTATTTTCTTAATATTTAAAAATATGTATAATTTTTTTATAATATATATATATGTATTAAACCTATTTTAGGATCCGTTTGGATGGACATTTGAAAAAAAAACAAAAGAATAAGTGAAAGCGAAAAGCAGAAGTATGTAACTTTTATATTATGATGAAATTTTGGAAAAATATTTTTTTTTTTCAAAAGTGTGTTAAGAAGTTTAAAAATGAAAAATACTTCTGGAATGTAATAATTACTAAAAAGTGCATGCTACTTATATGAGAATAGTATATATTTATAATGTAATTTAAATAAATTAGTTGGGGCATTTAAGACTTTGCACATATTACTAAGTATTTGACTTCTGCTTTTTGAGACCAAAAAAACTTTTTGGTTTTTTGATGTGTTTTTATTTTTTCCAAAAGCTCAAACAAACACCTCTTTTCTATCAGAAGTGTTTTTGGCAAAAGCATACGCCAAAAGCACTCATCCAAAAGCCCATCCAAACGGGGCCTTATTATACCAATATATTTTTTTTTGTTAAACAGCATATACAGGGTAGGAAAGGGTGGTAGAGGCCCAATGCACACTATTGAGATCAAACAAAACCAAGTTTAACTATTTTATTTCCATGGATTTAGTAATTCTTTAATTTATAGATTTTAATGGATTCTCTTAAAAAATATAACTAAACGAAATCTCTCTGAAATCAGCCAACTCTTCATGCATTCTATATAAATCGGTCAACTCTATGTGGAGTGTATGAACTCTTTAAATTCACCGACATTTTAAAGTCTATAAAAATCTAATAAACTCTCAATCGAATACACCCCTATTAAATGTAGGTATTTTAAACAAGTAGAGAGCAGCAGCCACATCATCCAAAATTTCAACAACATTAAAAAAAAAAAAAAAAAAAAAACAAGAATACCAAAATAGACTAGCGGAAATCTAAAAAACCCTTTGAACAAAGAATCAACAAGCTAGTAAACTGAAAGGGGAAAGATGGTGCGGGAAGAGTGAGCGGCACTGCGTGCAGCCTTGCAAATGGAACACTGAAAGGTGGACGACGAATCTATGCAGCACCAGGAAGAAATAGTAAAGAAACGGAGGGATTACCACTCGCGAAGGGAAGCCCGGAAAGTTATCGGAGGCTCGTGCGGCCGTGGAGTGGCGGTGCTGGAGGCGCTGGAGGGATGAGAACGGTGCAGTCGCCGCCCGCTGGAAGGATGAGAGCAGAACTGGACGGAGAGAAGAGAACGGCGTTGCCACTGGCCTGACTAGAGCATATGGATGCGAACGGGTTGAACGCGGAAGGATATGATTACGGGTGGGGAACCCGACAAGGTACGAAGGCAGAGACATTTTTTATAAATAGGGTACCCTTACTCGAGACCTTGCTTAAGCGACTAGAGCTCTAATCCACTCAAGCCAACTGTTGTTGATGAAGTTATTATTAATTTGATATTATATACGTTTTTAAAATATTTATAAGTCTTTTATCCCACCGTGGATGAACACATAAGTGAGTCCACAATTTATGTCTCCCAACCCTATAATTATATCAAATCATTGATAATCACTGTATAAGGTTTGAACTCAGCCTATTAAACTAGTGGCTAGTTAATTTAAAACAGTTAGTACAAGACTGAGTTCAAACCTATTGTGACTATCTGGATAGTGTTCATCAGGTATCCTATAATATCAAATCATTGATTTTCGCATATTCAAATCACGATCTAAAATAGATTCAACGAAAAAGAAAATTTTTAGATTAAATGCATGCTGCAATATTGAGGTTTTACCTTGAGGTACTGCACATCGCTGCCACATATATTTACCAACGGCTTTCATTCTAATCCTGGCATCATGATGTGTGGCAGCCCCCCAAAAATTCTACTCTAAACCAGGGATTAAATGTTGACATATCTTATAAAATGCATTGAAAATTCAAACATGATTTTCGCAAGCATTATCGCCGTACTAACTCTACTAAATTAGTGGCCAGCTAATTTAAAACAGCTAGTACAAGGGTGAGTTAAAACCTAAGATGATCTTATATAGGCCGAATCCATAAATTATGTCTTCCAACCTTATAATTATATCCGGACATATAAAAAACTTTTAACTTAATTTTGAAATAGGTTTAATTATGCTTTTAAAAGGCTTAAAAACTGACTTATTTAAATAAATAGGTCTATCAAAAATAATAGGCCAGACTCAGACCTAAAAAAAGCAATGTAGGCCTATGTTCAATTTTTTTTTCCACCGCTAAATATGATGGCGCTGGAGTGAATTTAGGGTTACAACTATTTTATTTATTTTTAGTAATATTTGAATTTGAATTTTGTTAAAAAATACTATAATTATACAAATATACGTTAGAAATAATAACTTTATAATAATATATGTTTCGGTTCGGTTAACCAGAGAGAAAAAATTACTAAAAGCGTAACCGAACCGAACCAATATATACTCGTATTTAGGTATTTATATTCGAAACGAATACGCCGGTTGTTGGGAACCAGTTTTGAGCAAATGTGTTCACAACCGATGTCTGAACTACTTTGTTGGACCAACCTCGTCAACAGCAGACAAACTAAGCAAAGGAAGAAGAGCTGGCGAATATACTCAGAAATATTCCACAACGGCTAGCTGATCTTATGCCCGGATCTTGCACACGAAGCATGGAAACTACAATCTTTTAATACGGGCAACTCTATTCTAAGGATCCGCGCATTTATGGAAAGAAGATCTTCTACCTTAGAAAAGAGACAAGGTGATTCTCTTCAAATAGGGCGGCCAAGGAATGGATCCGTACGCTGAATAATTTGACTTACACACTTGAGTAATTGAGAGTATATTGTGAAGAAGAGAATCATATTCCTTCCGTGTTCGCGAGATATCATTTCGAAGGAAGAAATTCGATCAACACTTCCTCGGGTGGATTGATCGACAGTGTTACTAAAGAACTTGATTGAAGTTGACAAATTCAATCAAGGGTTTCGAGGAAGGCGTCAAACTCAAGAGCTTAATTGAAAAGATCAAGGAGAGTCGCCAACAGGTTTCGACCAAGGGCAAACTTGAAGGAGGAGCCTTCAAGGGATTGAAGCAAGGTCGGGGAGATCTTCACCAAGACAGGGGGAGTGTCTTGGTTTGACAATTCAGTCCGCTTGGTGATTGGAGTTGGGCGAAACAATTCACTATTGTTTAGATCGAGGATCAAACCAAAACAATTAGTGAATCTCCTGGATTGGTATCCCCCAGATGTAGGCTTGTGCCGAACTGGGTCAACAAACCTTGAGTTCTTTATTTTCACAGTTTATTTACTTTCCGCTGCTTAATTACTTAAACTGTTTAACGTGTCCACGAAAGGTGCTTGAACTAGTTTTCAGGACTACTCAATTGGTTATCCACGCAAACGGACCTAACAATTGGTATCAGAGCAACACGCTTTGATAAGCGAGATCCAGACAAAAGGCATGGAAAACCAAGGCGGATCTGTAACCAGACCACCATTGCTCGATGGATCAAACTATGCATATTGGAAAGATCAAATGGAGGCTTTCCTCATTGCTCTGGACGAAGGGGCTTGGGATGCAGTAGAAAACCAATACCATCCACCAGTAAAAGAAGAAGACGGTGTAAAAACCATCAAACCAAGGAGTGAATGGACTACTGCTGAGAAGCTTGCCGCTTCAAAGAATTCCAAAGCCCTGAATGCAATTCACAATGCTCTCACAAAAGATCAATACAGACTTATCGCTGGATGTAAGATTGCATACGATGTCTGGACTACTTTAGCCAATACCTACGAGGGTATGGCTCCGGTAAAGAAATCTAGAATCATTACTCTTGATGCTCAATTTCATAAGATTTCTATGGATGATAATGAGTCTGTCGGTCAATATATTGGTCGTATCCGTGATCTAACCAACCAAGCTCTTCAGCTTGGCAAAGTGTACTCTCAACAGGACATTGTAGGAAAAATCATTGGGACGCTTCCGGAAAGGTTCAATGCAAAGGTCGCAGCACTTGAGCTATACAAAGACATTGATAAATTGCAGGTTGATGAACTTATGGGAATCCTACAATCATGGGAAATGGATCACTGTCCCAGGACCAAAAGTAAACCAGTGGCATTCAAATCCATGACCAAGGATGAAGAAGATTGCTCCATGGAAAATCATGATGACTTCAGCGACGAAGAAGAACTGGCCATGTTGTCCAAAAGACTAAATCAGATCATCAAGAACCGAAGATCTAGATTCAACTCCTCCATGAAGAAGGATGCCGGGACATCAAACTCTAAATCCACTCAGAAAGGCTCGAAGTCTCTCGACAAAAATAAACCAAAATCTTCAAGGATTGAGGATGACAAGGAGATCATATGCTTTGAATGTGGGGGAAGAGGCCATATGAAAAAGGACTGTGCCAATCTCAGACCAAAGGAGTCCAGCAAATCCTATCAAGTAACCTTCAGTGACTCTGAAGACGAGAAGGAGTCTGATGAACATGGTGTAAACTATGAAGTAGCCTTCGTCGGCATATGGGATTCGGACAGTGATGATGAACCCGAAACAGGTATGGGTATCAACTCAGTCAATATGGTTTCCTCTAACATGGTTCACTCTTTTGCTAGGAATCAAGATGAAAGCGTCAGCAAACTCAATGATCTCTACGAAGAAACTTTCGAGAAGCTGGAAATATCCATTGCTGAATCTGTAGAATTACATGTCGAGAATGAAAGCCTAAAGGAACAACTCCAGAGTCTCACTAGCAAAAATCAGGAACTTGAAAAGGCGTCCACAGAGCTGTCTGGACTGGTGAATGAACTACGTGTGAAAAATGCTGAGCTTCAGAAAGAAAACAAGGAACTGGAGGTTGAAAAAGTTGACTATAAACTATGGTACTATAGTATGCTTGGAAAGAAAGACGCTCTTCACACTGAACTCACGGAAGTTCAAGACAAACTTGCCAAGGCTGAAAGCACTCTGGCGGCTCTAAACAAAGGAAAAGCCAAGTTAGATGATGTGATTGCTATGGGAAGGCCGAGCAACAACAAACAAGGCTTGGGATATCAAGCCTCAACTTCACGAGGAGAAAAGAAAAACAAGTTTTTGTCCGGAGGAATGCTAAGTGAACCTAGAACTATCAAGAAATCATTCCATCCTGTAGGTAGAAACAAATGGACAAGGAGACCACCACCTCCAATCCCACTCAGATGCGATTATTGCAAACTTGAAGGCCACAAAACCAAGAACTGTGGGATTTTGGTAAAAGATCTACAAACAGGGAAACCCATCATCTGGCCAAATGACAAAATCAAGATGAAGCTGATCTCCATCAAGTGCGAATGGGTTCCTAAAATTCAGAACAAATGTCACGTTGCCTTTCTTTCACAGAAGAAGAATGCTGCGGACAAAGTATGGTACTTCGACAGTGGATGTTCCAAACACATGACAGGAGAAAGGAGTCTGCTCAAACACTACAAAGAGATTGATGGAGGATTCGTTGTTTTTGGAGATGGAAAAAAGGGTGCCCTAGTTGGACAAGGGACCATTGAGAACAATGGCTCGAAGGAACTGTCTCCTGTCTTCTTTGTCGATGGACTCATAGCTAACTTGATAAGCATCAGTCAATTGTGTGATGAGGACCTTGTGGTACAGTTTACCAAGAAAGATTGTCAAGTGCTCAATCAAGATCAAGAATGCATTATGAGAGGTTTGCGCTCAAAGAATAATTGCTATAATCTTGTTCATACTTGCAATTTTGGTGCAGCTGCAGGAAAGGATCACATCACACTGTGGCATGAAAAGCTTGGACATCTCAACTTTAAAGATCTTATCAAACTCAGCAAAACTGGGGCAGTCAAAGGTCTTCCTCAATTCAATAAATCAAGTGCAGTTCTCTGCAACGAGTGTGCCAAGAACAAACAGCACAGGAGTTCACACAAACTGTCGGAACTCCCTGGATCAACCAAGTGTCTTGACCTACTGCACATGGATCTTATTGGTCCAATGGAAGTTGAAAGCTTGGGAGGTAAAAAATATATTTTTGTATGTATTGATGATTACTCCAGGTACACTTGGATAGATTTTCTCAGGGAAAAAGGCGACACATTCAAAGCCTTCGAGAAGCTGTGCAATCGACTCATGACCGAAAAGGACACCAAGGTGAAACGGATTCGAAGTGATCATGGACGAGAGTTCGAAAATCAATTCTTTGAAGAATATTGTGCAACACATGGAATTAAGCATGAATATTCAGCTCCAAAAACACCTCAACAAAACGGAGTAGTCGAAAGAAGAAATCGAACTCTACAAGAAATGTCTAGGGTGATGCTCAACTCAAAGAAAGTAGCTGAATTTCTTTGGGCCGAAGCCGTGAACACAGCATGCTACACCATAAACCGAGTCTACTTGAGGCCAAACTCTCTTATGACTCCATATGAGATTTGGAACGGTAAAAAGACCTCAATTACTTACTTTCATATTTTTGGTAGCAAGTGTTTTGTTCTAAATGACAGGGAACATGTTGGGAAGTTTCAAGAAAAAAGCAATGAAGGAATATTTGTGGGGTACTCTACCACTAGTCGTGCATATAGAGTATATCTTCCTAAGACAAGGAAAGTACTGGAGTCCACAAATGTGACCATAGAAGATGTGACCAGCAAAGAAGATGTTCCACCTCATGATGATGAAACTCCCAGTGGTCAGGATGTTCAAAACAATACAGCTCCACCCACGTCTGATGACCAGTCCATCAAAAGAGTCCAAATGCCAAGCATGGACACCTTGTCACGAGAAGCAGAACCTCAAAAGGACCTAAATGGACGCATTCACAAGCATCATGATCCTGAAGACATTATTGGGGACGTAAATGAAAGGAGAAAGACTCGAGGGAAAAAGATCGACTTTAAAGAGCTTGCAGGCTTGCACTGCTATACTTCAAAGATCGAACCCTCAAGAGTTGAAGAAGCACTTCAAGATGAACACTGGATAAGTGCTATGCAGGATGAACTACTTCAGTTTGAAAGAAACGAAGTCTGGACCCTGGTTGAAAGACCTCAAGACATGAACATTATTGGAACCAAGTGGATCTTTCGCAACAAAAGTGACGAAAAAGGAAATATTACAAGGAACAAAGCTCGGTTAGTTGCTCAAGGATACACCTAGGTCGAAGGTGTCGACTTCAGTGAAACATTTGCTCCTGTAGCAAGACTTGAAGCAGTCCGACTCCTACTATCGATCGCATGCTCGCTAGGATTCAAGCTTTATCAAATAGATGTCAAAAGTGCCTTCCTAAATGGTTGGCTGAATGAGGAAGTGTACGTAGAGCAGCCTAAAGGATTTGAAGACCCCCATCATCCTCAACATGTCTACAAGCTCAACAAGGCACTCTATGGACTGAAACAAGCTCCTAGGGCTTGGTACGAGAGGCTCTCCAAGTACCTGCTTGAACATGGATTCGAAAGAGGAAGCTTGGACAAGACTCTTTTTATCAAAAGAGAGAACAAAGGGATCCTCATTGCTCAAGTCTACGTTGATGACATTGTTTTTGGATCAACACACCATGTGCTCAAAGACCAGTTCATCGAAATAATGGGTAAGGAGTTTGAAATGAGCATGGTAGGAGAACTAACTTACTTTCTTGGTTTGCAGGTGGCTCAGAAGAAAGATGGAATATTTCTAAGCCAAACCAAGTATGCCCGAAATATTGTAAAGAAGTTTGGCATGGAGTCCAGCAAACCTGCTCGAACGCCTATAGGGTCGAATGATAAATTGAGCAAGGATCCCAGTGGTCAAAGTGTTGATCAGAAACTCTATCGAAGCATCATAGGAAGCCTTCTATATCTGGCTGCAAGTAGACCAGACATAAGCTACGCAGTAGGAGTTTGTGCTCGTTACCAAGCCGACCCCAAGGAATCACACCTAAAGGCTGCCAAACGAGTGATCAAATATGTCTCAGGAACCAGTGATCTTGGTATTTGGTACTCTAAAGAGTCTAATCTTTCACTACTTGGTTATAGTGATGCAGATTGGGCAGGTGATGCGGATGATCGAAAAAGCACAACCGGACGATGCTTTTACATTGGAACTAACCTAGTTAGTTGGTATAGTAAGAAACAAAGCTCCATTTCCCTATCAACTGCCGAAGCTGAATACATTGCAGCTGGAAGTTGCTGTGCACAATTGCTATGGATGAAGCAAATGATGCTCGATTATGGGATTGATCAAGAAGTTCTTACCATACTATGTGACAACATGAGTGCAATCAACATCTCAAAGAATCCAGTCCAACATGGGAGAACTAAGCACATTGACCTTAGGCATCACTTCATAAGGGATCTTGTTGAGGAAGGAATAGTGTCCATACAACATGTCGGAACTACTGAGCAACATGCGGATATTCTCACTAAGGCTCTTGATCGCGAGAGATTTGAAAAATTGAGAAGAGATCTTGGCCTATGCACAATCACATAAAAAATCCTGAAAATTGTGGAATAAGCTTTTATTTTTTGCAATTTCCATATTTTGTGTAATTTTATATTTTATTACCTTAATTATGTTATTCTAACTATCTTGTTAAGTATAATTCGCAGGATCTCTTTACTAAGGAAGGTATTCTTCAAAATTTCAAATTCAAAATTGATGTGACAGCCCAAACTGTCAAGAGCTGAGGCGGGAACGGTTATTTGCATATCCCCATTCAAAAACGTGATGATTGCGGTTATGGGAAGTTGTGATCTTCTTACCATATTTTAAATTAAGGGAAATTGTTTACTACCTCCATAAGACTTGATAGTGATCAGATTTCCTTTTGCATTCACCCTCTCTCGACCTCATATACTCTCTAGTTTTCTCTCTAAAACACACATCCCTCTTCACTTGTTCTTGCCAAAAGCCTTTCTTTTTCAGAAACCATGGTGAAGACAAGAGGAAGCCAGAGCTCCAAAACTCAAGGCCCTACTCCCTCATCAACCGCAGGAAGCAAGAAAGCCATATCCCCTGAGGAATCCAGTGCGAAAGGGCGTGCCAAATCTGTTCAGAAAGCCATCATGGAGCAAACCATCTCGGAGACACCATCTTTGGTTGCTGTTCCATTCCCTTCTTCTTCACCATCCACTGCCGGAGAAAAGGGAACCACTGGCGTTGTTCAAGACCCTCTCGACATTCGAACAGAAGTAGTCGAAGCCAAAGCATTGAAGCAAAAAGAAGCAGAGGTTCAGAAAGCTAAAGGAAAGGCAGTTTCCACTTCAAAGACTCGTGAGAAGGCGGTTGCAAGGAAGAATGCCTCGATCAGTGAACGTGTTGAAGCAGACCTGGCCATGGCACTAGAACCCATCGATGCAATCTTAGCTGACCTTCCCAACTTAGGGGCTGACAATGTGACAGAGACAGGAGTGTCAATCAAGCCCGCCGAACTTGCATCAAAAGATGCACCAAAGGTGTCCACTGAAAAGCCAAAGAAGAAAACCCCTACGAAGAAGGTAGCACCTGTGCCAAGTGTTCCTACCAATCCAGCACCAGTCTCCACTGTTGAATCAACCCCTGAAGAGCCCCTGCAGATCACTACTACAGCGACCCAAACCAGTTCACCAAAGGCGTCCGAACCTGGCACTGAACACCTTGATGAGGAAGAACTCGACTCAGACTATGTTCAAGAGGATGCTGATGAAAGCTCTGGAGATGAATCAATGATCGACATAAGTGATGATGAAAGGGACTATGCTATGAACCTGATCACTGAAGAAATTGCCTGGACTGCCAGTCAAAAGCGAAAGCATATGTTGAGACCAGAATCTGAAGAGACTGTACCTGTCAAAGAAACAGTTCAAACTGAAATTGAACAGGAAGAAGACGAAGAAGATGAAAATTCATCAGACTCGGATGACGACCAGGATGATGAGTCCGGAGGAGACTCTGAGCACCCTCAAACCGATGCCCAGGAACCACTTGAGGGGGAGAATCCCACTGACAACCAGTCCGAGGAGTTGGGGTCTCAAGACACTCAAAGCGAGGCGGAAGAATCCAATGAAGAAAGCTCCGAAGAGGAAGAATCTGAAGAACGAGTCGAAGTCATTACTGAACCAGTCACTGTGCAGAAAATGGTGACCCAGCCAGAAACCAGAGAGCCAACTCCACCTGCCAGGAGTTCACCGCAGGAGTCTGAACCCAAAAAGCGGACTCGGTCTGAACCTGAAGAGTCTTCCAAGGCCACTGGATCCAAGAAGAGAAAGATTGTCTTGTCCTCGTCTGAAGAACATGAGCCAGAGATCATTGATGCTGGAAATGCAATATCCACGGCCTTCTACTATGTAGTGTCCGAACAATACTTCTCAACAGTTCTGGAAAAGATGAAGGTGCACCCTGAAATCAGATTTGCAGCTGTGCGGTATGAGGAAATGGGATGGCACAAATACCTGGAGGACAGATCTCTTTTATTCTGGGGAACGGAGATCAGGCAATATAAGGGACAGCTAGTTAGGCATTTCTATGCAAACCTGAGCTCTGAAGTCCTGAACTCCAAAAGCCCCTGGTTCGAACTCAGTTATGCACATGGCCAACTGTTTGAACTCAAAGCTCGAGCACTGAAGCGTTTTCTCCAGGTACCCCGAACTCATCTGAAATCTGTTTATTCTCGAAGTGCCAAGTTCCCTATGAATACTATTGCTGAGACTCTCACTGGAGTAGAAGGGAGAAAATTTCAAGGAAAAGGGTTAAGTGCTGGTGTCTTAACTCAAAAGTTTACACTGCTTTACAAATTATGTGCACACAACATCATGCCCACTGCTAACCACTCTGTTGTGTCAAAAAGCATGTGTAAATTATTGTTTGCCATAGACCAGAAATACGAGATCAACTATGGCGCTCTTGTGCTCGAACAAATGCTAGCGTTCGCGGGCACAATCAAGAGGAAATACAACACCACTCTTCCCTTTCCTGGGCTCATATCCGAGTACCTGAAGCATCTCCACATTCTTGGGAGCAAGCATGATCGTCCTGAGGACATTGCCGACTTCAAACTTTCCTCCAACCTAGCAAAGAAGAAGCCAGACTTGGCTGGACCAGGAGGCAGGATCCCTGCTAAAGATGCCTTCTCCATGCTCCGAGATGAACTCACAGACCACATCAATCACCTCAAAGTGCTGGAGGCTCAAGTGCACAGTCGTGTCCAAGCTGCTGAAAAGCTGTTCCGACAGCTTCCTGATGTTTGGTCTGATGATGAACAGGATTTGGATACCAATCCAGCTGAGGAGTCCAGTGACTCGGATGAGGATTCCTCTGAGGAGTCTGAGTGACATGCCCTTTTTGGGCAAAATGTGCGCCAGAGGGGGAGTTAAGTTGATGTAGCCGTTGATCGGTTCCTCTGGTATGCACTACAATCGACATGGGGAAGCCTGGTGGAAGAAAGTCTCTGCTGAAGAAGGGTAAAGTTTTTTTTGTTTGAACTACTTTTGTGAACTACTGTTTTTGCTTAACATCTGCACAATGGCCTGTAATAATTGAATTGTGATCTTACATATTTTATTTTATGACTATTGCCATGTGCTTGCTTTTGATGTGAATGCTCCTAGAATTTGTGATAGGTTATCTTGTACGGAGCATTAGTATAGTTTGTCTTATGTCCGGGAATCATTGTAATTGGTGGTTGGGTCTCAATGGGAAGTATTTCTACATCTTTGTTCATGTGTCAATTGTTTGGACATCGGTTGGATCAACTCTTATACTGGCCCACATTCTGCCAAAAAGGGGGAGATTGTTGGGAACCAGTTTTGAGCAAATGTGTTCACAACCGATGTCTGAACTACTTTGTTGGACCAACCTCGTCAACAGCAGACAAACTAAGCAAAGGAAGAAGAGCTGGCGAATATACTCAGAAATATTCCACAACGGCTAGCTGATCTTATGCCCGGATCTTGCACACGAAGCATGGAAACTACAATCTTTTAATACGGGCAACTCTATTCTAAGGATCCGCGCATTTATGGAAAGAAGATCTTCTACCTTAGAAAAGAGACAAGGTGATTCTCTTCAAATAGGGCGGCCAAGGAATGGATCCGTACGCTGAATAATTTGACTTACACACTTGAGTAATTGAGAGTATATTGTGAAGAAGAGAATCATATTCCTTCCGTGTTCGCGAGATATCATTTCGAAGGAAGAAATTCGATCAACACTTCCTCGGGTGGATTGATCGACAGTGTTACTAAAGAACTTGATTGAAGTTGACAAATTCAATCAAGGGTTTCGAGGAAGGCGTCAAACTCAAGAGCTTAATTGAAAAGATCAAGGAGAGTCGCCAACAGGTTTCGACCAAGGGCAAACTTGAAGGAGGAGCCTTCAAGGGATTGAAGCAAGGTCGGGGAGATCTTCACCAAGACAGGGGGAGTGTCTTGGTTTGACAATTCAGTCCGCTTGGTGATTGGAGTTGGGCGAAACAATTCACTATTGTTTAGATCGAGGATCAAACCAAAACAATTAGTGAATCTCCTGGATTAGTATCCCCCAGATGTAGGCTTGTGCCGAACTGGGTCAACAAACCTTGAGTTCTTTATTTTCACAGTTTATTTACTTTCCGCTGCTTAATTACTTAAACTGTTTAACGTGTCCACGAAAGGTGCTTGAACTAGTTTTCAGGACTACTCAATTGGTTATCCACGCAAACGGACCTAACACCGGTTAACTGAAATTTCGATTCGATTTTAGTTCAAATCAACGAATGAACGAAACAAATACTTGTGTTTAGGTATTTGTATTCGAACTGAACACCGCGGTTAACCGAAAATTCGATTCGATTGAATCAACAAATCAACAGTTCAATTCGAATTTTTTGCCCACCCCTATTTGTGCACATTTTAGTTTCAACTTTTTCTCTTTTTTGGGAATATAGCATATGCTTGCCACAAATATTAACCCAAAATTTCTAAAGATGGCTATGCAACCTTGACATCATTTGCACTTCACAGCAAGGTTTTGCCGCTCAAAATCTACTTTGATATGGCCAAATTATTAGAACAAGTTAAGTGGATAAGCTTTATTAATCTGTTGGTGGATCTTGCAAAACCTAAAGTTGTGTTTCATACGTTATTTATCACTTAATTTTAATGGAATCTATACTTTTTCATGAGGTATGTTTAATAAAATTATGTTAGTGGACTTTTAGGGATTATTTTCACAACAAACTGATTAAGTGAGGTTGAATGTTAAGTGTGAGATGATGTCCAAAATTAGGTGACTTTTACTTTTCATTTATTATTATGAATGAGAAATTAAGTACTATCCATGCCACATAAATTACAAAAGATGAGGGATAGGGGACCGGTGGGAAATCGAACCTCCAACCTGGTTGAAAGTCAAGAACTTAACCACTTGGACTAAGTTGTCACCCCTTTTGTGCTTAATGATTCAAATTATGACTCTACTCTATTAGCAATTAGACTTTAGTCGTCAAATTCATGTCCGTTTAATTTTATCAAACGAGCCCCAAAATTAAGTGTCGTAAGTGCTAAGTACCGTGATTCCTTCAATATGGCTAGATTGCCAGAATCACATTGTATTTTCTAATTCTACTCATTTACTTAATATGCAACTTTAATTTTCTATTTATGTAAAACCACCAAAACTATTATATTGAATGTGGATCTGCACATTGTATTATATAGATGGCGACAGACATAGGCGAATGCCCTTGTTCTTATATTACAAAATTATAACTTGTTTATTTAATGTCTCTCTGGCCAGTTGTGCTTCATCTTACTGTTTTTTTAGCAGATCTCAATCACCTTTTGGATCTTGGCTTTCTCTTTGCTGGTTGTTGCTGTTAACAACAACAGCTTCAACTCAGCCAGCAGTCTCTGGTTCTCCTTACGAAGGTCTTCCACTTGGCAGCCTATATCATTCTCATGGATTATTTTGCAGTTTTTCAGGTAGAGATCTAGGTTCTTCTTCTCCATCTTGGAAATATGACGCGGACGTCAAAACCAAACCACTAAATTATCCGTACCAAGTTTTCCACATAATGGAGTCCTTTGATTTAGGAGGTAATTCAGAGACGCTCATGGGATTGGATGTTTTGAAGAGCTATCTAAAGTATCCACTATCCAATATGAAGGAACTTTGCTGTTTTGAAGAGCTATTTAAAGTATCCACTATCCAATCCGAAGCAACTTTGCTCCTACAGCTCAAACAAGCATATGTCCGGAATCCGATGCCATAATCCCAGAAAAGTGATTGGACTAAGAAGGATACAACATATATTTTGCGGAGTTAAAGACATCCATGTAATAGCAATACTGTAGGATTAAAATGCCTTTAAAAATATTTTAAGGCATTATTTTGTAATATGTACTTGGTAGCATGGCAACCTACTCGTTTGAATACTAAATGCATGGCCATAGTATTCAAGTAAGAATGTGACCCATGGTACTCTAGCAAGGACGTCAAGAGGGAACCTAAGCAAGCACCTCCCCATAATATCTAAGCTAGCACGTCAAGATGAGTACGATGGGCATCCATCCTTCACCCATCGTATGCAATGTCATGAATTGGAATGAATTGTGCAAATTGGAGTGGGCCCAAAGGAGTTGGGAAATCCCGGGACTTGAGATCCGTCAACGCCATCACCACTTGAAGACATATTGTGGGACTTGAAGTCCCGTCCCCTTGCCGAGGGATTTACGAGTGCCGCAAGCCCATGTGACTTGAAATATTTTGAAGTGAGTATGATTACCTTCCCACACCCATCGCACACATTTTCCTCCCTCACTCCATGCATGAGTACGATGGACACCCCATCGTCCCCTCCATTCCATTTCATCCCGGCCCCTCTTCACCTTTTTGTTCCCTTCTCTTTCTTTGTAATATTTTCTTTACTTTTGGGCATTGATAGTGTATATACTGTCTCCCATTCCTTGTACATTATCTTTGACATTTATGAAATATTTCAAGTGTGCTATGAAGCACTTGTTCTTTCAAATTCAAACATCAAGAGTCTTGAGAAGACTGAAAACCCTCGACCGAGAGCAATCTCAACAACCTATGTGGCTAGTTCTTGAGCTAGTTGCACCAACCGAAGATTGTGGAGGAGATGAGGAATCTTGATTTTGCATCTCAAAGCTTAGATTCTCAAAGATGGAAGCTTCCCTATCCATTTTCCATTTCAGTTGCTAACTTAGTTATCAACAACCAACAACCTACTATCTTATTCATCTTTTGTTTTTACAAGAATAGGTCCATGGCAAAATATATCTATAGAAATCAACAGAGTCAAACCACAGTAAAGTAAATAGTAGAAATCAAGAAAGTGCAAAATGAAGTACATTTATTGTAAACGTGTGTGCAAGTATATGCAAAAAAAAAAATAAAATTGTTGGGATATTCATGTGCAAATGTGCAGTGATAAAATCTTGGGAAATTCGTATGCACGTGGACACGCAATATTTTTTTACGTTGAAAATGGAAATGTGCCTCTTTTTTTTCGGTGAACATGACGCCCAGCGTCGGCAAAGAAGAACAAAGTGTAGGAAAACTAAAAAAAAAACTACAGAAGAGGGGTAGAGGGGAGAGAGCATGAAATGAAATAGAACATCAAAACCGCGGGAGCCAGACTCCCGCCCTATCTATAGCCAAAGCCGAAGCCACCTCGTCTGGAGGAAACGCCCAAGACGTGAAGAACTCTTCCATCCGAGCACCAATCTTGGCCAACGAATCAGCCACCATATTCCCTTCCCTAAGAAGGTAAAACCAATAGATCCTCTGAACCTGTGAATTAAGATCAGAAATACGACGGGACAAAGGGTGGAGCCAATGTCCTTCGGGGGTGCCTTGACGAAGTATCCTCTTTAAGATATCTATTCAACTCTAATATAATGAAAGAGATCATACTTGCAACTTGTTAATTGTTATCCTTGATGTGTGATCTTAGAGGGAACCATAGCCTCCTATTTATAGGTGTTAGATATTATTGTTGTATATATTCTTGTAACTATATAACTATTGGCCCAGCCAAGTTGTCCAGCCCTCTTATGTAACTATATAACTATGTACTTTTACACTCTTTGAAATTGATTTAGCCATTATATTCATTTTTCTCACATGGTATCAGGCTAGAATCCAGAATTTCAAAAACCTATTCAACATAAAACCCTAGCAGCCGCCACCTCTGTCGGCCGTCCTCCGGTGGTCACTGGTGGTCACTGGTTCTCACCGCCACCACCATCGTCTTCGCCGTCACCAGTCGACCTACGCCACTAGGTTCACTCATCAATAGGTATGCAAACTGCACCAACAGCAACAAATAATAATGCAAGATTTTGCTTATTAAGCATTTTCAATAAAGATTGGAGTAGTACTAATTAACTATTTTCAAGGCCCAATAAGTCCATGGAGATGGTTCATAAGATGCAGATATTTTCGACCATCACAGAATGAACTTATAAAAAAATTATGTTAACCTTATAGCTCATAAACAAATAAAAAATTCATTACCGAACTTCATTTTTTAAAGAAACAGCAAATCCAAAGGTGATAGCTTGAAATTGAGCGGGAAACTAGTTGAGATAGAAGTCCAAGTCGAGAAGATCGGCAAGTACAAATTAATTGGCTTCACCCTGATTCCTGAAAATTACAATTGACATTTGGGAATGGAAGCTTTGAAAAAGTTCCAAGTATAAACAAACAGGTGAAATTGAAAATAGAAATGAGGAAGATACAAATATAATTTACAAATTCGAGAGTAAATTGTGGATGAGTGTGATTGAAAGCGAGGCATTACACATAGATTAGAGGCAGAACCTGAGAACTTAGAGCTGAGAAGTGAGAGCCTCCTTCAGTGTATAGTGTTGAGTGTTAAGCCGTTAGAAATCGCTTGAGGCCATTAGACAGTAATTGAAATTGCCAACTTTGCTGACTATTGATTGCACCTCCAAGATGCACCTTGGAGGCTCTAGGTGTTTCTCCAGATGAACCTTTCCAAGAATTTGTTGCATTAGCAAATTGTCAAGAACCTGAAAAAAATTTAGTTCATTTTCATTACATTTTCGAGCTTCCAAATCAGTTCTTACTCTTCAAGGGATTCGAACACTCTTAGCTCGAAAAATAGAAATGGTTGATGGATAGGTAGAGAAACAATTCGTCTGACTTACACTAGCTGCAACCAGCGAAGGTTTATACCACAATCTACTTTGTTTCCGGCCTTCAAGAAACTTCAGCATGTCATGCACTAAACAATCCTATTTAGAATCCACAGGCAATAGAACAAGAAAGTATAGGAATCTGTCTTAAACGTAGTCTCACCTGCCCCATGAAATCCGAGAAACCCCGGCAAACTATCACAAAAAAGGAGTTTCACACACAGTGTGCAGTTGATTGATAGTCACCACTCACCACAAGCATCGCCTTCAGGGTTCCATCCGTGGGTGTAAGTCAGATTCTAACAAATTCTCCCATGCATCTTGGATAAGAGAGAATGAAATGCTCTGCACACACCACTAAATGTTACGGACCATCCTTTTATAATAAAAAAGTAAAGCTAAAGCTAGACAGTAGATTTCTTTAGGGACATTAAATGCATAGCTCAAGACTCAATGCCAAGCGTAATGATGACATGTGGCACAAATCTTATTCTTAATTGAGCGAGATGGAAAAAAAACTTAAGCGTTGAATAGGTTTACTATCCTCCTCGGAATAAAGTGCAGGTCATCAACGCATGTGTAGCTATTACAACTAAGTTTTCAAGTGTGATGAAACAAAATATAAAATACTTTTTGTGAGTGTAGTTTTATAATATAATAGATTTTTCTTTTTATTTATATATATAGATGTGTGTGTGTGTGTGGATGAAATATTAATTAATAAAGCATATAAAAATTAAAAGTAAATAATAATATATTGCTTAGAGTCTTCGACAACTTATTACTGTAAGATTTTGGCCGCTCCAGTGCACCAAAATTCATGCCATCCTTAGCTCCCAACACGTGCTTCTGGTGACATTTTTTCACTTTACACAAATCTTCCTATGTACAGTAACATACCATAGCTCTTGCTCTATGTTTCACATGAAAAACACACCCACTCAGAACAGTTCCGTAAGGTGTAACTTATAAGGTTCAAGAAAAAATGGCTTTCCATAAATGCCAAAGCAATTCTACAAGTCTTTTAAATAGAGCAAAGTATTGAATTAAGGGATGATTGCTACTTTGTGAGGGGTGGTGCAGTTTTCATGCCAATGGATGAGTGAACCTGTTGAACTCTCTTCCCTATAAATAGGAGGCTATGGTTCCTTCTAAGATCACACATCAAGCATAACAAGTAACAAGTTGCAAGTAAGATTTCTTTCATTAGAATTGAATAGATACCTTAAAGAGGCACATTCCATTTTCAAAATAAAAAACGTTGAATCTATGTGTCCACGTGCATACAAATTTTCCAACGATTTTATCACAGCACATTTGCACATGAATATCCCAACATTTTTATTGTTTATGCACATGCTTGCTCACTTTATCACTAAATGTGCTCCATTTTGCACTTTCTTGATTTATGTTACCTGACTGTGATAGGCCTCTGTTGATTTCCACTGCCGTAGATATATTTCCAAGATGGAGAAGAAGAACCTAGATCTCTACCTGAAAAACTGCAAAATAATCCACGAGAATGATAGGCTGTGCAGCCAAGTGGAAGACCTTCGTAAGGAGAACCAGAGACTGCTGGCTGAGTTGAAGCTGGTGCTGTTAACAGCAACAACCAGCGAAGAGAAAGCCAAGATACAAAAGGTGATTGACTCTTGCCCAGCATCTGCTAAAAAACAGTAAGATGAAGCACACCTGGCCCAGAGAGACATTAAATAAACAAGCTATAATTTGTAATATAAGAACAAGGGCATTCGCCTATGTCTATTGCCATCCATTTGCTTTATATATATGTTTTGTGCAGATCCACATTCAATACAATAGTTTCGATGGTTTTACATAAACAGGAAATTAAAGTTGCATATTAATTAAATGTGCAGAATTATAAAATAAAATGTGTTAAAGCCTCAATATCTTCAAATACTCAAATCATATCATTAGTTGATTTAAGAAATGGCAATACGGCAATCTAATCATATTTAACGAATTGCAGTAATTACCACTTAGGACACTTTATTTTAATTCTCATTTGATAAAATCATAACATTAAACGGATACGAATTTGAAGACCGAAATCTAAATTGCTAAGAGACATAATTTGAATCATTAAATGCAAATGCAAAATAAACAATGATAGTAGTACTTAAGAATATTATAAATATATTGATATATTTCAAGGAAACTTCTTATTCAATAATAATTAAGTGAAAAGTAAATCATTTAAGTAAAAGACAAAATATAAAATATTTTTTGTGAGGGTGCTTTTATAATATAATACGATTTTCTTATATTTGTGGATGAAATATTTATTAATAAAGCATATCACAATTAATATCATTAATAAAAGCAAATAATAATATATTGCTTACACAAATTATTAAGATTTTATCAGGAAAATGTTGGCCACCCCCCGTGCAGCAAACTTCATGCCATCCTTAGCTGCCAACACATGTTTATGGTGACATTATTTCACTCTACACAAATCTTCCTATGCACACAAACATTTTATAGCTCTTACCCTCTGTTTCCCATGAAAATTACACCCACTCAGAACAGTTTCATATGGTTTAACTTTTAAGGTTCAAGAAGCAATGGCTTTCCACAACTGCCAAAGCAATTCTACAAGTCTTTTAATTAGAGCAAAGTAATGAATTCATGACCCTTGCTGCTTTGTGAGGGGTGGTGCAGTTTTCATGACTATGGATGAGTAAACCTGTTGAACTCTATTCCCTATAAATAGGAGGTTATGGTTCCCTCTAAGATCACACACATCAAGGATAACAATTAAAAAGTTGCAAGTAAGATTTCTTTCATTAGAGCTGAATAGATACCTTAAAGAGGCGCATTTCCATTTTCAACATAAAAAACGTTGAATCTGCATATCCACGTGCAAATGAATTTTCCAACGATTTATCACTGCACATTTGCACATAAATATCCCAACACTTTTCTTGTTTCTGCACATGCTTGCACACACGTTTACACTAAATGTGCTCCATTTTGCACTTTCTTAATTTCTGTTACCCGACTATGATTTGATTCTGTTGATTTCTACTGCCTTAGATATATTTCCAATATGGAGAAGAAGAACCTAGATCTCTACCTGAAAAACTGCAAAATAATACATGAGAATGATAGGCTACGCAGACAAGTGGCAAACCTCCATCAGGAGAACCAGAGACTACTGGCTGAGTTGAAGCTGGAGTTGTTAACAGCAACAACCAGCGAAGAGAGAGCCAAGATCCAAAAGGTGATTAACTCTTATCCAGCATCTGCTAAAAAATAGTAAGATGAAGCACACCTGCCCCAAACAGAAGGTCAAATAAACAAATTATAACTATGCAATATAAGAACAAGGGCATTAGCCTACAACTGTTGCCATCTATGTCAACCGGAAAGCTCAAATATGCTTTTTATGTGTGCTTTATATATATATATATATATATATGTGTGTGTGTGTGTGTGTTTTATGCAGATCCCGTTCAATATAAATAGTTTCAGTGGTTTTACAGAAACGGACAATTAAAGTTGCTAAATAAAATGTGCTAAAGCCTCATCAAATACTCAAATCCTATCATTAATTGGTTTAAATAGTTGTGTATGGAAATCTAAACCATGTGCAAGGAATCGCAGTACTTACCACTTACAACACTTCATTTTAGGGCTCATCTGATAAAATTAAACGGGTATGATCTGTAGACCGAAGTCTAAATTTGAAAGAGACACAATATGAATCATTAAGTCAAAAGTGAAATAAACAAAAATAGTAGCACTTAAAAGTATTATAAATATACTGCTACATTTCAATGAACTTATCATTCAGTAATAACAAGTGAAAAGTAAATCACTTAATTTTGGACATCATTTCACTTGAACACATAACATTGAGCCTCACTTAATCAATTTGTTGTGAAAATAATCCCTAAAAGTCCATAAAGTTAATTTTACCAAACATACTTCATGAACAAGTATAGATTCCATTAAAATTAAGTGATAAATAGTTTATGAATCACAACCTTAGTTTTTGCAAGATCCAACAACAGATGAGTAAAGCTTATCTACTTAAGTTCTAATAATTTTCAATTTTGTCATATCAAAGAAGTAGATTTTGAGCAGTTGCTCTGAAGTGCAAATGATGTCAACAGAATTTGGCCAGTGGTTTTATAGCAATCTTAAGATATTTTGGCTTAATATTTGCGGCAAGCATATGCTATATACCCAAAAATGTGGAAAGGTTGAAAAACTAAAATGTGCACATAGAGTCATAGAGAATGTAATTGACACCCTCAAAACTCCATTTTTAATTTAACTCGAGAAATGTGCGATTCTCTCATCTCTTTTTTGCTCAATGTTGTTTCCCCACTCCATGCAAGAAAAATGAGATGTCACATAGATATATAAGAAAAAAAGAAACAACAAAGAACCAGGCATAACTCCCTACACCACTAAGGCCATCATCAGTCCCAGCAATGTAACGACACCATAAGATAGCATTCCAACAATTTCTAATGATCATAAGAACATCTGTCGAATTGAGCCGTCATAAGCCTGTATAAAGGCCCTGTTTAATTCTCTCAAGATTCAAGAAGCATTGTAATCCTATTAATTCTGCGACAACTCCCAGCCTCTTTGGCATGGGTCAGCCGAAGAGAAGTCTAACCTTCACTTGGATTTTCTCCATTTGAATCAATTTTCATCATCAATTATTGATATTTACACAATACCAACAAATTATAATGCAATACTTTTCTTGTTAACTATTTTCAGTAAATAACAAAGTAGTTGTTAACTATTTTCAGTAAATAACAAAGTAGTAGTTAACTACTCCCTCCGTCCCATTTGAGAAGTCCCATTTCTTTTGGGCACGATATTTTAGATAGAATGATTTATTATGTTAAAGTGGAGTAAATAGTGATGTGATGTTTATTTAAAGGAGTAAAAATTTTCTAAATAAGGAAATGTGACAATTGTAGTGGGACGGACCAAAATAGAAAGTGGGACATTTGAAATGGGACGGTGGGAGTACTTTTCATGAAATATTTTCGAGCATCTCAAAATGAACATTAAAAAACAACAATTTTGATTAATCTTATAGCAAACAAACAAACAAATTAAAAAATTCATTACCGAAGGTCAACTTTTGAAGAAACAGCAAATCCGACGGTGATAGCATGAAACTGAGTGGGAAACTAGTTGAGAGAGAAGTCCGGGTCGAGAAGACCGCCAAGTATGAATTGATTGGCTTCGCCTTGACTGCTAAAAATTACAACTGACATTCGAGAATGGAAGCATCGAAAATGTTCCAAGTATAAACAAACAGGTGAAATTGAAAACAGAAATGAGGAAGATACAATTACAATTTACAAATCCGAGAATAAATCATGGATGAGTATGATTGAAAGCGACTCACTACGCATAGATTAGAGGCAGAACCTGAGCTGAGAGACGATTGCCCCCTTCACTGTTGAGTGCTAAATGCTGAGCCATATCGGAACCCTTCACTCTTTAGCGGTAAGCGGTTCAGCCAATCAGCCTTCAATTAATTTTTTAGGTGATTGGAAACGAGTAGAACGTCGATGTGATAAGTACGGATTATAAAAATAACGTAAAGCTAAACCTAGACAGATGATTTCTTTAGGGAGATTAAATACGCAGGACGAGACTCAATGCCAAGCATAATGATCACATGTAGCATAAATCTTAATTGACGGAGATGGAAGAAAATTTTAAGGGTTAGATAGGTTTATTATCCTCCTTGGAATAATACGCAGGTCATCAATGCAGGTATAGCCGTTACAATGAATTTTCAAGTGTGTGTGAGAAAACATAAATATTTTTTGTGAGGGTGGTTTTATAATATAAATATAATAGATGTTTTTATATACGTGGATGAAATATAAAATATTCTTGAATAAAGCATACAAAAATTAATATTATTATGAAATCAAATAATACTATATTGATTACACAACATATTAAGATTTTGGCAGGAAAATGTTGGCTGCTCTATTTATTATAAGAGAGTGGATCAAAGTCTAAACAAAGCCTAACTACAGAGTAATCACATGCCTAATTCCCATACCCTATAATGGACTAGATTATGGCCAAATTGTTCACAATCAAAATTCACCAAGTTGCATTTACATGATACATCCATCCCAATCAGAGTATATCCAAATTTAATAAAGATTTAGAGCATCCGCCATCCAGTGCAAACTTCATGCCATCCTTAGCTCTAAACACATGTTTGTGGTGACATTATTTCAATATACACAATTCTTCCCATGTACACTGACATACTATAGCTCTTAGTCTCAGTTTCCCATGAAAATCACACCCACTCAGAAAAGTCTCATATGGTATAACTTGTAAGGTTCATGAAACAATGGCTTTCCACAACTGCCAAAGCAATTCTACAAGTCTTTTAATTAGAGAAAACAGAAAAGTAATGAATTCAGGGAGCTTCTTTGCTGCTTTGTGAGGGGTACTGCAGTTTTCATGCCTATTGATTGAACTCCATTTCCTATAAATAGGAGGCTATGGTTCCATCTAAGATCACACATCAAGGATAACTATTAACAAGTTGCAAGTAAGATTTCTTTCATTAGAATTGAATAGATACCTTAAAGGGGCGCACTTCCATTTTCAACATAAACACATTGCATCTGCGTGTCCACGTGCATACGAATTTTCCAACGATTTTATCACTGCACATTTGCACATGAATATCCCAACACTTATATTGTTTCTGCACATGCTTGCACACACGTTTACACTAAATGTGCTCCATTTTGCACTTTCTTGATTTCTGTTACCTGACTGTGATTTGATTCTGTTGATTTCCACTGCCGTAGATATATTTCCAATATGGAGAAGAAGAACCTAGATCTCTACCTGAAAAACTGCAAGATAATACATGAGAATGATAGGCTACGCAGACAAGTGGCAGACCTCCATAAGGAGAACCAGAGACTACTGGCTGAGTTGAAGCTGGAGTTGTTAATAGCAACAACCAGCGAAGAGAAAGCCAAGATCCAAAAGGTGATTGACTCTTGCCCAGCATCTGTGAAAAAATAAACAGTAAGATGAAGCACACCTGGCCCACAAAAACATTAAACAAACAAGTTATATATGCAATAAAAGAAAAAGGGCATTAGCCTATCTGTTGCCATCCTTGTCAACCATAAAAGCTGAAACATGCTTTTTATGCATGCTTTATATATATGATTTGTGCAGACCCCCATTAAATATAATAATTTATGTGGTTTTACAGTAACAAAAACAAGCAGATTAAAGCTGAAACATTAAAGTTGCATATTAAGTATATAAGCAGATTTAGAAAATACAATGTGCCAAGCCTCATTATCTTCGAACTCAAATCCAATCATTAATTGGTTTAAATAATGACATTATGGCAATCTAACAATATTGAAGGAATCGCAGTACTTACCACTTACGACACTTTAATTTAGGGCTCATTTGATACAATTAAACAGATGAATTTGAAGACCGGAGTCTAAATTGCTAAGAGACACAATTTAAATCATTAAGTGAAAATGAAAAATAAACAAAAATATTAGTACTTAAAAGTATTATAAATACATTGTTATATCTCAAGGAACTTCTCATTCAATAATAATAAGTAAAAAGTAAATCACTTAATTTTGGACATCATTTCGCAGATAACATTCAGCCTCACTTAATCAATTTGTTGTGAAAATTAATCCCTAAAAATCAAAGTTAATTTTATCAAACATACTTCATGAAATAGATTCCATTAAAATTAAGTGATAAATATTTTATGAAACACAAGTTTAATTTTCGCAAGATCCAACAGAAGAATGAAGTTTATCTGCTCAACTCGTTCTAATAATTTTGCCATATCAAAGTAGATTTTGAGCAGCAAAACCTTGTTTTGAAGATCAAATTATGTCAATAGAATCTGGCCAGTGATTGTATAGCCATCTTTAGAAATTTTGGCTAAATATTTGCAGCAGGCATATGCTATATATATATCCAAAAAAAGCGGAAAAGTTGAAAAACTAAAATATGCACAACTGTATACATGAGAATGCAATTGACATCCTCAAAATTCCATTTTTACTTTAACTCAACAATTGTGCGATTCTATCATCTCATTTTTCTTCAATGTTGTTTCCACACTCCATGCATAAAATGAAACATCATATAGATGCATAAGAAGAAAAGAAGCGAAGAATCAGGAATAACTCCCTACAGCACGAAGGCCATCATCAGTCACTTTAACATGGCAGCACCATAAAATAGCATCCCAAGTATTTATAATGATCGTATGAACATATGTTAAATTGATCCCTCATAGGCCCGCCGTGTTTAATTCTGTCAAGATTCAAGAAGAATTGTAGTCTTGCTATAGAGAAGTCTAACCTTCCTATAGAGCTTCTCCATCTGAACCAAATTTCATCATCAATTATGGCTATATACTAAACATAAAACAAATTATAATGCACGGTTTTTCTAATAAACTATTTTCAGTTAACAGTGCAGTCGTACTAATTAACTATTTTCAAAATAGGGCAATTTTATCTTACTTGTATATATCCCTTGTTCGCTCCACAACCTGAGCATCAAGCTCCTCATATAAAACATAATTAATCCTGAAATATATATTCAAGTAATTAGTAATATAAAAATACATAGCAAAGAAGTAATATCCAATACTAAGCCTTTAGACAAGCCAATACTCATTAAAGGTCGAATGTGGGTTCTTCCTAACCTCATCCTCATACTTAAGTGGGTTCTTCCTAACCTCATCCTCATACTGTAACCTCCTCTTCCCTATCATCATACTGCTTCTCGAATGCAACAAATTTCTTGTAAAGTTCCTCTGCCCTCCATTTGGGAATATGATCCAACGCATACTTGTATATACATCTTGCCCTCTCCGTTTCCTTGCACTTCTCCTCAAACTCGGCAAAAGCCACAAAGAGATCCTCCGCTTCCTCATCATCAGCCAACTTATCTACAGCTCTCTCATAGCAATACCTAGCCTGTGCTATCTCTCCATTCTTCATCTCAAAGTTAGCAAACGTAATCCATGCAGTAACCTTCGGATGGCAATCCACAAACCGTTCAAACATTACTCTTGCTCTTTCAATCTCATTGTACCTCAGTTCAAATTTGATATATGAGAGCCAGCCTTGCTGATCAGGCATCCACTTCATCCAACGCTCAAAGATTTGTCTTGCACCAGCCACATTCCCCAACATCTCCTCCATATGAATGTACTTGTACCATAACTGGTCTACTCTAGGTAACAATTGCATTGCCCTATCCCACACATTCCTGGCATGATTAATGAACTTGTTCTTCATCTCAAAATCAGCATGCTTCAACCATAGTGTGTGATCACTGTAATACACCTCGAGCGCGTGTTCCCAGACCGACCTTGCTCGAGCAAAGTCCTTTTGAGATTCTTCCCACTCGGCATACTCCACCCAAACGCTTTTATTCCACCGCACCCTTCGAATCAAATCCTCGAATTCTTTTCGCTTGCGGAGGCGATAGTCACCAAGCTCTGTTGCGTTTGTTATTTTGTGCTTGGGAGGGCGGATTTCAGCTTCCTGGCGCTCTCGCACTTCTCTCAGAATCTGTTCGGCTGTGATTTGGATTGGCGCAGGGGTTTTGTTCTTTACCCTGGTCGGCCGCGGCAGCTTAACCTCAGTTTCTGTCCTCGTCAGGTAACCCACATTCCGGTGGGAATCCATGTCTGCGAGAGGAAGATATGATTGCGGTGGCAGCAGGAGGATGTACGAATAGATGAATCTTTCAGTAACGAAACGAAATTGATTGTGTACAAGTCTGGTACAAGGAAGATCCTTAAATAGAGGAGGACAAAAGACACAACCAGAAATAATGGGCCAAACTATACACTAGCCCAGTAACAAAAAAAAAATACAAGAATGTGTGGGATAGGACCAAAAGCGCAACTCGATTATCCAACCAACGGCTTGAGCTTCATCGCGCCGCTGCTCGACGGCTCCACGGAAAATAGAAAAAATAGGGGAGAGGAAGAAGGAGAAGAGAAAGAAGGAGATAAAATACAAAAATATCCCTATCTAATAAGGAAATAAAATCAACACTAAATATTATTACAAGATTTATGCCCATTTTAGTAATTTTAATGTATAAAAAATCCTTTTACGTATAATTCATCCAAACATGTTTCATTTGAAAAGCAACTTTAATAATTTCAATCCAAATAATTATTTGGGCTGCTTTTGCTTTTGAATTCTCCTTCTATCTCCTTCTCCTTTTTCCACTGATTTCTCCTTTTCTTAAAAGTCAAAACAAACAGGCCTTAAGAGCCTGTTGTTTAGAATGACTTTTTTCAATTGCTTTTGGCTTTTGCTTCTACTAGAAGCACTTCAAAAAAAGTCATTCCAAACGCCCCCTTCAAAAGTGCTTTTGGCAGAAGCAAAAGCCAGAAGCACTTGAAAAAAAAAGTCATTCCAAAAGGGGTGCATCTTCCAAAAGCAAAAGCCAAAAACACCTCGTAAAATGTGCAATGACTTAAATACCCCAACTACTTAATATAAACTACACTATAAATATATCTTATTATCATATTAAGTAGCACGCCCTTTTTGGTAATTACTACATTCCAAAAGCACTTTTCATTTTTATTCATCCATACTTAGAGTCTGTTTGGAATGGCTTTTTTTCAAGTATTTTTGGCTTTTGCTTCTGCCAAAAGCACTTTTTGGCTTTTTGGCTTTTCAAGTACTTAGAGTGTTTGTTTTGGTTTTTTAGAAAAAGGAAAAGCACCTCAAAAAGCTGCAAAAGTGCTTTTGGGAGAAGCAGCCCAGGGGTGCTTCTCCGAAAAGCAGAAGTCAAAAGCACCTAGTAATGTGTGCAGAGTCATAAATGCCCCTATTAATTTATTTTAATTACACAATAAATATATACTATTATATATAAATAGCATATCTTTTTTGGTAATTTACACATTTCAAAAGCACTTTTCACTTTTACATATCCAAACACACTTTTGAAAAAAAGCTGCTTTTCAAACATTCCATCCAAACACAAAAGTTACCTGCTTCTGCTTCTGCTTTTGGCTTTCACTTCTGCTTCTGCTTTTTTTAAAAGCCAATCCAAACGGGCCCATATTTTTTTAGAAAAAAGCCGCTTTTCAAACATTCTATCCAAACACAAAAGTTACATGCTTTTTCTTTTAACTTCTGCTTCTGCTTCTACTTTTGGCTTCTGCTTTTTCAAAAACCAATCCAAACGGGCCCAAAATAGTGTTTGTTTTGCCTTTTTAGAAAAAGCAAAATCACCTCAAAAAGCTGCAAAAGCGCTTCGGGAAAAAGCAGCCTGGGGGTGCTTCTAAAAAAGCAGAAGTCAAAAGCACCTAGTAATGTGTACAGAGTTATAAATGCCCATACTAATTTATTTAAATTACACTACTATCCTATATAAGTAGCATATCCTTTTTGGTAATTTACACATTTCAGAAGCACTTTTCACTTTTACACATCCAAATACACTTTTGAAAAAAATTGCTTTTCAAACATTCCATTCAAACACAAAAGTTACATACTTCTGCTTTTGGCTTTCATTTCTGTTTCTACTTTTGGCTTCTGCTTTTTTTAAAAGCCAATCCAAAAGGGCGCTTTTGCTTTTTTTTAAAGGCCAAAACAAAAATTTTTTTCTTTAAAAGTGCTTTTGGCATAAGCAAAAGTCAAAAGCGCTTGAAAAAAAGTCATTCCAAACAGGCTTTAAAACCTGTTTGGAATGGCTTCTGGGGGAATGCTTGAGCCCGTTTGGAATGGCTTCTAGTGAGGTGCTTTTGGCTTTTGTTTCTGCCAAAAACATTTCTAGTAGAAATTATGTGGTCGTTTTGGCTTTTAAGAAAAGCAAAAGCACATCGAAAAGCCAAAAAAGAGTTTCTGGGAGAAGCAGCTCAGGGGGTGCTTCTCCCAAAATCAGAAGCCAAAAGCACCTCGTAAAATGTGCAATGATTTAAATACCCCCACTACTTAGAGGGTGTTTGGATTGGCTTCTACCAAGGTGCTTTTTGGCTTTTGCTTCTGCTAAAAGCACTTTTGGGGAAAAAGAAACGTTTGGTTTGGCTTTTTTAAAAAAGCAGAAGCACCTCGAAAAGCTGCAAAAATGCTTCTGGGTGAAGCAGCCCAGGGGGTGCTTCCCCGAAAAGCAGAAGCCAAAAGCACTTCGTAAATTGTGCAAAGACTTAAATACCTTCATTACTTAATATAAATTACACTATAAATATATTTTATTATCATATTAAGTAGCATGTCCTTTTTGGTAATTTATCCATTTAGAGCCTGTTTGGAATGACTTTTTTTCAAGTGCTTTTGGCTTTTGCTTCTGCCAAAAGCACTTTTGAAGAAAAAAGAGAGTTTGTTTTGGATTTTTAGAAAAAGCAAAAGCACCTCGAAAAGCTGCAAAAGTGCTTCTGGTCCGAAAAGCAGAAGCCAAAAGCACCTAGTAATGTGTGCAGAGTCATAAATGCCCCTATTAATTTATTTTAATTACACTATAAATATATACTATTATATATAAATAGCATATCCTTTTTGGTAATTTACACATTTCAAAAGCACTTTTCACTTTTACATATCCAAACACACTTTTGAAAAAAAGTTGCTTTTCAAACATTCCATCCAAACACAAAATTTACCTGCTTCTGCTTTTGGCTTTCACTTCTACTTCTGTTTTTGGCTTCTGCTTTTTTTTAAAAGCCAATCCAAACGGGCCCTTAAAAAGCACTTTTCACTTTTACACATTCAAACACACTTTTGAAAAAAACCTGATTTTCAAACACTCCATCCAAACACAAAAGTTACATGCTTCTGCTTTTGGCTTTCACTTCTGCTTCTGCTTTTTTCAAAAGCCAATCCAAACGGGCCCATATAAATTACACTATAAATATATCTTATTATCATATTAAGTAGCACGTCCTTTTTGTAATTACTACATTCCAAAAGCACTTTTTATTTTTATTCATCAAAAAATATTTTTTTAGAAAAAGCCGTTTTTCAAACATTCCATCCAAACACAAAAGTTACGTGCTTTTGCTTTTGACTTCTGCTTCTGCTTCTACTTTTGGCTTCTGTTTTTCTCAAAAGCTAATCCAAACGGGCTCTTTGGCTTTTGCTTCTGCCAAAAGCATTTCTGATAGAAAAGAGGTGTTTGTTTTCGCTTTTGGAAATAAGCAAAAGCACCATGAGAAGCCAAAAAAGTGCTTCTGGGAGAAGCACCCCCCTGGGCTGCTTCTCCCAAAAGCACTTCGTAAAATGTGCAAAGACTTAAATACCCCCACTACTTAATATAAATTACATTATAAATATATCTTATTATCATATTAAAAAACATGTCCTTTTTAGTAATAAGAGCATGTTTGGAATGGCTTTTTTTCAAGTGCCTTTGACACGATAAACATGGTTTGGATGCTTCGGGTCTTCAAATCCAATCGGTTGTGCAAATCTCTACAATTCTCCGTAAGTTGTAATTTGGAGAGCATTTAAAGCCGAGATTGAGAATTCGTTTATTTCCCGATATCCAATTCTCAGACCCAAACAAACAAGAGAATCGGAGTTAATTCTCTTTTCCAAGTCCCAACCCTCTATTCTTTGTACCAAACACCCCCCAATTTCTTTGTTGACAAATAGAAACCATTTTATTTTTGAAGCATAATGAAAATGAAAGTTTAATTATTGTTTCATCTGAAATCTTGTCCAATCTTTATTATTTTCTTCCTGTCCCTTCTGTCACATTTTAAATTCGCTTTATAGATAGTATAGCATAATTTTACATGCTTTCCTAGAGTAATTTTACCCGCTTTCTTAGCATAATTTATGTTGCTCTTTTAGAATAAATTTAATTGCTTTTTAGAATAAATTTACCATGCTTTGTAAAATAACTTTTATTGCTTTCATAGTTTAGTTTAAATTATGTCAAGTAGTTGTTAGAACCAAACTCAAGCTTGAAACGAGTAACCGAGTGGAAAATCTTAGTAAACGACGTGGGCCCTGCTTCTATCGCACATCCTCCAGTGAACGATATAGTCTTACTATAAATTACTGTAATTTTTGACACCGTGCGCTTTCGGGCCACAGTTTCCTACATGAGTATATAAAAACGTGACAACCTAAAAATATATCCCTAATCCCAACTCCATCTTCATAATTGGTTTCATTAAATAAAATTAAACCGGGATTATTATTTTTAGAAAATACTCATATAGTGGGAAATTGTCAAAAGTTTCAACAACTCGCAGACGTCGGAATCTCCTATGATCTAGAAGTCAAGAAGAATGAGGAAATACAGAAGGAAGTTGATTCCTTGAAGAGGCTGAATGATAAGTTTAAAGCCCAAAATTCTGATTTGCAAAAGGAGTTAGATGATTTGAAACTCAAGAACGACGAACTTCGAAAGGTAGTAAAAGGTAAAAGTGCTCTTGATGAAATTCTAACTTCTGGAAAACGTGTTGGAGATCAAACAGGTATAGGTTATAAGAAGAAATCAACTCCAAGCAATACCATGTTTGTAAGTGGAGGATACTTGACTTCGCAATACAATGAGACTGGCAGTGATGATGTTATAACGCCGTCCAGACGACGGAAGGACTGCTGTTATTATCAACTACCTGGACATTCTGCAAACACATGTATCAGAATAGTAAGAGACTTAATGAATGATCGAGCTGTTGTTTGGCCAACAGAAGAACTTCGAAAAAGAATCAGAGTACAAAGAGTATGGATTCCAAAGAAGAAGTGTCTGCCACTGAAAGATGTTGAGACCACAGGAGAACAACAAGCCACATCAACTAAAGAGAATTTCGGACTTATATTTCAGAGTCAGAAAGGGAAGGTATTGGACCAACCCAGCACAAGCTTTGAACCACTTGACCTTGAGATAAAGATATGAAGCTGTGATGAAGCTGTTACTGAAGTCTCACCATTACTCACAGACTACATTATCAATGGGTAAACAGATTTTCTTTTTTATTGATATTTTTGCGCTAATGAATTTTTGAATGCCTTTTTTTAAGGAGATATTAGGTTATTTCTATAAACGACACTTATGAGTTTGATGATTTTTCTATTATGGGGGAGATTTGGTGTTGATGACTGTCATTATCTGATAGTTGAGACAATTTGGTAACGATTTTCTAAACTTTGGTTATTCTGGTACTGATTATTGCTAGACAATATTTGCGGATGATTGTTTTTTTTTTTTTGACTGTTTTGGTTTTTGACTGGATGATTTCTGAACTGAATTACTTTTGAACTTGCACTATTATTGGTCTGTAATAGTTGTTAGGTAATTCTGATGACTACTGAACTATTTTTTTTTTATTTGCTATGATGTTTCTATCTGCACTATGATTATGATCTGAATGCCAAATGGATGTTGTTTCTGATGTGTTTCGATTAATCTGTAATATTTTATCTGTGAATCATATTGTTTTGCTATGATATGATCTCTTATACTCTTTGAAGTTAGATAGTTTCAACACTATTTGTTGATGGAATTATCATCTCCACAAGAGTGGGGGAGATTGTTGTTATTACTAACATACTCCTATGCAGATGATGTAGTTCTATGGTTGTTGAAACTACGCTAGAACGACCTGAGCAGTTAATGACACACATGTGCGACAGTTATCTGATCTGTGCGCGTATTCCAACCGACCTAGGCGTATCTAATCTGTATCTGTGAGTCTATATACTTGCGATTAGGTTTCCTGTAATTAGTAGAAGTATTATTGAGTTGTATTTTTCACATTTTACACATTTTTACACACACACTTGAGTCGGTTATTCTCTCCAAGACTTGATCGTTTTATTCTTTGAGAGAGTTAGAAAATTCCTTGTGTTCTTTCTGCATTTTGAAGATCATTCTGTATACACCTGAATTACATTGATTCAACAAGTGTTCTTGTTGGACAAATCTTCTCTACAACACCCGATTGAAGAGGCTTTTGTGGAAGCGCTCAAAGGTTGAAGAAGATGAATTCAGGAGGACTTCTATGCCGAGATGCCATGGTTCTTGAAGCCTGAATAGCCAGAGAATTCAAATTGGACAGGATCGTCCGGAGACTGAGTTGTGGAGGAGTCACGACTGCAGTCTGTCTACAAACAGGGAAGTGTTGCATTAGAGTTTGAATTGGTTGTTTTTTAGTCTTTTAAGTCTAGGTTTTCTTGAGTATTAGTATAAGTCACCTGGATTGACATCCCCTAGACGTAGATCCGTTGGATCGAACTGAGTCACCAAATTCTTGTGTTTTTACTTTCCGATGAACACTCTGTGCACACATCACTCGTTATCGCGTAGTCTAGACTACCACTCGACGACAAATATAATACAAGATTTCAGTAATCTGGGACCAACATTAACCCATCAGACCAGTCTAAAAGACATGAAAATAACCAGTGCATTCAATATACAGAAGTGAGAAAGTGTTCGAACCCTGTTGCCAACGAATTTTTGTTTTTCTTTTTTAAAGAGATTCTGCGAGGGAAGTGGATTTGCAACGTACGGTATCTTTGCGATGAAAATATTTTTCATCCCAAATTCCGTCACAACCATAAAAAAATTTATATGTATTCGAAAAATTCAGTCGCAAATTCCGCATTTTTTTAATAGTGCTGGGAGAATAATACATTGTAATTAAGATGGCTGACATACATTATATATTATCTGTTATATCGCTTACCAAAGAAACAAAAAGATTCTATTATGTAATCACACATAATATGTAGCAATTTTCATTAATTATTGTAACTATATCATCATACAGATATATGGTTGAGGGGGATGTGCATCACTCACATGATCATGGCATCGAAACTTCTGAATGAATTGCTCTGTTTTCTCATGCTAATTTTTATTTTAGGTAATCGTTTTTCTTCTAATATTTGGAGTTTATTATATTCAACATTTAATTATTTTTTCTTTATTATTCAGCGAAGACGACAACAATACTAGTTGATGCATCGTCCTTATAATAAATGTGCACAAGGGGTACCCAATCCATCTTTCAATGAAGCTGCGTGTGATGAAGATAGGTGCAACGCAGCGTGCAAGGCCGGTAATTTGCTCAGGGGAGAATTCAAATGGTTGCTTGTTTCCCTCTAAAGAAAAACAGTGTCGATGCTCCCCACACAGGATTTGTCCACTTGCGACCTAGATGATTCCCTATATAGAAATTGCACAAGTAGAGAATCACTGGCAATGCGACATCCCACTACTGGAGTTGGACTTAAATTTAATGAATAATTGGACAATGAGCTATTGAATAAGAAATCTATTTTACTGTATGTTCTTTGCATGTTCAATCTATATCTATATAATATATAAAAATAATATCCCAGTGACCTACTCTTATGAACAGTAACCTATCAATTTCCCCTCACAAAAATCCCCTTATGAACAGTACCATACCTATTTACTTAATATTCACTTTCTGCACGCAATCCAATACACATTTCTAATGATCAATAACTCAACAATAATTCAAAATGTGTATAAGAAAAAATTCTAAAAATTTGATATTTTAAAACTACATGACGAGACGAATCTAACGATATCCCATTTGACTAAGTTTTTTTTTCTTATATAGATATTGTATAAGCATTAGTCAAAGTTGAATAATAAACATTATTAAAAGTCAATTTTTTTTTCATTATAAGGAATTATTTAAAAAAAATACATAATACACTTTTAAAATATAGGAGAACCAAATTGAGCGAAATTCGCGGTAGATAATTTAATTTCATTAATTATTATAGATAAAGAATACTACACAATAAATGATGTAACAAAAAATTTATGGATTGATAGTTGAATAATAAACAATGGCAAAAAAATCAACCCCCCTTCACTATAAAAATGAAATAAGTAAAAAAAAAATATAATGTACTTTCAAAATATAGGATAACCAAATGCAACCTAAATTTGAATTAGATAGTTTAATTTCATTAATTACTATAGATAAAGAATAATACCAAATAAAGGATGTAACAAAAAAATTTATGAGTTGATATTATATTTATTCTTTAAATATAATTTCAATATTTGTTATTATTCTTAGCCAATACTCTATTAATTGAAATTATAGTTAAAGAATATATTGTAAATTATTAATAAGTACTTTATAAATTGATATTATATTCATTAATGAATAACATATATTTGTATTAGATAAATTAACTAAATTAGATATATTGCAATAAGTCAATAAGTTAATGAAACTATAGTCATTTTATTTTGTCAATGGATTCATTCACAAGAGTATTTCTTATATTTTTATAATTTAATTTGGAAATATACATTTTTATAAAATTTATAATATCTCAACACTATAGGGGTGTGAGTCAATATCACTAATCAATTATCGAGTATAATATGATTTTACGTACTTTCTTTCTCAATGAGTAGAAAGATTTTTATCTTTGCTTTTTCATTTTTTGTCCTTTGTATTTTTTAAGATACTAAATTGTACTTCCTCCGTTTTTTTTAAAGTTTACATGAGTCTATGTCTTCACGCAATCCAAGATACATTTTTAATGCTTAATATCTCAAACTGTATAAAAGTAAAAATTATAAAAATTTGATATTATGTGATTAGACGAATCCAACAAGATCTCATTTGACTATATTTTATCTTATATAATTGTGTTAAAAAGTTGGATTAAATATACTCAATGAATAGTAATTACTATGCAAACGTAGACTTTATTAAAAAAATGGAGGGAGTAATATATAAATATTGGTAATGACATATGTTGGTAGATTTCTATAAAATGTATAGTGATGTACTCATGTAATGCGTAAAATTGTTTAAGGTTGGGGAATGTAATCGACATAATAAAATTGAACATTTTATTTGTTAAATTGGATAATTTTATTCATATTGTCCATAATTTCCGCCCATTGGGCGGGGAAATACTAGTTTATAATAAAAACATTATATTTATGTGATATTCACCAAAATCCTGTTTCGTAATTAATAGAGGAAGAATTTGACAATCTAATGGTATTTTAAAATTTTCTAATCAAAATTTTGTGCTGCCACTATGATGTTAAATTTTGTTTTTTCAAAATGGGATTAGAAAATTCATTTGATTAGAATTTATAAAAAAATACAATAATATAGTGTTGTTATCATTAACGAGCTCTTGTGCAGATGCGGTAGTTCCATGGTTGTTGAAACCACGACAAAACGACCTGAGCAGTTACAGTCAGACATGTGCGACAGTTTCTTGTTCTGTGCGCGTGTCTAACCGACTCAGGAGAGTCTAATTCGTACTTCTGAGTATATATCCCTGTGTTTAGACTCTCTGTATGTAGGTTTTGATTTTATAGAGTTGTAATTTTCACTTTTACACACACTTGAGTCGGTTTTTCTCTCTAGACTTGATAGTTCTATTTTCTTGAGAGAGTTAGGAAAATCCTTGATGAGCGTTCTGCAAATTTGAAGATCATTTCAATCATTGAGGTCTGTGCTACATCGATTCAACAAGCATTCTTGTTGAACAAATCTTTTCATTCAACGAATTTGGAGTTGCCTTGCGAAGGAACTCAAAGGAGATCTGAAGGATGAATTCAGGCCATCTGCTGCACCAGAGTTTCAAGATATGAGGATTCAAACAATCGGAGAAACAAGATTGGACGAGCTGTCCAGTGATCGTAGTTGTGGGGGAGTTCAGACGACGATCATTCTACCAGCGGGGAAGTCTTGGTAACAGAATCTGTTTTGATTGTGTAATCTTTTAGATCTAGGATTTTTGAGTGTTAGTTTAAGATCCTGGATTGGAATCCCCCAGACGTAGGCCGAAGGCCGAACTGGGTTACAAATCACGTGTCTTTACTTTCTGCTGCGTACACTGATTTGCACACACTATCGTTCGCACGTAGTTTTATTCACCGCTCGACGACCGCGCTAAATACAAGATTTTCACGTAATCTGGGACCAACACTTGGTATCAGAGCGGCAGACTCTGATATAGTAGAGGCGATCTGAAAAATCTTGATGAGATGAGTAGAGAAGGCGCATCACTTTCAAGACCACCATTGTTCGATGGCACTAACTACATATATTGGAGAACTTGGATGAAGATTCATCTTATGGCCCTTGGAGATGAAGTCTGGGATGCAGTCGAAACAGCCTGGCAACCACCAATTCGACCGCAAGCTACAACTGAAGGTTCCACAGAACCACCTGGTAGTCGGCCAGCAACCAAGGCTGAATACACTCAAGCTGAAAAAGATGCCAAGAAAGGAAACTACACGGCCCTAAATGTAATTTTCAGTGCTATGGACGAGACGCAGTTCCAACTAGTCACCAACCACACGTTAGCTCACGATGCATGGAAAACGCTAGAGGTAATGTATGAGGGTTCTGAGGATGTTCGAGCTACCAAGTTACAACGAGTTGAGACCATGTTCGAGAATTTGAAGATGAACAAGGATGAATCGATCTCAACCTATTACGGGAGGTTCAAAGATATTGTAAATCAAGCCTATTCATTGGGATTGATTTATGATAATCAAAAATTAGTTCGAAAGATGTTGAGGACTCTCACCAAGAAGTATGCTCCGAAGGTTGCTACATTGGAAGAATTGAATAAGTTGAATACTATCACCTTGGATGGTTTAGTTGGAATTCTTCAAACCTATGAGATGAACCATCTCGAAGAAGAATTATCAAGGAGTATTGCTCTCAATGTGGAAGAAGAAGATTCTGGAAACTCCTCTGAAGACGATGTATCTTATATTTCCAGAAAAGTGGCAAAGATGTTGCAAGACAGACGTACAAAGAAATTCTACAAACAGCAAGGTCGCAGTTCCACCCATGTTCCGACGACGGATAGACCACCTCGCAGAGACTTCAAAAGAAAGGATAGCAGCAAAGTTGATCGTTTCAACAACAAGAAGAAGGACTTTGACAAGCCGGATAAGTTTGCCTCGGTGATTTGCTATGAATGTGGAGGCCAAGGACATGTTCGATCTGAATGTGCCACAGCCAAAAGGAAGGAAATGAGAGAAAAGAAGGCACTGCAGGCTACTCTAGGTGATCAGGACGATGACAAAACCACTGAAGCACAGATTTCAGATTCTAATGAAGTCGTTGCATTCACTCTAAGAGAAACCAGTCCTACAATAAAAGGTATTTTCAAGTCAATATGTTTTTCACCTAACAATTGTGATTCTGATTCAGGTGAAAGCGATGATGAATACGACCAATTACTTGCTGATTACAATGAACTCAAAGAGGATTTTGAAGTGGCTGTTCGAGAAAGTAAGAAGTTGTTAGGACAACTGGCAGACGTCGGGATTGCTTATGATCTTGAAGTTGAAAAGAATGAAGACTTGCAAAAGGAGAACAACACAAAGGCAGAATCCATGACATGGAGAAAGAGCTTGATGATCTCAAATCAAAGAACAATGAACTTCAAAAGGTATCTAAAGGTAAAAATCCACTTGATGAAGTTCTATCTATGGGAAAACGTATTGGTGATCAAACATGTTTAGGTTATAAGAAGCAAAGTACTCCTAGCAAAACAAAGTTTACAAGTGGAGGCTTCCTCACTTCAACTACTGATGCACCACCTAAAGAGTTCGTTGGAAAGTCATCCAAACGATGGAAAGACTGCCTGTACTGCAATTTGCCTGGACACACCGCTGAAACATGCATGCGGATCTAAGAGATCTCATGAACGGTAGACCAGTCGTATGGCCTGATCAAGAGCTTCGAAAGAAATTCAAAATGCAGAAGGCATGGATACCTAAAGGTAAAACTAATAATGAAGATTCTGCTTGTTTTGTAGTTCCTTCGGTGCAGGAACAACATCAAAACGAAAAATGGTATTTTGATTCGAGATGTTCAAGGCATATGACGGGAAAGAAAGAAGTCTTAAAGGACTTTACTGAGAAGGATTGCGGAGCCGTCATGTATGGTGATGGTACTCGAAGCAAAATTGCGGGTTATGGTAAATCTAAGGATAATACTCTTTCTAAACTTTCTAGAATTTACTATGTAAATGGTCTTACTACTAATCTTATCTCTATTAGTCAACTTTGTGATAAAGATTTAGTGGTTATGTTTACTAAACACACATGCATAGTATATAATGATCAAAAGGAGATTATCATGATGGGAGGCCGTAGCAAGAATAATTGTTACATCTTGAATGATGACATTCCACGGGTTTTACTGACCAAAGATGATCAGACTACTCTATGGCATAAGAGACTTGGACACCTCAATTTTCAGTCACTGCATAAATTGAGTAATTCGAATGCTGTTCGCGGGTTGCCGCAACTACAGAAGAACGACCAAACCATCTGCAGAGATTGCGCCAAAGGAAAGCAAACCAGATCGAGACATAAGAAGACTAATGAGATCAAAACAAAAGAATGCCTTGACCCGATTCACATGGATCTTATGGGTCCAACCGAAGTGGAGAGCTTAAATGGTAAAAGGTACATTTTAGTATGTGTTGATGATTTCTCTAGATATTGTTGGGTTTTCTTTCTTAGGTCAAAAGATGAGACTTTTGAGTACTTTGAGGCTCTGAGTAAAAGACTCATGAATGAAAAGCAAAGGAAGATTGCACGAATCCGAACTGATCATGGCAAGGAATTCGAGAACCAGTCGTTCGATCGTTATTGCGACGACAATGGAATTACGCATGAGTACTCAGCCCCCAAAACACCATAGCAAAATTGTGTTGCTGAAAGGAAGAACTGAACATTACAAGAGATGGCCAGATCAATGCTTCACACCAGTTCAATGAGCAAAAGATTTAGGCGAAAGCTATTAACACTGCCTGTCACATCATCAACCGAGTGTTGTTGAGACCACACTCCAACTGCACACCTTACCAACTTTGGAACGGTAAAACTCCCACGGCAAATACTTTCATGTTTTTGGTTGCAAATGCTATGTTTTAAATGATAGAAATCAATTGCATAAATTTGATTATAAATCTTTGGATGGATATTTCATTGGTTATTCTAAAAATTCTAAAGCATAACGTGTCTATCTTACTAGTGATAAGAAGGTTATAAAATCTACTAATGTTCTCTTTGAGGATCTTGATCTTTTAGAAAACAGGGTAGATGATGATGAGTTACCTCTTAATCACAATCATGCGAATACTAATGGTGTTGAGCAATCTGTCACTGAGGAAGAACATGCCAGTCCTAATGTTTCAGATAAAGATGCTGATAAAGATTTTGTTCCTGAAAAGGATGCTGATACATACACTGTTATTGAGACTACAGCAGAACCACCCTCTGAAGTTCAGAACAACAGAAAAATGATCTAGAGTGCATAAACATCATTCAACTCAGGATATTATTGGAGATCCACAAGGTCAGAGACAAACTAGGCATAAAGAGATTAATTTCAAGGATCTAGCAAGCTATAATTGTTCTGTTTCTATGGTTGAGCTAAAGAATACTTCTGAGGCGTTGAAAGATGAGTACTGGATTGCTGCAATGCAAGATGAGCTACTGCAATTTAAGAGGAATGCAGTCTGGGAGTTGACAGAACCACCACAGAACGCCGACATTATTGAAACCAAATGGGTTTACAGGAATAAGACAGATGAGAAAGGTAATATCATAAGGAATAAAGCAAGACTAGTAGCACAAGGCTATACCCAAATTGAAGGTTTGGATTATGGCGAAACATTTGCTCCCGTGACAAGGATAGAGGCCGTAAGGATACTACTTGCATTGGCATGCTCTTTGAATTTGAAGCTGTACCAAATGGATATTAAAACATCCTTCCTTAATGAAAAAATCAAGGAAGATATCTATGTTGCACAACCGATTGGATTTGAAGACCCGAAGCATCCAAATCATGTTTATCGAGTCAAAGGCGCTTTATATGGATTGAAACAGGCACCCAGAGCCTGGTATGAGAGATTGTCTAAGTACTTGGTGGACAATGGATTTAATAGAGGAAATGCAGACAAGACGTTGTTTGTGAAGCGTCAGAACGACCACTTAACGATAGCTCATGTGTGTGTTGACGATATTATTTTTGGATCAACTTCAGTCAAACTCAGAAAGGAATTTGTTGATGCTATGAAATCAGAGTTTGAGATGTCTATGATGGGAGAATTACACTACTTTTTGGGATTACAGGTTAAACAAGAGGATGATGGTATTTTTCTATGTCAGGAGAAGTATGCAAGAAATATGTTGAAAAAGTTTGACATGGATGATTGCAAGGTAGTCAGAACTCCGCTAGGACAACAGGAGAAACTGAGTAAAGATGAGAATGGATAATCAGTGGATCAAAAGACTTATAGGAGCATGATTGGAAGTCTACTGTACCCTACTGCTACAAGACCTGATATTTCATTTAGTGTAGGTGTATGTGCAAGGTTCCAATCCGATCCTAAGGAGTCTCATATGAAAGCAGTAAAGCGAATCATGAGATATATTAAGGGGACAATGAATATTGGAATTTGGTTTTCAAAAAGGTCATCCCTTGACTTGATTGGATTTACAGATTCTGACTGGGCAGGTTGTTCCGACGACAGGAGATCTACAACTGGCGGCTGCTTCTACTTGGGAAACAATCTAGTAAGTTGGTATTCCAGAAAGAAAAACATCGTAGCTCTATCAACAGCCGAGGCAGAGTATATTGCTGCCACATGTTGCTGTTCACAACTTCTTTGGATGAAGCAACTACTCGAGGACTACGGTATTCATAAGGATAATTTTTTAGTTTTCTGTGATAATACTAGTGCAATAAATATCTCTAAAAATCCTGTTTTACATAGTAGGAGTAAGAATATTGATATTCGTTATCATTTTATTAGAGATCTTGTAGAGGATAATGTTTGCAGGATTGAGCATATAGCGTCGTTGGAACAACGGGCGGACATCCTAACAAAAGCTTTAGATGGAGAAAAATTTGAAGGCCTAAGAAGCACCTTGGGTCTTTCCTATCATAATTAAATTGTTTATACCTTGGGCCTGACCATTTTACTTGTTGAGCATCTTTTCACAGGCCCAATTTAAGTTTAAATAGAGAAACTCTATCCGGAACATCATTATTGCACTCGGCAGTTTTGGTGACGTCACAGCACCCCTGCAGCTAGCCTGTAACCGCTGTACCCTCATCAATCACGTCGCACGTCTCCGCAACGAGTTGCAAAAAACTTCTCCACTTCCGGCTACCTCCTCCATTTAAGGTCTATCTTCTCTCCATTTCTATTCAAATTTTCCCCTCACATTTCGAATTTGGGTGTTGCAGAAAATTTGAAAATGTTGAACACTTCCGACCCCGACGCTCCTCACTCCGCCACCTCCTCCGCTACAAGCTCGCCGTCTGGATCACCCATAGACGCCCAAGCTATTTCTGTCCTACCCCCAGTTCTTTACCTTGCTGGTCCTGCTGCTGCTGCAACTTCCGAGCAGCTACCTACTGAAAATGAGCCAGACACTCAAAATCGTCCTAACCCTAACCCTGAAATCGCCATTGATCCCTCGATTGTTGATCAAGTTGTTCGGGAAATTAATGCTGAGCACAACACTCCACCACTTTCCCCCCTGCAAAATCAAGGTTTGCATGACATGAGTCAAGAGGAACTTGCTGATGTCACTGCTTCACAGCAAACTGGAGGTTCTACTGCTGTTGCAACCACACCGGAAACACAGAGGAAATCAACCAGAAAGCGAAAGGAGCCCACTCCTACACCCACTCCAGCTCCAGTAGCCACAACTTCGAAGAAACCACGCAAGGAACCACGGAAACCCCCTGCTGCTTTGAAAGCCGAAGATGCCTATAGTCTCAAGTTCTATACTCGAGAAATGAGGGCATTTTCCAAGGAAGTTGTTAAAGGCAAGGAGTTTAAGCCCGAAGAAATCTTCAAGCACAACCATTATGACGTTCTAGGTTTCTCGGACCACTTACAAGAACGGCACTTGACCTTTTGGGCTAAGGGTCTCACGCACTACTCACCTAGTCATGTTCGCGAATTCTACGTGAATCTACATTCTGAGATCCTCAATCCAAATTCTGCTTGGTTCGGTAAGATTTACATACGAGGAAAATTTCATGAACTGACTCCTGCTGTGATTCTTAAGTTGTTGAAGCTACAACCAAACGACGACATGAGTGACTGTTTGGATCTAATGCCAGAAGACACCCTCACTACTGCACTGGCCATTTCTAATTAGAAGGTCAAGAGCTTTGGCTGTAATAAGTTCAGTGTTAAAGAACTTAGCTTGAAGTACTACTGCCTGTACCAGTTCTGTAGTGCCAACATCCTTCCGACGACTAATCAGTCTCAAGTCAACTCTATGATGGGATGATGATGAGGACTTTGCTCTTGATGATGAAGAGTGATATTCCATCATGGGGGAGATGATTTGGTGTTGATGCTGATATCTGACTAATGTTTTTGGTAGTCATGACAACTAGGTAACGATATTCTAAACTTTGACTGTTTTTGGGATGATTATTGCTGGACAATATTTGTGGATGATTTTTTGATGACTGTTTTTGACTGGATATTTCTGAACAACTGCTGGATTACTCTTGAACTATTATTGGTCTGTAATAGTTAGGTAATGCTGATGACTGCTGAACTACTTGTTTTTATTTGCTCTGATGTTTTTATATCTGCACTGTGATTGTACTCTGAATGTTGATGGATGTTGTTTCTGATTCGTTTTGACTCTTCTTTAACATCCTATTTGTGTATCACATTATGTTGCTCTGTTATGATCTCTTATACTATTTGGACTTAGATAGTTTCAACACCATTTGGTGATGGAATTATCATCTCCACAAGAGTGGGGGAGATTGTTGTTATCATTAACGTGCTCTTGTGCAGATGCGGCAGTTCCATTGTTGTTGAAACCACGACAAAACGACCTGAGCAGTTACAGTCAGACATGTGCGACAGTTTCTTGTTCTGTGCGCGTGTCTAACCGACTCAGGAGAGTCTAATTCGTACTTCTGAGTATATATCCCTGTGTTTAGACTCTCTGTATGTAGGTTTTGATTTTATCGAGTTGTAATTTTCACTTTTACACACATTACACACACTTGAGTCGGTTTTTCTCTCTAGACTTGATAGTTCTATTTTCTTGAGAGAGTTAGGAAAATCCTTGATGAGTGTTCTGCAAATTTGAAGATCATTTCAATCATTGAGGTCTGTGCTACACCGATTCAACAAGCATTCTTGTTGAACAAATCTTTTCATTCAATGAATTTGGAGTTGCCTTGCGAAGGAACTCAAAGGAGATCTGAAGGATGAATTCATGCCATCTGCTACACAAGAGTTTCAAGATCTGAGGATTCAAACAATCCGAGAAACAAGATTGGACGAGCTGTCCAGTGATCGTAGTTGTGGGGGGAGTCCAGACGACGATCATTCTACCAGCGGGGAAGTCTTGGTAACAGAATCTGTTTTGATTGTGTAATCTTTTAGACCTAGGATTTTTGAGTGTTAGTTTAAGATCCTGGATTGGAATCCCCCAGACGTAGGCCGAAGACCGAACTGGGTTACCAAATCACGTGTCTTTACTTTCTGCTGCGTACACTGATTTGCACACACTATCGTTCACACGTAGTTTTAATCACCGCTCGACGGCCGCGCTAAATACAAGATTTTTACGTAATCTGGGACCAACATATAGAAATTTATGAATATAAAATATAATAAAATTTTAGATAGATATAATAATAAATGGGGATGGTTACTGTACCGTGGGTCTGATCATCGCAGTACATCAAGATGTGGGATATCAGCCGTTAAAAATTTTCAACGACTACATAGAAAATAAGAAAGGTAAATTTGTCAAAACAAAGCAAAAAAAAAAAAGCACTCAGTGTCAATGAAATTGTAATACCCAAGAAAATAACTTAAATGGAATGAAACAAGCTACTCATACCAATAATGCACCTTTCTTTATTGGTAGTTATCCTATAAGAATTTCAAAGTTAAGCGTGCATGTCTTGGAACAATCTTAGGATGGGTGACCTCCTGAACAGTCTCGAAGGGTCTGCGTGAGTGAGGCGAAATCACAATGGAAAGAACTCATGTTGGTTTGTGGGATCAGCCTTCACTCCGGAGCCGTCAACATCTAGAATAACAACCTATCTGTCCGCTGTGCTGAAAATGGGGTGTTACAGAAATGTATTTGAGTGTGTCACTATATAATATGTCGCTGAAATATATAAACATAAAACTATGCCTTGCGAACCCTTGGAATGCATATAGTTGTATCACTAAAATGCATATGGGTATGCCGCTGAAATTATGTGGGTGTTTTTGTAGAAAAGTTGTTTTTGGAATGGAATTTTGTGACGAAAAAAATTATTGCAATTTGTGACTGAAATCTATTCCATTGCTATTTGAGAAAGATTTTTCTACGAAAATATATTTTGTCGCAAATAAAGACGGAATTGGCAAAGAAATAAGTTTCTATTTATCTTTCAGATGAAATTTGTGCCGGGATTTTTTATTTTATTTTCAGTTGCAATTTGAAATGGTTTTGTGGCAGAATATATTTCTGTTGCAATTTGAAAAAAGAAATGTGGCCATTTGATATTTTTGTATGTTATTTTCTTATAATCTAGATATTTTAGTGTCAACTATTTAATTCAATTTAATATAATTTAATTAATTTTATGTTACTTTAATTTATTCATTTTTATTTTACTATGTTATTTCATCCTTCTCAATATCCCACGTTTCCCTTCTAGTGACTGGAAAAGAGTACTTGTTTGAAAAAGTTTGAGTTTAGATATTAAAATGTGGTGTTTATAATTAAATTTTGAAATATTATCATTATTATTTAATATGAAAACCAAAAAAAAATCAAATTTTAAAGTTAAGCGTGCATGTCTTGGAACAATCTTAGGATGGGTGACCTCCTGAAAAGTCTCGAAGGGTCTGCGTGAGTGAGGCGAAATCACACTGGAAAGAGCTCATGTTGGTTTGTGGGATCAGCCTTCACTCCGGAGCCGTCAACATCTAGAGTAACAACCTATCTGTCCGTTGTGCTGAAAATGGGGGTGTTACAGAAAGGTATATGAGTGTGTCACTATATAATATGTCGCTGAAATATATAAACATAAAATTATGCCTTGCGAACCCTTGGAATGCATATAGTTGTATCGCTAAAATGCATATGGGTATGTCGCTGAAATTATGTGAGTGTTTCTGTAGAAAAGTTGTTTTTGGAATGGAATTTTGTGACGAAAAAATTATTGCAATTTGTGACTGAAATCTATTCCATTGCTATTTGAGAAAGATTTTTCTACGAAAATATATTTTGTCGCAAATAAAGACGGAATTGGCAATGAAATAAGTTTTCTTATCTTAAGAGCTCATGTTGGTTTGTGGGATCAGCCTTCACTCCGGAGCCGTCAATATCTAGAGTAACAACCTATCTGTCCGTTGTGCTGAAAATGGGGTGTTACAGAAAGGTATATGAGTGTGTCACTATATAATATGTCGCTGAAATATATAAACATAAAATTATGCCTTGCGAACCCTTGGAATGCATATAGTTGTATCGCTAAAATGCATATGGGTATGTCGCTGAAATTATGTGAGTGTTTCTGTAGAAAAGTTGTTTTTGGAATGGAATTTTGTGACGAAAAAAATTATTGCAATTTGTGACTGAAATCTATTCCATTGCTATTTGAGAAAGATTTTTCTACGAAAATATATTTTGTCGCAAATAAAGACGGAATTGGCAATGAAATAAGTTTCTATTTATCTTTCAGATGAAATTTGTGCCGGGATTTTTTTTTTATTATTTATTTTCAGTTGCTATTTGAAATGGTTTTGTGACGGAATATATTTCTTTTTTTGGTGACTGACGGAATATATTTATGTTGCAATTTGAAAAAACAAATGTGGCCATTTGATATTTTTGTATGTTATTATTTTAGTGTCCACTACTTAATTCAATTTAATATAATTTAATTAATTTTATGTTACTTTAATTTATTCATTTTTATTTTACTATGTTATTTCATCCTTCTCAATATCCCACATTTCCCTTCTAGTGACTGGAAAAGAGTATTTGTTTGAAAAAGTTTGAGTTTAGATATTAACATGTGATGTTTATAATTAAATTTTAAAATATTATCATTATTATTTAATATGAAAACCATAATAAAATCAAATTTTAAAGTTAATCGTGCATGTCTTGGAACAATCTTAGGATAGGTGATCTCCTGAAAAGTCTCGAAGGGCCTGCGTGAGTGAGGCGAAATCACACTGGAAAGTGCTCATGTTGGTTTGTGGGATCAGCCTTCACTCCGGAGCCGTCAACATCTAGAGTAACAACCTATCTGTCCGTTGTGCTGAAAATGGGGTGTTACAGAAAGGTATATGAGTGTGTCACTATATAATATGTCGCTGAAATATATAAACATAAAATGATGCCTTGCGAACCCTTGGAATGCATATAGTTGTATCGCTAAAATGCATATGGGTATGTCGCTGAAATTATGTGAGTGTTTCTGTAGAAAAGTTGTTTTTGGAATGGAATTTTGTGACGAAAAAAATTATTGCAATTTGTGACTGAAATCTATTCCATTGCTATTTGAGAAAGATTTTTCTACGAAAATATATTTTGTCGCAAATAAAGACGGAATTGGCAATGAAATAAGTTTCTATTTATCTTTATGATGAAATTTGTGCCGGGATTTTTTTTTATTTTTTTTATTTTCAGTTGCTATTTGAAATGGTTTTGTGACGGAATATATTTCTTTTTTTGGTGACTGACGGAATATATTTCTGTTGCAATTTGAAAAAACAAATGTGGCCATTTGATATTTTTGTATGTTATTATTTTAGTGTCCACTATTTAATTCAATTTTTTAATATAATTTAATTAATTATATGTTACTTTAATTTATTCATTTTTATTTCACTAAGTTATTTCATCCTTCTCAACCCTTCTAGTGACTGGAAAAGAGTACTTGTTTGAAAAAGTTTGAGTTTAGATATTAAAATGTGGTGTTTATAATTAAATTTTAAAATATTATCATTATTATTTAATATGAAAACCATAAAAAAATCAAAATTTAAAGTTAAGCGTGCATGTCTTGGAACAATCTTAGGATGGGTGACCTCCTGAAAAGTCTCGAAGGGTCTGCGTGAGTGAGGCGAAATCACACTGGAAAGAACTCCTGTTGGTTTGTGGGATCAGCCTTCACTCCGGAGCCGTCAACATCTAGAGTAACAACCTATCTATCCGTTGTGCTGAAAATGGGGGTGTTACAGAAAGGTAAATGAGTGTGTCACTATATAATATGTCGCTGAAATATATAAACATAAAATTATTCCTTGCGAACCCTTGGAATGCATATAGTTGTATCGCTAAAATGCATATGGGTATGTCGCTGAAATTATGTGAGTGTTTCTGTAGAAAAGTTGTTTTGGGAATGGAATTTTGTGACGAAAAAAATTATTGCAATTTGTGACTGAAATCTATTCCATTGCTATTTGAGAAAGATTTTTCTACGAAAATATATTTTGTCGCAAATAAAGACGGAATTGGCAATGAAATAAGTTTCTATTTATCTTTCAGATGAAATTTGTGCCAGGATTTTTATTTTATTTTATTTTCAGTTGCTATTTGAAATGGTTTTGTGACGGAATATATTTCTTTTTTTGGTGACTGACGGAATATATTTCTGTTGCAATTTGAAAAAACAAATGTGGCCATTTGATATTTTTGTATGTTATTATTTTAGTGTCCACTATTTAATTCAATTTAATACTTCCTCCGTTCTCAAATTATTGCCCCAAATCAATTTTTGGTACTGTTCATTGGATTACTTTGATTTCATTTTTTATCATAGTTATACAGGTGTTGGGGCCATACGAAATGATGGGCCGTGAAGAGCTATTGGGCCATAAAGATATGGGCCAGAAGAGAGAGTTCCAGAGGAAGATGGGCTTAAGATCAGTAAGGCCGATAGTCCATAGTAAACCGAAGGAAGGGAACCGAGACTGATAGAGATTTCGGCCGAAATAGGAAAGGAACAGCCGAAACCAAAACAACCGAAATGAAGAAAGAAAGAATTCGGCGCAGAAGGATCGGCCGGAGAGCGGTTACTCCAGCTCCGGCTATAAATAGGGGTCGACACACACAAAATCAGAGAGATCAATCCAACCCCCAAACTCCTTTTATCAAATTTAATTCCTTGTTATCTTTACTGCTTTCTTTACAGCTTTCCTTTACAGCTTTCCTTAGAATCTAGCTTAGTTTGTAGCAGTTACCATTTCCAAATCCACCGTTGCTCCTTAGCAGCTGGTAGTTTGGTTCCCTATTTTTGGTGAATTCCACCGTTGTTTCTTAACAACAGGTAGATTCTCCGTTGTATCTTGTTGTTTTTGATCAATTCAAAGAAGATTCAGTCAATTGTGGGCGCATTATTGTTAATCCGGACCCGTAATCGGTTTGATCCTTTTCCGATAGCCTCCCTTGAGGAGAAAAAGGTCCTTGGCTCAACCCAAGCCAAACAGTGGCACGCCCAGTGGGACGCGAAATGGCATTCGTACAAGCAACTCCAGCAGCAAACACGGCGGCGAGGACTGATTTGCCGCCGATTCAGGAAGAACGCGCAGCAGAAGCCGGAGAATTCCCCCCAGGGTTCCCCGGACCATCACACTTCCACAATCAGGAGTTTTCAAACGATGATTTAACCCCGCGATTCCGAGATCAGGTTCAATTTATGGTGGAGGCGGCGGTTACTAATTCGGTTCGCCAGATTGAAGGAAATATCCTGGCAGCGATGCCAGCCATGTTCAGAGCCGAAATAGTGAGGAATATGTATCCGATGGGAACGCAGCAAGCTCCAGTGGCGCAAAATCCACCACCTGCGATGCAAAATCCTCATAATTTTCAACAGCAGGCCTTTCGGCCGCCAGGAGGGCACGGAGCTCGGCCTTTTGTTCCTCCACAGCAAAGGTACGATCAACAACATAATCAACCGCCTCAACCAGCTGTTCAGCCACCTGCTCCAGTGGTTCAAAAACAATACGCACCACACCAGCAGAATCCACCACAACTGGTTGACAGGGAGTTAATTGCTGAGATTATTCGTACTCAGTTTGGAAATATCATCGGCCAGGAGAATAGGCCGATGTATCGGAAACCTTATCCAGATTACATTGAGGAGCAGTATTCACTACCTAGAGGGGTAAAGGTCCCAAATTTTAACACTTTTTCTGGAGAAGTCGGCCGCTCTACAATCGAGCATATTGGCCGATTTACAGCTCAATGCACCAGAATCGCGCAAAATGATTTTCACAAGCTGATATTGTTTAGCTTGTCGTTAACTGGTCCAGCATTTGAGTGGTATATCAATTTGCCAGCGGGATCGGTCAATACTTGGGCCGAAATGGAGCGGTTATTCCATGACCGATTCTATAATACAAGTCCTGAAGTTTCGGTAGTTGATCTGACGTCAACCAAACAGAAGGCGTCCGAATCAGTTACTGAATTCATTGAAAGGTTTTATGCAGTGAAGGCTCAGATGAAAACAATGCTACCTGAGCATGAATATATTCAAATCTTGAAGCAGAATCTGAAGTTTGCTATCAAGGATAGATTGATGGTAACAAGACCAAGGACTGTAGCCGAATTAACGGCTGAAGCTATAAGGATGGAGACTTATTTGGCAGAACAAGCGGCTTTCAAATCAAGCCGAAGTCAAAGTGGAAGATCACAACCTATCCAGTCAGCTGCCTCATTTGCTGAGTCTCTGGATAGATGTGAAGTCCAGGAAGAGTACAACACGGATGACGTTCCCGCATTAGCCGAAGTTGCAAGGGCAGAATTAATCATAAAAAAGCCTATGACTTGTCCAGCACTTCGGCCAGCCAGAGGCAAGGAGAAAGAATGAGGAGATGAATCTCAAAGATTTTACTCTTTCGATTTGTCACAAATGGACGAAATATTTGATTATTGCCAGAAGAACGGATTGCTAGAGTTTAAAGGAAACCATCCACAGCCTACCAAGGATCAGTTGGAAGCCGGATGGTGCAGATTCCATGGATCAGCTACTCATTCCACGGCGGTTTGTGGACATTTTAGGAAGCTGATTCAGAAACATGTCGATGATGGGAAGCTGAAGTTCCCAGATAGGCTTATGGCGATCGATAAGAATCCGTTCCCTGTTGCCAACATGGTGATGGTGCAGCCCGACCAGAATAGATCTGTGCATGACCGATTGGGGGATCAAACATCATCTAGCAAGAGTTCAGTGCACGATCGGCTTGGAGATCGGCCATCGGCTCAGAGGTCAGGAGTATGGAAAAGATTAGGATCTCCGAAGGGAAAAGAGAAAGTCACAGATGTTTTTGACCGATTGGGGAATTATGAGGTAAAGGAGTGGATCAAGCAATCGGAGAGACATCAGGAGATCGAGATCGGAGATAAGAGTGAGAGGCCAACGTTGAAAATCATAACTAACGGATGGGATTCAGAGATGAAGTTAACAGCTGACAAGCAGAATGGAAAAACTGTGATTCAGATCACAGTCCCTGAAGAAGCTGTCAGTCCCGAAATGAAGAAGCTCAGAAGGCCACCAGCAAATACTCAGGTAGGCCGATGGGTCCAAAATTCTTCAGAAAGAAGGCATTTCGGCCAACACCGGTCTGACCATTCAGCCTGGAGGGCAGAGGAGAGAAAAGTCCCGAAAGGAAAGGGATCATATCGTACTTTCAAACGAAGAATGCAACGGCTTAAAGCAGCTGCTGTTTCTGAGCAAGAGGAGTACGATATGATGTATATGGAAGAAGACTTCCCAGATGACTGTTCGTTCTCGGAAGGAAGAATACTCAATAGAGTATTTTCGGCTCGTTTGAAGTCCGAAGGGAAAGAAGAGAGGAAACCGAAAGAAGGACAAGATCGGCTAAAGAACAAAACCGAATTTCGGCCGAAAGTAATGCAGCCGAAAATTGAAAGTGAACAGCCGAAATTGAAAGAAGAATGGAAGCCTAGACCAGTCCGAACCAGGGAATGGAAACCAAAGACAACTATCATTCCGAATAGCGATTCACTCCCTATCGGGCAGTTTAAGTTCGACTTTGGATCTAGCGCGAATATGGTGACGGTAACCACAGAAGAAAAGGAGGAGTATTGGTCGGATTCTGAACCAGCTGTGGTTTTCTGTCAGAAGGAAGGGGAATACTATGGTGATGAAGAACCTATAGTGGATTTTTGCTTCGATAAACCTGAGGTATTTCGGCCGGAAGCCGAAATAGAGAAACTAATGGAAGAAGGATATAAAGCATTTGTTCCAGAAGCTCAACCAGGCACGATTTTGCCTCCAACTGCGAAAATGTCTCAGCATGTGAGGCCTTTATACGTTAGAGGTTGGGTCAATGGGAGACCACTCAGAAGAATGTTTATTGACGGTGGAGCCACTGTTAATATCATGCCGTTATCCACATTGACAAAGATAGGCCGTTCGAAGGAAGATTTACTCCCTACGAGAATGAAGGTAATGAGTTTTGTGGGAGCTCAAACTGCGGCTGAAGGATGTATTCTAGTGGATGTAACGGTTGGAACGATCTCGATTCCTACCATGTTTTTTGTGGTAGATGCAGAAGTCCCGTATGCGGCCCTACTAGGCCGATGCTGGATTCATACATCCCGATGTTTGCCATCAACGCTTCACCAGATAGTATGGTTCTGGAAAAAGGATGGCACAGTGGAAGAAGTAGATGGTGATCAACCTCCGTTTCCAGTCAGCTCAGCCGGCCGAATTGATGCGGTGTTATACGAGGAACCCATACAACCATTCCTAGCGGTGGTAGGGGATCGGTACCCGCAGGTGGTCGAGTGTGATTAGACAGATTTGGGGTTTGAGATCAGATATCAGGCCGATGAACGGCCAGTCGAAAAAGAAAGTAAATGATGGATGCACAACCGAATCAAGCGATCGAGTTCGAATCGGCCGAACTCGGAGTTTCAGACGACAAAGCAGGATGGAGCGACTTAATAGATGCAATTCCAAAACGAACACCGGATTTCAAAGCTCAAGACCCCTTGAAAATGGTCAATGTTGGTACAGACGAGCACCCGAGGGAGATCCCGTTGAGTGCAAATCTAGATCAGCAGATGACAAGCCGATTCAAGGAGGTTCTAATCGAATTCAAGGATTGTTTCGCATGGGACTATACAGAGATGCCAGGATTGGAGCGATCGATTGTGGAGCACAGATTGCCTATCAAAGAAGGGTTCAGGCCGCATAAACAGCCGACCAGGAGGGCAGCGCCCGAAATAGTCCCTAAAATAAAAGAAGAAATAGAGAAACTGTTAGCGGCCGGGTTTGTTAGGCCAGCTAAATATGTAGAATGGTTATCAAATATTGTTCCTGTAATAAAGAAGAATGGAAAATTGAGAGTTTGTATTGATTTCAGGAATCTTAATATAGCCACTCCAAAAGATGAGTATATGATGCCTATTGTTGACTTGTTGATTGATTCGGCCGCAAAACAGGGAATGTTGTCCTTCATGGATGGATATTCAGGATACAACCAAATTTTTATGGCCGAAGAAGATATTCACAAGACTGCATTTCGGTGCCCCGGTGCTATAGGGATATACGAATGGGTAGTGATGCCGTTCGGACTGAAGAATGCAGGAGCTACATACCAAAGAGCTATGAACTATGTTTTCCATGACCTCATAGGGGATTGTGTTGAAGTTTATATCGACGACGTCATGGTTAGATCCAAGGATATCGAAAGCCACTTGAACGATTTGCGAAAGGTGTTCATGAGGATGAGGCTGCACGGAGTCAAGATGAATCCAGCCAAGTGTGCCTTCGGAGTACAGGCAGGAAATTTTCTCGGGTTCCTGGTACATAACAAAGGTATAGAAGTTGATGCGAACAAGACCAGGGCCATTCAGGAAGCCAAACCTCCACATGATAAGAAGAGTTTACAGAAGTTTCTTGGAAAGATCGGTTTCCTGAGACGATTCTTAGCAAATGCGGCTGGAAAGTCGAAACCACTAACCGATTTATTGAGGTTGAAGAAGGAAGAGGAGTTCAAATGGGGAGTCGACCAACAAAAAGCCTTCGAACAATTGAAACAGGATTTGATGAATCCACCTGTGTTGGTTCCTCCGACTTTAGGACGGCCATTGAAGTTGTATATAGCAGCGGCCGAAGAATCAATTGGAGCATTACTGGCACAAGAAGACGATGAAGGAAGGGATCGGGCGATTTACTATCTAAGCCGAATCCTAAGGGACGCCGAAGTAAGGTACTCGCCGATTCATAAATTATGTTTAAGTCTTTATCATGCATGCCAGAAATTAGAATATTATATTCAACCGAGGCAAGTGATAGTGGTGGCTTCGGTTGACATAGTCAAGATTATGATGACTGATCCGGTTAGTAGCCGAAGAATGGCCAAATGGGCCATGAAGTTAAATGCATACGATTTGAGATATCAACCTTTGAGGGCTATGAGAGGACAGATTGTAGCCGATTTTCTGGCTGACCACGCGATACATCCGATGACCGATGACATCGATCGTCAAGATCGGCCGAAAGAAGTCGGTGAGATAGGAATTGTATACTTGCAACCATGGGTGATGATGTTTGATGGTTCTAAAGCCGCTTCAGGAGTCGGAGCAGGGTTTACCCTACAAACACCGGAGGGCAAGGTATACAAGTATTTCGTGCAATTGCCAGAGTCATTTACGAATAACCAAGCTGAATACAAAGCGTTGATTTCGGGATTACAACGGTTGATAGAAGAAGGAGTCAAAGCAATCATTATCAGAGGGGACTCACAAGTAGTGGTTCAGCAATTATTAGGCGATTTTTCGGTTAAAAGTTCTCAGTTGATTAGACTGTACGAAGAAGCAGTTAATTTGTTAGAAAAATTTGATGAGGTATATATTGAATATATCCCGAGAGAGAAGAACGAAGTGGCCAATGAATTGGCTCAACACGCAGCTAGATATCGGCTGATGCCGATAGCAGGAAATGTGGAAGTGCATTTGGCCGAAACAGAGAAGGCCGAATGGATAAAGAAGATATCGCAGACATTAGAAGATGCTTCGGAGGCTAATCCAGCCGAAAAATGGAAAGCGATGGATTACGCCATAATAGGAGGATTATTATTCAAGCGTGCTATTGATGGAGTATTGCTCAGATGTGTCGGAGAAGAAGACGCCAGAAGGGTGATGGGAGAGGTTCATGAAGGAATATGTGGTGCACATCGGGCAGGAAAATCGATGAAGTGGAGTATTATTCGGCTGGGATATTATTGGCCTAATATGGGTATTGATTGTGAAAAATATGCGAGAGGATGCAACGAATGTCAGAAACATGGGCCGATTCAGAAGTTACCGGCCGAAGAATTACACATAATGATCAAACCATGGCCATTTCGAGGATGGGCCATGGACATCATAGGAAAAGTTCATCATTCTTCGTCGAAAAGACATGAGTTCGTGCTAGTGGAAACAGATTACTTCACGAAATGGGCTGAAGCTCAAGCGTATGTCAGTATTTCACAAGAAGAGGTGATCGAGTTTATCAAGAGACAATTGATTTACAGATTCGGGATCCCACAGACGATTCTAACGGATAGAGGAACTGTATTTGTGGGAGAAAAAGTCAAGGCCTTTGCAGATGAATACGGAATAAAAATCGTGCATTCGTCACCATATTACCCACAAGGAAATGGACAAGCAGAGGCCACAAACAAACAACTAATAGGAATTATAAAGAAAATGATCGAAGACCAACCAAGAAAGTGGCATGAAAAGCTGTCAGAGGCATTATGGGCTTATCGAAATGCTAAAACTTCAGCTACTGGGTTTACACCATTTCGGCTGACTTATGGAATGGACGCAGTGTTGCCAGCCGAAATAACAGTGCCGACTTTGAGAACAAGCCAAGCGGATTCAATGTCGGCCGAACAGTACGATTGTGCGATGAAAGATGAATTATTGGAAATTAATTCCAATCGGATGCAAGCCTTTGAGAATTTGCAGAAAAACAAAGATGTTGTGGCCGATTGGTACAATAAGCGAATTCGTCTTAAGCGGTTTGAAGTTGGAGACTTAGTTTGGAAAGTTATATGGCCACCTAAACAGAAGGATGGCCGATTAGGTAAGTGGAGTCCCAATTGGGAGGGACCATTTATTGTTCAGACGAAATTACCGAATGGAGCATATATATTAGTGGACGAAAATGGTGAGCAGATGTCAAATCCAGTAAATGCAAGATACATGAAGAAATATTATCCATCAGTTTGGGATTAAACATCAAGTGATGCGAAAAAGTAAAGATTTTATTGCATGAACGAATAAGTACAAAGAGGGTGCTACTTCGGCCGAAAGCGGCGTCGATAGCCCGAAATTACAATATACAAGGGAAACGTCCTGGGCTAAAACGACTAGGAAGAAGCGGAGGCCAGTGGGATCTGAAGTGGTAGATGTCCAACATTCATTCCCAAGCCCAAATTCTTCTGGCCGGCGAGAGAAGAGATGGTTGTGCCAATAAAGCCAACTCCCAGACCAGGAAGAAGAAAATTTTTATCTGCTCCAGCAAGGATACCCCCTTCTTAGCATTGAAGATAGGGATGAGGTTCGAGGGGTATGGCCTTCGGAGCTTAGAAGATAATTCGGTCCCATAGAAAGGCGCAATTATTATTCGACCGCCCAAGACTTTGGGACCGATATTAGTAGGATTACGACAGGTCACAGCAATATGAGGAAACAGAGCAGAGCTCGAGTATGACCGTCGGAATACATGTTAAGAAAAGTGTGGAAAGTTCCCAATTTATATGAAGATAATGGTAAAAGGATTAGTTGAACTCGCGCTGCATATAAGGAGGGCTTTCGGCTTATAAGTAGAGGATCAACTAAAGAGCCAACGGGCCAAGGAGGCCAGGGAGGAGAAGAAATTAAAAGCATCAAGATATTCATGATTGGTATTTGTGAGATTATGAGACAAGAAGAGGATAAGAGTTGGTATTTATAGAGAGAAATGAAGGGGATGTCATTTATAGCAAAAAATGGAAACGTAAAGAGAAAAGCATTGATTACGGACGAGACGTTTCAATAATCCCAATAAAGCTGCAGAAGATAATATTGTATCAGAGAATATCCCTGGGAACACGGAAGAAACAGGCGAAACATATCTGCAAAAAGCCAAATATTTGATAATAGGCCGATTAAGTATACAAAGTGGATCGGCCGAAATAAAAGCCAGAAGTACAATAAGGGGGATGTCATTACATTCAAAAAACAACAACAACAAAGTTCAATCTCCACTCAAATCATAAGCAATGTCTTCGCCGAAATCACTGGTAAGGGGAGCGGCCGAATTACGAACAGAAGTTGGATCAAATACTGATTGGAACTCCTGATACGATCGAGCTTCAGCTTCGGCCGAAACCAAAGGATCATCGGGTTGGGACGAGAAAAGCTTGTCGGTAGTGTCTTGGAAAGGATCACACTGAGCATCTAAGAAGAGAAATCAAAAGAAAAGGAAGACATAATCATCGTATATCATCAGGACCAAAAGAACAAATTAAATATTACCGGAATTCCTTGGATTATCCCCTGAAGGAGGATTGACGAAAAGGTTATCGGAAACCGTCGAAGTATTTGGCACAGGAGGAAGTTGAACCGCGACAGAACGAATCTGATCAAGCGCCTTCTGAGTGTCTGACCATAAACTACGAAAAACGCCAAGGACATTGTCACTGAAGGATAACCTCAAAGTAAGATAGTCCGTTTTCTCTTTGAGACTAACAAGTTTATCCCTCGGAGCCTGAGCAGATTTGTGGAGCTGCTTTACAAGTCCTTGCAAGTGAGCCGATTCTTGGTCAACTTCGGCTAAGGCATTCTTCACGCCTTGTGCCTCATGTTGAAGTCGGCTGATTTCGGAATCAATGGTGGATAGACGATTCAAATAATTGGATCTGAGGCCATCATTGGCCGATAACTGACTCATATAAGAGTGATAATCAGAAGCATGCTTGTCAAATTCCGCCCTGTGAAGGGTAAGAGAGGCCTGCTCGTCTTCAAGTGTTCTGCGAATGGCCAAGAGGCTCGGAAGTTCCAAGTCTATCCGTAAGAGACATGTGAACATTGCATCGACAACATCTGATAGACCGGAGACCAGAAGATCTTGAGGAAAAGCTTGCCGGATATATGAGAGAAGCAAAAGGACAGGCTTGGTTTGGACGGAGAAGGCGTCGGATTGTTCAGAAATCAAGCATTCTAGCTTATCCAAGCAGGCTTTGAAAGAACGAGGAAATTCTGATGAAGAGGAAACAAATGAAAGGGAAAAGAAGTCATCTAGAATATCCCTATCCGGGAAAGGTGAAGGAGGATTAACGTTACCAACGGCTAATTCTCCCAGCCGAGTATGGAAAGGAGAGGGGTTGGGAATAGAGGCAATAGAAGAAGAGGGGAGGGCAACTGCTAGAGAAGTAGTCGAATTGGGAACAGTCGAATCAGTGTTGTCACCCTCAGGTACTCGAGAAGTCAATCCTGGTCCCATATCGGCCGAAGAAACAGGAGTTATACTAGAAGTAATGGCCGGGTTCTCATCAATAGGATCAAGGGCCGTAGATGAGGGATTAGGTGACTCGGAAGGGCCGGAAGAAATGGTAACTCGGGGAGCCTAGAAGAAAAGGAAATAAATGTTAAGGAGAAGATAGTAAACAAGGGGGAAAAGATAGAGGAAAAGAGCGGTAAGAAACCTGATCAGCAGACGAGGCCGAGCTGGGAAGAGGCGAACGAGCCGAACGTCGCAGCGTCTTAGTTGCAGGTTCTTTTTTCGACTTCCCTGAACCAGAAGCAGCACGTTTTCGTTTTCCGGAAGTAGCGGGAGCAGACGAAATACGTGGACGAGATGGAAAAGACGAGACATCATCCAAAGCAGCCCCTGCAAAGCGAGAAAAAAGAGGAAAAAATCTGAGAAAGATACACGACACACAATAAGAAGAAAGCCGAAAGACTTACTAAGTAAAGGAAGTAGAGGGTCATCCTCTTGAGAAGAGCAGGAGTAATCAGGGGCTGAACCAACAACCGAAAACATCATAATACCTGGAAAGCCGCGAGAAATAAGGAGGCTCTGCAAGTTAGTGCCGAAATTAGCGTAAGAAAGAGCTTTTTCCCACCAGGCATCGAAACGCTCGGTTGAAAGACCAGGACGGATGTCAAGAGAACGAACTTCAAAGTTGCAAATCCGGAGAGCCCAAGTACGACAGAGATTTCGGCTATTCTCAGAGCCGAATCCTTTGAAGGATTTGCTGTATCGATTTGGGTCTCCATAGAGAGTAATGACCACATCCTGAACAAAGCCAAATTGACGGCTGACTAAGTGAGGATTGTAAACCTCAGAAGGGATACAATGGTCAGGGGGAACAAACAACGAGCAGTTAAAAACGTGACGAGGAATGATACAAGCATTCCAGACTTGAGCAAACGCCTTCGGAAGGGGTCTACCAAAAGGGGGAGTGTTGATAGCCGAAACCCAACTATCCGGAGCACCAGAATAGAGATGGCAGGAAGAAGGACCAAGTGGGGATCGGCTCATGAAGTAGTAAATCCATTGTTCAGTGCGCATTTCGGGAAACCGAACCCCGAGAAGATCGTTAGCAGAAGGATGGGTAGTTTCAAAGGGTTGAGGTTCAAAACAGGACATATCCCTGAAATGCCATACCAGCCAGAGGTGAAGGAACCAGAGAGGCCCATGAGATCGGCTAGAGTGGCCATCAGCCCATCCATGAACCAGGGATGAAATACCAGAATACAGATGCACCAAGAAATAGTCAGCGAGAGGCAAATGAGTCTTTTTCATAAGGGCCTTGGCTAGAGGGTAGGTCTCAAGAACAACATTCTTGGCAGGAGCGCACCAGAAGAATCGGCTAAGGAAGTGCATCATAAAAGCCACAGATTCATCCCTAGAGAATTCGGGCTTATTAATCCATGAAGAGAAGGTGAGCCCGGAAGCATAGCCGGTGTTTTTCGTGGTAGGCTTGTCGGAATCAGTAACACCTAAGACGGGCTTTCCAAGAGAGGGTAAGTCCAGAAGAAGCTTAACATCCTCAATAGTTGGGGTCATTATACCCCATGGGAAGCAGAAGCAATTAATGGATGAGTTCCAGAAGCAAAGAAGGGCCTGAATGTAGTTATAGGTAGTAGGAAAAGGTTGTGAGCTCAGCTTAATCAAGTGATCAACACCAGAGTTAACCCAATCTAATCCATAATGAGGAAGGGCCCTTTCGTACCAAGCAATATGTTCCTGAGTCACCAACGGCCAAGTACTGAGAGGGCCGAAAAGTTTAACAGAGAAATAGTCCGAAAACAAGGGGATCGTCTTCGATTCCCCAAAACGAGCAGAAGCAGAAATCGTGGCCTCAGTTGAAGTCGCAAGAGGCCCAAGAGTGACGAGGTCGCCATCAATGAGACGAAGCGAAGAAGTGTCAACTAGGGAATCTTCAGCATCTCTGATCTTTTGAGAGGAAGGGGAAAGAGTCGGTTGCGCCATCGAGGAAAAAAGAAGCAAGAAGACGAAGGAAGAATGAGGAAAACAGAAAGGGGAAAATGGCTTTAAAAACGAAAATAAAGGCAAATGAAGAGGCACAGAAGGACGTGGCCGGATATTAAGGAGGAGTTAGCGCACGAAGAGGAAGAGAGAGAAGAGTTACTTGGGCTCCTTCTCATATGAAAGAAATTCGCCCAAGTAAGGAGGACATCTGTTGGGGCCATACGAAATGATGGGCCGTGAAGAGCTATTGGGCCATAAAGATATGGGCTAGAAGAGAGAGTTCCAGAGGAAGATGGGCTTAAGATCAGTAAGGCCGATAGTCCATAGTAAACCGAAGGAAGGGAACCGAGACTGATAGAGATTTCGGCCGAAATAGGAAAGGAACAGCCGAAACCAAAACAACCGAAATGAAGAAAGAAAGAATTCGGCTCAGAAGGATCGGCCGGAGAGCGGTTACTCCAGCTCCGGCTATAAATAGGGGTCGACACACACAAAATCAGAGAGATCAATCCAACCCCCAAACTCCTTTTATCAAATTTAATTCCTTGTTATCTTTACTGCTTTCTTTACAGCTTTCCTTTACAGCTTTCCTTAGAATCTAGCTTAGTTTGTAGCAGTTACCATTTCCAAATCCACCGTTGCTCCTTAGCAGCTGGTAGTTTGGTTCCCTGTTTTTGGTGAATTCCGCCGTTGTTTCTTAACAACAGGTAGATTCTCCGTTGTATCTTGTTGTTTTTGATCAATTCAAAGAAGATTCAGTCAATTGTGGGCGCATTATTGTTAATCCGGACCCGTAATCGGTTTGATCCTTTTCCGATAGCCTCCCTTGAGGAGAAAAAGGTCATTGGCTCAACCCAAGCCAAACAACAGGTTAAAATATAGTCAAGTGAGATCTTATTAGATTCGTCTCATCGTGTAGTTTCTAAATATCGAACTTTTAGAATTTTTACTTATACCGAAATTGAGTTATTAATGGTTTAAAATATACATTGGACTGCGTGCTGGGTGGGTCCGTAGCAAATAAAAAGAAACAGAGGAAGTATAATTTAATTAATTTTATGTTACTTTAATTTATTCATTTTTATTTTAATATGTTATTTCATCCTTCTCAATATCCCACGTTTCCCTTCTAGTGACTGGAAAAGAGTATTTGTTTGAAAAAGTTTGAGTTTAGATATTAAAATGTGGTGTTTATAATTAAATTTTAAAATATTATCATTGTTATTTAATATGAAAACCATAATAAAATCAAATTTTAAACCAAACTGTTGATAGTCCACGCCAACAATAAATATCATTAACAAGTTCAAGGTTTGAATATCTTATCAATAATATAATTAACGGTTTGTTCTAGAAATTTTAAGAGTATATATAGATTAAATTAACATTAGAGATAAATGAAGTGGGGAGGAGGAGGGTTTTGCCGAAGGGGGTGGCAGGGAAAAGAGGTGGTCCGGAAATCGGTGGGGTTCTCGTCGGCTAACAAGGGAGATAGGGAGAGATCCACAGGACGCAAGAACTTGGTTGGGGTTTTTATCGGGAACATAGCACTTAACACAACTATGAGTTTATTGTTAAAAGAGATTGAAGTGTGGGCTAAGGTGAGGGGATGGTTTATCCCAAAGAGAAGCTGGGAGGTTAAGGGGCACAAGTTTGGTTTTTTTAGATTCCTTAGCAGAGTGGAAGCAGGGACTGTGATAGATAAAATGAACGGGAGGACTATTGATGGGAAGAAAATTATCGTGAACTGGGCCACGCAAAGCAGAAGTTTTGGAGGCAAGAATGAAGTGGGGAGTAAGAGGCTACCAGGAGATGCTGAGCGGCTTGGTAGAAGAATGGGAGGAGCTAGGTCTGGCAGTGGGGGAGGGATACACACTGATGCATGGAGAGATGGCCGGTCGTACGTGGAGGTGGCTAGAGGCGATAGGAGCGGGAATATCGTGAGGGTAGCGAATAAGGCCGATGAGGTGGTGGAACTGGAAATGGTGGAGAAAGATCGAATCTGGTTTAGTAGGTCTGCGGTGGTTAATCTCCGAAACTTGAGCTCGTTAACGGCTTTCCAAGATTGGCTTTTTAAGGTGTTCCATGAGTGCGAGGAGGTGACTTATGCAGGAGGTTTCGCAGTGATAGTGGTTTTCAAAAATGAGAAGGACAGGGATAGTTTTTTGGCTAACCATGGGGATCGAGTACATGTTCAATGGAAGAGGAAGTGGACGCAAGATACAGTTATTCGAAATCATTTGGTGTGGGTATACGTTTTCGGCATTCCCTTCACGGTGTGGAGTGAAGATAACTTCCAGAGAATAGTGGAGAGCTGGGGGAGGGTGGTGAATATGGACAGTGAAACGAGAGACAAGATGAGAATGGATAGGGCTCGCTTGCTGGTGGACGTGAAGGATAATGTTACTGTTCCATCCAATGCGGTGATCAAGGTACAGGGTAGACTGTACACCATTAGGTTTGTTCCTAACTTCGGAGAGAAGGTGGTGGTAGCAGAGGAGATTCCTCCAGTGACGGGGGCGGCCTTGCCCGGAGGAGAGGGATCACCGGAAAAGGTGCAAGAAGGGAGGTCCTGGTCTGGCATACATGGGGAAGCGCAAAGGCTAGGAGGGGGAGTGCATGGGGAGGGGGGAATTTTGAATTTGGCGGCTGACAGTAATAATGAAGTACCGGTGGAGATACATAACGGGAGTCTCGCAATTTCGAGAGGGGAGATTGGGGTTTTGTCGGCTGATAGGGAGAGGGAGAGTCTGAAGGGTGAGTGGAAAGTAGGCAAGGACCCAATCGAAAGTGGGTACAGATGTTGGGCTGGGCTGGATGAAGGAAATGGGCCCGAAAGTGAAAATAGTCAGCCCAGCACAAGGGGACATCAGGAAGTGGGGTTGGAGACAGGGAAGGGCCCGAGCGATTTAGGGGAGGTGTCAAGGGTTGGCAGGTTGGACGTGGAGTTGGAAAAGCAAGAGGGTGCTCTTCCCGATGAGAGTAGTGAGGGCGGGTCTGGGGAGTGGGGGGAGCCGGGGAATATTGGAGTGGTTCCGGAGACACGGCCGGACGCTCTGGATACTCAAGGGGTTGGAGAGGATGTGAATGTGAATGGGCTCGTTTCGTTTCCATGCGAGGAAGATACGAGAACTGAGAGGACAGTCAAGAGCGATCAAGGAGTGAGAGTGGAGCTGGAGGCGGATAGGGCGAGAGAGATGGAGGCGATTAAAGTGGCGATGTCCAAAGTTATTAATGGCAGAAAGAAGTTGTCTCGCAGAGGCAGGAAAGGGAGGAAACCAGGGGGTTGTATCGGTCGATCTCAGAGTTTTCATATCTATGGAGAGGCTGATACATCGGAAGCGGAATTTGCCCCATTGCAATTCACGACGATCAGAACGAAGTCAGGGGTTAGACTACTGGATCGTGCGGAGATATATGAAACTTGGGACCTAGCGGAGAGGTTGGGGCTGGGGTGTCTTGTGGGGAGGGAGCTGATCTTGGATAGGATTTTGGAGGAGGTGGTGAGGGAGACATAAGGGGTGGGTTGGCGTTGGAGGGTGCAGTGTAGTGTTTAGGTTTAGATGAAGATTATATCGTGCAATGTCAGGGGCCTGAATGGGGCGGTTAGGAGGAGAGCGGTGATGAGGTTGTGCAGGAAACATAGACCTTCGATTTTATGTCTTCAGGAGACAAAGATGCTAGAAATCAAAGATAGGCTGGTGTTCAGGCTAATGGGCTCTTCGGGGTGTTGCTTCGAGTTTCAACCCTCCGTCGGCAATGCTGGGGGACTACTAGTTGTGTGGGACATAAATTGCGGTTCGTTCAGTGTCATGGAGAAAAATCATCATTATTTATGGCTTAGGGGCAGGCTGGGGGGTATTAGTGAGAGGCTTAATCTATTGTGTATACATGCACCTAATGATCGAAGAGCCCGCAGTGAGTTATGGGAGCTGCTGGTCCTGAATTGCAATGCAGGTAATGGGGAATCTTGGTGTTTCGTAGGGGACTTCAACGCTGTGGGGGAGGAGGGGGAGAGGATTGGGGTGAGTGAGGTTGGGGGTTCATCTAGAGAGTTTAGGGATTTCATTGACCGGGTGGGGTTGGTGGATCTCCCATTGGTGGGGGGGAGGTTTACTTGGGTTGGGAGGGGAGGGAGTGCTCGGAGTAGGTTGGACAGGTTCCTAGTGTCGCCTGATTGGGTTTGTCTTTAGGGGGAGGTAGTTCAAAAACTATGTGAGTCGGTTTTGTCGGACCACACACCGGTTTGCTTAGAATTGGGGGGTAAGGACTGGGGCTTCAAACCATTTCGTTTATTTAACTATTGGATGGACGAAAATGGTTTTATGGAGTTGGTGAAGGAGGCATGGGAGGAGGATAGGCCGCAATGGGAGTGTAAACTGAGCAGTCGGCTTCGTGGGTTGAGGGGCAAGATCAAAGGGTGGGAGGGGTATGATGCCAAGACTCTGGACCAGCGGATCAGGAGGGCGCAAGAGGAGATTAATGAGATGGAAAATTCTATACAGGGCTGTCTCGGTGAGGGGGCTGTTAAGGCAGGGTGGATTGCTAAGAAAAAGGAGTTAAAGGGATTGCTTTTGGATGAGGAACGTAGATGGCTCCAGAAGTCTAGAATTCAGTGGGTTAGGGAGGGGGATAACAATACTAAGTTCTTCCATGCCATCACGGGGGCCAAGAGGAGGAGGAACTTTATTGGGGGAATTAAGGTTGAGGATGTCTGGTTAGAAGTCCCGAGAATTATTAAAGAGAGGGCGTATGAATTTTATAAGGATCAATTTCGTGAGGATTACCCAGTAGTGTTTAAGGTGGTTGATTTGGGACTGGGTAGAATTGGAGAACAGGACAGGGTTTGGCTTTCAAGAAGGTTTGAGGAAGAAGAAGTTAGATCGGTTGTGTGGAATGGCAATGGCAACAAAGCTCCGGGGCCGGACGGCTATAATTTAGCTTTCTACAAAAGATTTTGGGATACTTTAAAAGGAGATGTGATGGAAGTTTTTAGGAAGCTGGAGAACGAGGGTAGGCTACCTAATAAGGCAGGAGATTCTTTTATTGTGTTAATCCCAAAGGTGGATAACCCCACAGAATTCAAAGAATTTCGTCCTATTTCGCTTGTGGGTAGTATCTACAAAATAGTGGCTAAAGTGCTTGCCAATAGATTGAAAGAGGTGTTGGGGACTGTTGTGGGGGTTGAACAAATGGCGTTTGTGAAGGGTAGGCAAATTTTGGACGGAGTGTTGATGGCGGCGGAAGTGATTAACTCTACCCAGAAGGAAGGGAAGTGCGGCTTTGTGATAAAGTTAGACTTTGCGAAGGCATACGATAATGTCTCTTGGGATGCTATTCAAAGGGTGTTCGTGGCAATGAACTTTGATGAGAAATGGAATGAGTGGATGCGGGTGTGTATCTCTTCGGCAGCCGCGGCTGTACTCATCAACGGGTCGCCTACGAAGTTTTTCAAGTATCAAAAAGGTTTACGGCAGGGAGACCCTCTATCCCCCTATATATTCGTACTGATTGCTGAAATTCTGAATAGAATGCTTATAAAGGCTCCGGAAATGGGGTTGTTCGGTGGGCTGAAAGTTAAAGATGGAGGTCCGGTTATTTCACACATACAATATGCAGATGACACGATTCTATTTTGCGAAGGAGAAGTTCTTCAAGTGGCTGCTTTAAAAAGAGTTCTGCGCTGTTTTACTCTAGTGACTGGCCTTAGGATAAATTATGGGAAGAGTTCAATATTCGGTATTAATTGTGAGGAAGAGTTAGTGGGGGACGCGACATCATTATTGGGTTGTAAAGTTGGGTCTTGGCCACTAGATTACCTGGGTATTCCGGTAGGGGGTCGAAGAAACAGTGTTGATATTTGGAAGCCGGTGATGGAGAGGGTGGAAAAGAAATTGGCGGGTTGGAAGGGGCGTCTCTTATCACAGGCTGGCCGCCTGTGTCTAATTAAGACAGTGATGAGCAATCTACCCCTTTATTTTCTCTCGATTTTTAAGGCTCCTAGGAGTGTGACGGATCGGCTCGAGCGGATCAGGAGAGCATTTTTCTGGAACGAATGGGACGGGAAGCGGAGAATGCATACTATTAATTGGGAGTTAGTTTGCTCCCCTGTGGCGAAAGGAGGATTGAGTATTAGACAGATTCAAAATTTCAACAACGCATTACTTCTCAAATGGAGGTGGCGTTTTGGGATCGAAAAAGCTTTATGGAAAAATATTATCAATGCCAAATATTATGATAATAGGAGTCCGCTTGTCCCGAGGGTAATCAGGGCAGGATCTGTCTGGGGATCCATCTGCAAAGCTTGGGAGAGTCTGGGTGCGATTGGCGATGAAAGCAATTTTTTGATCCAAGTCGGTAATGGGGAATGCACTCGCTTCTGGCATGACTGTTGGGTGATAGATGGCAGCCCTCTTAAAGTAGCCTTTCCCCGGCTGTTTGCCTTGGCTAGGAATAAGGATGGGATGATCAGGGAGTATGGGGACTGGGTTGGTATTGAATGGGAATGGCAACTAGAGTGGAGGAGGCAATTGTTTGATTGGGAGATTGATATTGAAAATAACCTGTTAGATGTTTTAAGGAGACAACATATGAATAGGTTCTTGGAAGACCGTGTTAGATGGAGAAGGGAAGGAAACGGATGCTTCTCATCAAAATCGTGCTGGACTGGTGGAGCAGTGGGACTGGAGGACGGTAATAAATTTTGGACAGAAATATGGAAGATAAAATGCCCTAACAAAGTCAAACTGTTGCTGTGGAAAGTGGTTAGGAAAGCTCTGCCAGTTAGAGCGGTTCTAGCAGAAAGGGGATGTCTGCCCTTGGATGATGCTGGCTGCCCGCTGTGTGGATTAGAAATGGAGACTGTTGATCACATCTTTTGCAGGTGCTCAGCTGTCATATCCCTTTGGTATACTGCAGTGGGGTGGTTTGGATTCAAATGGGCGATGCCAGGAATAGTGAAGCAGTTGGTGGAATGGTGGATCCAATGCTGTCCTCAGAAGGGAGGCGAGACCGCGTGGAAGATGGCAGGGTTAGCCATTATGTGGGGTATTTGGAAACACAGAAACAGGGTGGTTTTTCAGGGAGTTCCTTTCGATTCTAATTTGATTGTGTCTGAAATTAAATGGAGACTTGGAATATGGTGGAAAGCAGCTACTGGAGATAACATTGTCCTTATCGGACACTCGGACCTGTTTCACCCTGGTAGTCTGGGAATGCCTAGGAGTAGATGTTATCGAACAGTGAGGGAAGGAATGGTGTGGGAAAGGCCGCCTAAGGGATGGTGGAAGGTGAACACGGACGGGTCTTCCTTTGGAAATCCCGGTCAGGCAGGAATTGGTGGAGTGATTCGAGATGATGAGGGTAGGGTCCTTTTTATTCTTTCGAAGGCCATCGGATGGAAAGATTCAAATGAGGCTGAGATCACTGTGTTGAGCTGGACCTGTGCTGCAATTGTGAGGGATCAAGGCTTCCCTTTGCCTAAATTATTGTTCGAGTGTGATTCGGCCAACGTCATTCGATGGATGGAGGTGCCGGACAACATTCCTTGGAGATTCTCCTATCTGTTGGGTCCTATTATGGCTGTGAAGAATTGCTGCGGAGAGGTTAGATTTAAACATGTTGTAAGGGAATGCAATTCAATTGCGGATATGTGGGCAAAACACGGGGCCTCAGGGGAGGTTCCTATAGAGGAATGGTATTAGTTGTATGTTATGTTACGTTCGGAGGTACAGGATGTAGTGGGTTTGTGGTGTTGGTGATGGCGGAACAGTACTAGAATAGGTACCAGTCTGGTGCTTTGCTAAGGGTGTTATAGATGGATGTTGTATTTCTGTTTCTCCTGTTACTCAGTTTCGATGGCAATAAAAGCACTTGTTGCTGCTCAAAAAAAAAAACATTAGAGATAAATTATGGTAGCAGCTAGATATTACATTCCGCACTAATCGTCACTAGTGGACGAATGTGATATTAAGGTTAAATTACTGGACTAAATAGGGTCTCTATCCCATATATACATGAGCCACGAAAACTTTTAATGGTGGACAAAAAAAATTGCATACTGAAAACCTTTTTCTTTTGTAAGAAAAATTTATTTTATTTAATTGTTGTTAGTATTTAAATAAACGGAGTCAATCTTTCTGTTTTCTCTCTCGCCTATGGCTAGGCCATAAAAATGAAAGGAGTCTATTTGATATTACAAATTGAAATCAAGTGAGATAAGAATTTTGAATGGTTGAATTTATGCACGATTAATGTTAATTAAGCGAGAAATTACATGTAAGATAAGTGAATGGATACAAATCATGTGTTTGAGCTAAACACTTCATTTAGTTTGAGTTTCAATAGATTAAAAATATTTATTCCGATTTAATCAAGGGTTGTTATTTACAACTGAATTTAGTATTTCAGTTTTTTGCAAAGAGAACTTTATATAGCCATGTATGTATTTATGTCTCGGCCCTTGGTTTTTACAGTATTATTCTTGTTCCTATCTCAATATTTTTGAAGTGTGAATACCCAAATTGCACCACAAATCTCACTAACTAATCTTGCAGAACTTCCAATTACATTAATTAGAACTACAGTAATTTTTCTCAGTCCACCAATATTATGAAACCAAAACCCCGAACTTTTTACCGCATAAACTTCACAACTATATATGAATGTGAATGGTGGACCACAATCTTTAAAGTTTACTGATGTACTACTACTTTTAGCATGTTCGAGTTCAATTATACCTTACTCTGTAATTAAAAGTTTGTTATTGCCTTAAAAATGTAAGTACAGGAAATAAGGTTGTCCATGGAAGAAACAGCCAGCAAGTTCCTCCTATGGCATACAACTCATAAATAGATTTTTTATTTCAACAAACTCCCACAAATAGACATGTTATTTCAATGAACTCGAAAAAAAGAACACATCATCCAACAGTGCTAACTTCAAGAATAATCAAAATCATTGACATACCATTTCATTTCTCAAAATGCAATTCAATGGAAAATTCCCAATTCCCATATCACAGTGTTTGGCTACCGGTTATAGCCAAGGACTTTTTTCTCATCAAGGGAGGCTACCGGAAAAGGATCAAACCGGTTGCGGGTCCGAATCACAATAATGCGCCCAAACTTGACTGAAATTGAATCGAACTCAATGGCAAAACCGTGTATAATTAAAAGTCTACCAGTTGCTAAGAACCAATGGTTGATTCTTAAAAAAAAAATAACGTAAACTACCTGTTGCTAAGAAATCAAGAGGAAATTACTATAAACTAGGCTAACATCTAGGAAAGCTGGTAAAAAAAAACAGTAAAAGATACAAGATACAAGAAAGTAAATTGACATAATAGGAAATTTTGGAGTTGGATTGATCTCTCTTATTCCAGTGCCCGGCACCCCTATTTAGAGATGGAATTGATAACCGCTCCATAACCGTCCCTAGAGCCGATTAGCTTTTCCGCCTCTTGCTGAACCTGCTTTCGCTTGTTTCCGCCAAACCCGTCCTTCGTTCCTTGCCTTGCCTCATCGCTCGGCTCTTATAGACTTGGGCTTTGATAGATTTCTCTCTCTTTCCCTCAGCCCAAAATGCTTAACTACCCTGGCGCACAACTATCTGGCCCAACTTGACCCACCAACTTGCATGGTCACAACACACAGTATATGTACAAACTTAAATGTGAAAAAACGAAACTAAATTGGAGATAATTATATAAAAAAAACAAAGTTGTTATATAATTTTCCCAAACAAAAATAAAGTTAGCTAACACTTTAAAAAAACGAAAACTAAAATGTGAAAATAAGCCAAAACAAACTGACAAAGTTGAGATAATTATATAAAAACTTAATAGCGAACATCGAGCTCGGGGGGCGGCCGACCACCCGCGCCCATATGTGTGTCCGCCAATGTGGGAGCGAAATATTTTGGAGATTTCATTGCATTTAAGTTCCACATTTTAAAAACTATTTTAGCCATGTTAGCACAATTTTAATTTCCTGCAATTATATTCTAAAGTGATTTTTAAAATACTTTTTAACAAACAACTAAATTGGATTTTAAAGTATGGTACGGCTTGAGCCTTAGTATTTTTCCAGTTGATTATCCAAATGCGAGCTTAATTGGGAAAATGTGGCGATGACATCCCGACCTTATTCGTTTTGAAAACCGGGGTATTATACATATTCAATTATCCTTCAGTCAGTAATATAAGATTTCGCAATGTGTGTAATTATGTTATACTAATATTTCAAGAACCTTTAGGATGAAGTTACAGACAATCATTTCTTAATGATGCTGTAGTACCATTTCAAGCTCAATACAGATGAAAGTAGCTTCGCGTGTTTGTAATATTCTTCAACTCTGAGAAGCTTTTATTTGGGGAAGGTATTAATGGCTGATGATTTCTCCCATGAAGACTTTTATTAGAGTATATACAAAAATTCGTATGAAACAAGACTCGAAACAAATACAGTATAAATTAGTATATATTTTCTTTTTGTATTTATAAAAGTTAAAAGGTTGTCATTGCCTTAAAAATGTAAGTATAGCATTGCTCAAAAGAGCACAGCATGATTGATGGCCTGCAGCCATCATGGCCTGTTCACACCAGAAACACCTCAGGATTTCTAAAAACCAGAAACACAATGTGGCCTTCCAGAATGCAGGGTAGAGGCCTTCACTCAAAACATTATATTGGGTGTAAGTCCTTTTCTTTGAACTGCTGGCTGAGTGTCTGAAGAATGTGATGATCGAATCATATCATCTGCCTCTAAACATAGATAACAAATGTAGTTATGCTTATGAATCCTCGAACGTTCTTTACTAGACGATGATTTCTCCGCGCTTGATGATCGATCGTCTGGAGGTTTGGAAATTAAGCGCCAACAACAATTGCCTTATTTCTAGCTCTTTGTAGACATCGGGTTAAAATATCAAAGGAAGCTTCTAAGTATAAGTGTAACAATAGAGTTGTAGCTAAAATTCAGAGTTTAGACACTCAGGAATCAGGAAATTGGAAAGCTCACTTCTTAAAGCATATATTCTTAACATGCTATAAGCAAACGTGCAGGAATTTCCTGTATCCAGGCTATATATGTTATCTTTAATTGATAGAATATGGTTATTTTCCGTCAATGAGTTACATTAAACTAACTTAGCCAATTTTTATTTTCATGCTGGAGTTGAGGCAATCCCCTAGAATTAAAGAACTAAAGTTGAAACCTATGTGTCGCAATTAGTGTGATGCAGGGCATCGTATAATGGAGGGTTGAACAAATATACGTATATTCCCAGATTTCTCAGTATATATCAACTTTGTGTAAAACTAATTTATTGGTCTCCTCCAACTCTGCAAGTAGCCGTATCCACATGTGTAGGTCAAACTCAGTCAATGCTTATGTGGCATCTATAAGACATAATTAAATTAATTATTTACACTAATCTGTAACGTTAGCAAATGTGGCTGATTAAGGCCCGGTGGGACCATTTTGGAGTCCATTAACAAAGTTATGACACCAAATTAAAAAAAATTCAAACTTATGGCACCAAATTAGAAAATGGGCAAAGTTAGGTACCATTTTAAAAATTTTTCCTTAAAATAAGCGTAAATTATGAATTTATGTATTGTGATTGTAATGGGAGTTTGAAACTTTTAATTGATTTATTTATGTGATGGTCTTAGATTTGAATTTGTTAATGGTAGTCGGTTTAAAATTTAATATATTTATTTATTGATGCAATGTGTTGGAGTAGGTTTGATAATTAATATTTAACTATTTCCGAAACTCAAAAATGAGATAATAATGTAGTGACTGATGAAAAAGAAAAGTGGGAAATATATAATGGAACATAATGAGTAATATTTATTTTAAGTACATAAATAAAAGAAAAAGTAAAATATTCCACCAGAAGGACACCCTTCCACTTTTTGGTCATCGCATGGGGTTTTTCGGCGCCTGCACCTCAGGCAGCCCATATTGTGGCCATTTGGCCTGAAACTTGGCCTCCACTTAATTAGACATATTATGGAATCACTCATTGAGCCTTGGAATAATAAAGACATTACACACACTACACAATACTTCTAGAAAATTACATATTATTTTTATTTTTATTGTAACACCCCGGATTTGATCACCCAGGCCGGGACGCTACCGCCACACCTATCTAAATAAGACGCGATCCAAATCGAGCTTATCTAGAAAGATGCTAAGGCTAAGTTGTATCAAACTTTAAAATAATTTAAACCATTCAATTGTGCCCGGAATAAAAATCAGAGTATCACATGCATAATAATAATAAGTAGTGCGGAAGCATAAATAAGGCCAAAACAAGCGGCCAAAACCCAAAGTCCAAAGTTCAAGTCCAATGCGGGAAATTAAAATAAGGTAAATGCGACAAGTCCTTTATTTGCGAAAATCCCATCCCACCGTGCTTTGCTTACTCTGCGAAAAATGGAAAACAACAATTTATCAGTACAAAAGGTACTGCGTAAGTTAATATATAGCATAACGAATATTAGAGTTTTTAGAAGAGTACTTAGATAGGATTTTAATTTAAAAAGGAAGGACGAGTAAAAATAATTCACGAAGATTCTTACACTTTGCCACACGAATAAATTACCATTGTTCATTTTGATCGAGGACACCAATTAAGCCCTTGGGATTTACACCCACAAGAACCCCAATATTTAATCACGATTCTAGGGACGCACCCTTGGAGTCAACCCACCTCTGGGACTCGTACCCACGAGGGATGTGAAAGTAGCGACCCTATACAGACCGCTCCGGAGCCCTAGATAACCCATACGGATACACCTATGAGTATAGACTCTTACAATCACGAAACCACAATATCATATGCGCCGTTTTGGCTACACAAAAAGAGGGGACGGCCCAACGAGCTCATGCCAAGTGCACTTACCCTCTAAAACGTTAGGCATCCCACTCGATCAAAACTTACAAAGTTTCAAAAACATACTTTTAACTCTTCACAATATCACATGTTTCCAGATTTCATACACTTCCAAAAATGAGAGCCATTCGACTCGTAGATCATCAAAATACGTAAAGTAAGATTTACCGATAAAATTAACTCTACGGCAGTTTCAAAGATCACGTCTGGAAACATAGCAAAACATTTTCAAAAATTTTGAAATTTTTTAAAAAAGCTAGAACACACCCAAATAAGCATTTTACTTAGAAATAGGCTTCTTCAAAATCGGACTCTAAGTGACCCAAAAAAAATGATTTCAGAACCAACTTTTCCAAGGAGTAAAAATGCTACTGTTCATCCGACCACAGTCCATTTAAAAATCCATATCAATTCCAAACATGCTCCAAAAATTATGAAACTTTACAGGGATGATCTAGACGCATAATGGACAATTTTCATGAAGACAACAACCATTGAAAACGATCACAGACAAGAGTAAATCGGATGGCAAAAACTGACTACACAATAACACCAAAACTGGCAGCAGAAAGACTCAGAAAACCAGATCTGTTTTCGACACCCAAATCATGTTCAAAAATTATGAAAGTTTACAGAGAGCATATTCAAGATGTTAGAAACATTTTTCATTTAGAAAGGATTTTCCAAAAATGAACGGATCTATGTGAAAAAACGCAGAACAACAAAACTACTCGGATGAAAACCCTAGAAGGCAGATTTGGCATAGGTTAGAAATCGAATAAGAACTTGATGGATTCTCCACCAAAACCCCTAAAACTTGAAATGCACAATACTAACTTACTTTTCAAGAGTTTGGTGTCGGAATCCTCCTTCTTGTTTGCCTCAAAGTCGACCAACACAGTCCCCTCTTCCGCAATCTACCGAATGAATCCTATTTTGGGGTTGTAAGAACAAAGTTTGGTGTTAGGGCTTGAAATCCGAATCTAAGGATAAGGAATTGGATCAGTGATCTTACCTAACCGTAGAAGAATGGATTAGGATGCTTGAAACTCGACCACAGCTTCTGGAACAAGGGAGAACACTCACACAACTCACCACTCTCAAATGAGATCTCAAATTCGGATGGAATGAGAAGGTGAAGTTTTGAGGGTTGTTATGGACTGATTAGGTATTGTGTAGGGTTCCAAAAGGAGCCTTAATGTATCTTGGAAGTGATGGGGGCTTAATGGCAGTCTTCCCTCGAAAATACACCCCCCCTCCAAACTCATCTATTCCACCAAATCCTTCAATGGTTCAATTAATCCACATTATGTACATGTATCCTCCATTTTCCAACTTGTAGGAGAGTTACTACACTCAAAAAAAATGTCCACAATCATCCCAATACGTTCATGAATGCCTTAGGAATGGATTCCAATCGGTTGGAATCGCCCTCCTCGGGCACGCAGAACAGCAGCTGCCGGCGCGCGGGTGGCGCGCCGCCGCGTCGCCGCCGCGCTGCCACCTGCTGCAGTTTTCTCTTTTTTTTTTCTTTTTTTTATATTATTATGATTTTTAAATTTAAAAATCATAATATGAATTATCCGAGATCGTTGGATAATCCGATAACTCTCTTCGAGTTGTTATCGTCCGAAAATATTTAATTCCGCTCTCTCGGAATTATTTCGGTTTCGATAATTAAATCCGATTCTTTAATTTTTGGATTTAATATTCGATGTCGATTTATCGGGTATTACATTTATTGTGCAGTGTGTCTAATGTCTTTATTATTGCAAGGCTCGGTGAGTGATTCCAGAATATGACTAATTAAGTATTGGAGTGCTCTAGAAAGTAGTTGGGGAAATTAGTCATTAAATACCTTGTCTTTATAAAGTGATGTACTTCTCATTGTTGGGTATAAGAAAAACCCTTCAATCAAAAAATACTTTTTGCATCTTGTTACCACTTGTCTGGGGTAACTCTTTCCGACTTTAAATTTTGATATGATAGTATTTAGAATATATGATAAACTTAGCATTAGCATATTTTAGGTGAAATCAAAATTAGTTGCATGATGTTTGAGAGGTGTGACAGAGACATTCCAAAACTTTTGGGTTTTGAAAGTTCTGGGTGTTGCATAAAACTTTAGTTCTTAAATTCTAAGGGAGTGCGTCAAATATTAAATTTGATAAATAATCTTATTAAAATTGGGCCAAGTTAGATCTATGTAGACAATTGAGGCAAAAGAATCATGTTCAATTGATTAAGAGGTTGTTTTGCTTCTGTCAAAAATACGTTTGATACAAAATGGGTGTTTGGATGGGCTTTTAAAAAAAGTACCTCAAAAAGCAAAAAAAAAATCTTTTAGGAGAAGTAATCTAGGATGAATCTTCTAAAAGCAAAAGTCAAAAACACCTAATAATGTGTACAAAGTTATAAATGCCCCCACTAATTTGTTTAAATTTCACTATAAATATATACTATACTCATATAAATAACGCGTCTTTTTTGGAAATTATAACGTTTCAAAAGCACTTTCATTTTTACACATTCAGACAGAATTTTTTTTTAAAAAAAAAGAAACCGTTTTTAAAAAATTTCATCCAAACACAAAAGCTACTTGCTTTTCTTCTACTTCTTATTTTTTTCTCTAAAAGCCCATCCAAACAGGCCCTAAAGCTAACATGGCCTAGATGCAAGAATTAAAATTCCTACACTTTCGCATATACTCCGTATTCGAATAATGTTAACATTGGGTTATGACACAGGTTTTATGAAATGGGGAAATAAGTGGTGGAGATTTTAGAAGAGGAGAGAGAAAGAAATAGAAGAAGTTGTGAATGGGAAAAAACTTACCTAAAAAGAAGAGTGTGTGAATTATTTGAAACCGGAGGAAGTATTAAGGTTGTCACAGTGCCCTGTTGGAAGCGCAGTGCTGGTGAACCGCAATGGCGACAATATGGTGAATAAGGTGCATAGTGTATTATTGTGTATGTAGAAACAACTTTTGTGCAGAAACACTCACATAATTTCAGCAACATAGCCATATACATTTTAGCGATACAACTATATGCATTTCAAGGGTTCGCAAGGCATGATTTTATGTTTATGTATTTCAGCGACATACTATATAGTGACACGCTCATATACTCCCTTCGGTTTTAAAAAAATGTTAACGTTTGCATAGTAAATACTATTCATCGAGTAACTTTGATTTGACTTTTTAACCCAGTTACATAAGATAAAACATAGTCAAGTGAGATCTTGTTAGATTCGTCTAATCACGTAGTTTTATAATATTAAAGTTTTATAATTTTTTATTTTATAAAATTTGAGATATTACTCTTTAAAAATGTGTATTGGATTGCGTGAAAAAAGAAATGTTAACATTTTTTGAATACAGAGGAAGTACATTTCTGTAACACCCCCATTTTCAGCATAGCGGAAAGATAGGGTGTTACTCTAGATGTCGATGGATCCGAAGTGAAGGTTGATCCCACAAACCAATATGACTTCTTTCCAGTGTGATTTCGCCTCACTCACGCAGACCCTTCGAGACTTTTCAGGAGGTCACCCATACTAAGATTGTTCCAAGGCATGCACTCTTAACTTTGGAATTGTTATAGGATGACTACCAAGAAAGAAAGGTACATTGTTGGCAAGGTTTTAAATATCGGTTTCGGTATCTATATCGGACATATAAATTTAGGGAAATTTCGAAGATATTTGAAATTTCGGGGGAAATTTCGGAGATATTTGTAATTTTTTAAGAAAATTATTTCGAGTTTCTGAGATGATGAAAATGAAGATATTTCAAAATTCCTCATCTCTGTTGCTATATAAATTAATAATATGCTAACAATACTCATTTAATGATATAATATACTAGTAATATTATTGATACCATGCACCATGTTGATTGATAAGAGACTTAAAATTGATAAACAAGTTAATTGGATGACATCATCAATATGGGTTGAAACATAAATTTTAATTTCTAAGTTCTTTAAAAAATATATTTTTAAAATTTAGAAAAAATATTTTTGTAAAAAAATTTCGGGAAATTTCGGTCAAATTTTGGGAAATTTCGTATTTCGGGCGAAATTTCGGTGGAAATTTTGCAGAAAAATATTGCATGTGAAATTTCGCTTCGGGGTGTCCCGAAACCCGAAATTTCGGTCGAAATTTTGGAAATTTCGGGATATTTAAAACAATGATTGTTGGTATGAGTAGCTTGTTTGAGTCCATTTAAGTCATTTTCTTGGGTATAACAATTTCATTGACACTGAGTATTTTCTTTCTTTTTTTTTTGGCTTTGTTTTGACAATTTTACCTTTGTTTTTTTTTTTTGAGGAAAATGGTTATGATACCACTCAAAAACCAAGTGTTGGAATACATCATAACAATTGAGAAGCCAAAACTCAACAGAAGCGAAAAATGAAATGTTCTGGAGAAAGGAAAAGAAAGCCGCTTCAGTGATCACCAGAAATCTCCAAAGTCATAGCTAGCCTCATGTTGCAGAATAGAAAACATAACAGCAGCGACATAGTGCAGCAGCAGCAACAAAAATAGCAACAGCAACCAACCCCCAAAATAGTAAAGGCCTGTGTTGGGGAAAAACAAGATCCGCATCCTCTTTGAATGAAAACAAAAGAGCGTGACTCTGAGTGGCATTCGTAAAACTGCTTGTGGACGTGAACCAAGAGCTCAAAACATCATTTTGACCATCCCATAGTGCATATCAGCTCACGAGCGAGTAACAGCTGATATCACACATCTTGATGTACTGCGATAATCAGACCTGCGGTACAGTAACTATCCCCATTTATTATCTCTATATAAAATTTTATTATATTTTATATTCATAATTTTCTATAGTATTGTATTTTTTATGAATTCTAATCAAATTAATTTTCTAATCCCATGTTTGAAAAATTTTTAACATCAGAGTGGCAGCACAAAATTTCGATTAGAAAATTTTAAAATACCATTAGATTGTGAAATCTTCATCTATTTTTTACGAAACAGGATTTTGGTGAATATCACATAAATCTAATGTTTTTATTATAAATTGAACATGCAAAGAACATAAAATTGATTTCTTATTCAACACCTTATAGTCCAATTATTCGTTAAATTTAAGTCCAACTCCAGTAGTAGAATGTCGCTCTCTACTTGTGCAATTTCTATGGGAAAAAGCCAATATGACCTCACAACTTTCGTATATTTCTCAAATGGTTCTATAATTGTGCACTTCACTTAATCCATCCAATATGCTTGCTAATGCTCACCCAAATGATCAGGGCCGTCTCCAACTTTTTGGGGGCCTTGAGCTAATATTTTAATTGGGCCCCTTATAATAAAAAAAATTAATTTAATATTGATTAATAAATCTAAAATAATATAAATAAATAATAATACATATTTTAAATACAATAAAAATTTAAAAAAAACATAAGAAAATAGAGAATATTCTAAAAAAAACTGTCCTTAAAAACAAATACATATTCATCTATTGAAAAATCTTAGTCCTCTTGTCCTTCCTTGAAGCAAATTGATCAATCAAATCTTCAGAAGAAACTTTATCCAAAATGTCATTTTCGATTGCCACCAAAGCTAGTCCATTAAGTCTTTCTTGTGACATTGAACTTCGCAAATAAGATTTGAGCAACTTCAACTTCGAGAAACTTCTTTCAGGTGTTGCAACTGTCACAGGAATGGTTAACAATATTCTATACGCAACAATTACATTAGGAAAACAATCAACACGTTTTAAAAACTTCAAAATATCAAGAGCCCCCAACTTTTCTTGTGGCAAAAACCCTTTGAGTAATTTCAATTCGACCCATAGATCATAGCCATGAATATCATATTTATTATCACTCTTTAGTGCATCTTCTAAATGACTACAACAAGACTTCAAACTTGAGTCATCTAATGAATATAATTTATCAGAAGAAAATAAAAAACCAAACACATTTTCATATTGTTCATATTGTTCGAACCTCCTCTCGAGTGACACAATTGCTTGATCAATGATACAATTAAAATAATGAATTCTAAAATATTCTTCAGCAGAATGTATATTTTCATCTTCTAAGTTCTCATCAAATTGCTTTTTCCTTTTAATTTGACGTCTGAGACGAAAGATTGGATCAAATTCCATATCGATTGCAAGTCTTTTAGCAACTTCAAGAGCATTAGAGAAACCATTTTCTCTATATTCCTTAAAAAATGAAATCAGATTCTTCACATCTTCAATAGCAATATTAACAAATATGTCTGACTGAATTTAGGAGAGCTGAACAAGCTTTGGCTAAATTAACGAGCGGGGGAGTGGGGGGGCTTCGCAGGGGCCATAGGAGAGGTCGGAGGGTCGGGAAGAAGGGAGGAAGAAGGTGGAATATAAATCAGGCCGGGGCTGTCAAGGTTGGAGATGATGGGGACGGTTTTGCACAACTCCAATTTACTACCGCAAGGTTCAAGGAGGGGGTAAAGCTTATTGATTTTATGGAAGCGGAGGAAATCTGGAAACTAGCTACATCTCTGGGCTTGGACTGCTGTTTTGGGGAGGGAGAGGCTGTTGTGAGGATCTGTGAGGGGATCATTAGAGATAAGTAGGCAGGCTGGTGAGTGAGGGGTGTTTTCGGTGGGGTTGAGTAGCCTGTTATGATGCGGATAGTTACATGTAATTTGAGGGGTTTGAATGGGGGGTTAGGCGTAGGGCGTTGATGAAGCTTTGTAATTCATATCGGCCGTCTATGGTTTGTCTTCAGGAAACTAAGATGTCGGAAATTGGAGATAGGTTGGTTCAGAGGATTTGGGGTTCTCGAGGATGTGACTTTGAGTTCCAGCCAGCTATAAGGAACGCGGGGGGTTTGTTGGTTATTTGGGATGAGAGGTTTGGGGATTTTAGTTTAGTTGAGAGGGAGCATCACTTCCTATGGGTAAAAGGAAAAATTAATGGTTGGGGAAGGGTGGTGAATGTGGTACGTATCCATGCTCCAAATGATCGTGGGGAGAGGGGCCTGTTCTGGAATTCTATCGTGCAAAAATGCAACACAGATAATGGGGAAATGTGGTGTTTGGCGGGGGATTTCAATGCGATTGGGAGGGTGGGGGAGAGATTTGGGGTGAGTGAGGACTCTGGGTCGATGAGGGAGTTTAGGGAGTTTATCAATCAAATGGGGTTAGTGGATTTGCCGATGGAGGGTGGCCATTTTACTTGGTATGGGAGGGGGGGTCGGGCAGGAAGTAGGCTAGATCGTTTCTTACTCTCACCGGGTTGGTTAGGTGTTGCAGGGGGAGTGGCTCAACGGAGGTGTTCGACCGTGTTATCCGATCACTTTCCCATTCTACTGGAGTCGGGAGAGAGAAGAGGGGGTCCGAAGCCTTTTAAGTTTTTTAACTATTGGATGGATGAAAAGGGATTTGCGGAGTTAGTCAGGGAGGTGTGGGACGGTGGGAGGCAGGTTAGGGGGGCCAAGCTGTTCAGTAGGTTGAAATTGCTGAAAGTGAGGATTAAAAGTTGGGATGGTTATGGGGAATCGGCGTTGGAGAAGCAAATTAATCAAATAATGAGAGATATCGGGGAGCTGTCGGACAAACTTCAGGATGGGGAGGTTGAGGAGGAGGTAAGGTCGACCTGGGCAGAGAAAAAAGGTGAATTAAGGAGGTTGTTGCTTGCAGAAGAGAGGAGGTGGTTCCAAAAATCAAGAGTGCGTTGGATTAAAGAAGGAGATCTGAATACCCGATACTTCCATGCGGTGACAACAATTAATAGGAGGAGGAACTACATTGGGGCGATTGAGGTAGATGGCAGTGTTATTGATGATCAAAGAGTGATCAAAGAGGAGGGAGTAAAGCATTTCCGGGCGATTTTCTCTAAGTCACAGGAGGATATCTTCAGGGCAGTGGGAGTTGGGCTTGCAAAGGTTGATGAGGTGGAGAGGAGTCGGTTGGTTAGAGGCTTTTCGGAAGAGGAGATCAGGCAAGCCATTTGGAGTTGTGATGGCAATAGGGCGCCAGGGCCGGATGGCTTTAACTTGGGGTTTTTCAAACGTTTCTGGGAGGTTCTTAAAGGGGATATCCTGGAGGTGTTCAGGAACTTTGAAAAGGATGGGAGCTTACCTAAAGAAGTAGGAGGATCCTTTATCACTCTAATTCCAAAGGTGGAAAACCCGATGGCGTTCAAGGACTTCCGTCCTATTTCATTAGTGGGCTGCGTATATAAAATGATAACGAAGGTGCTGGCGGGGAGGATTAAGGAGGTGATGCCTAAACTAGTAGGTGCAACTCAAATGGCCTTCGTGAAGGGACGTCAGATACTAGATGGGGTTTTGGTGGCTGCAGAAGTGATTCATTCCAATAGAGTGGCGGGGAGGAAAGGATTTATAATCAAGTTAGATTTTGCGAAAGCATATGACAATATATCATGGGATGCCTTAGTAAGTATAATTGAAGCAATGGAATTTGGGGAGAAGTGGACGAGGTGGATTAAAGGATGTGTAACTTCAGCTACAGCGGTTGTGCTTATTAATGGCTCCCCTTCAGAGTTCTTCAAGATGCAAAAGGGGCTAAGACAAGGAGACCCCATCTCGCCGTACCTTTTTGTTTTGGTGGCGGAGGTGATGAACAGGTTGTTAGTAAAGGCTTCAAATCATGGAATTCTGTCAGGGTTGAAGTCAGCGGAAGGAGGTCCTGTAATAACTCACCTACAATACGCGGATGATACTCTCCTTTTTTGTGAAGGGGAGCTAAAACAAGTGATGATCATTAAGAGGATTTTGAGATGTTTCACTTTAACCACGGGTCTCAGTATAAATTTTAATAAAAGCAGTTTATATGGTCTGAATTGCTCGAGGGAATTGGAAATGGAGGCAGCTTCCCTGTTTGGTTGTTCGGTTGGTGAGTGGCCAATGACCTATTTGGGCATCCCAATTGGAGGAAGGGTGAACGGATCGGCTATTTGGCAACCCGTTTTGGAAAAGGTGGAGCAAAGACTTGCTGGATGGAAAGGCCGAATGCTGACCCAAGCTGGAAGGTTGTGTCTTATAAGGTCGGTAATGTCAAGCTTGCCGGTTTACTTTATGTCAATCTACAAGATTCCGAGGATGGTGGCCGATAGATTGGAAAAGCTTAAAATGAGGTTCTTCTGGAATGAATGGGATGGTACTAGGAAACTACATACAGTCAATTGGGAGAAAATATGCTGTAGAAAGGAGGATGGTGGGCTGAATATTCAGGACGTGCAGAATTTTAATATGGCATTGCTATCGAAGTGGAGGTGGAGATTTGGAAAGGAGGAAGCGTTATGGAAGGAGGTAATAAAGGCTAAGTATTATGGTAGGCATAACTTACTGCTACCTGAGCCAAAACCTGGAACATCAACATGGGGTAGGATTGGACAGGCGTGGGAATCTCTATCTAAGACGGATCTACGCATGAACTTTGGCATCCAGGTGGGAAATGGCAGGATGGTGAGATTCTGGGATGATACGTGGATATACGGAGGGAGATCTCTAAGGACATTATTCCCTCGAATTTATGCTTTGTCTACAAAGAAGGAAGGGATGATAGAAGAATTTGGTGAGTGGTCGGGACTCAAATGGCATTGGAAGATACCTTTGAGGAGATCGCTCTTCGACTGGGAAGAGGGGGTGTGGGGCGATTTGATGATGATCTTATCCAGGCAAACCTTGTGTAGATTCATAGAGGATCGGGCGTACTGGCTGAATGGAGGAGGAGGTCATTTCACTAGCAGGCTGGGCTGGCAGAGGAGGGGTGATGCGGAAACTGGAGGAAAGGGTTGGTTCTGGCGATGCCTGTGGAAGCTCAAATGTCCAGTTAAGGTAAAGCTACTGGTGTGGAAAATGGTTCTCAATGGTCTCCCTGTCAAAGGGCTCCTCATTCAAAGAATAGGTCAGCAAGAGTTTAATGCATTATGTCCGCTGTGTGGTAAGGAAATTGAAGTGGTCGACCATCTTTTTTGTAAATGTGATGTCACTATGGACTTATGGTATAAGGGGGCGGGTTGGCTTGGAGTTGATTGGGTAATGCCTGGAAGTGCCGCAGCTCTAATAGAGGGCTGGTTTGGTCTGAATCCTAAGTCTGGACGCAAAATAGTGTGGCATCTCTTAGCTTTGGCGCTGATATGGTCAATATGGAAAATGAGAAATGGTGTTGTGTTCAAAGGGCTTCAGGCGGACTGCAAAGTGGTGGAGGAAGAAGTTAAGTGGAAGGTTGGTTCATGGTGGAAAGCTAATTATGGAGACATTGACATCTCATACTCGTTATTGAGGACTGATTTCCCAAAGGGACTGACACAGAAGAATCAGCAGCGCTACAAACCAACCCGCCAAGGTCTGGTGTGGGTACGGCCGAGGGAAGGAAGTTGGAAGATAAATACTGATGGCTCGTCTATAGGAAACCCCGGGCCGGCAGGAATTGGCGGTGTTATACGGGACGAAAATGGCAAGGTGATTTTTCTACTTTCGGACAACATTGGAGTTACTGATTCGTCTGAGGCTGAGCTCACAGCCATTAACAGAGTATGTGGAGCTTTAATAAGGGATCAAGGGTTCCCTCTACCGAGACTTGTGTTTGAGTGTGATGCATGCAATGTGGTGTGTTGGCTTAATAACCCCGGAACAGTCCCGATTCGGTTGAATCACTTAATGAAACCTATTGCGGAAATCATTGGATTTGCAGGGGCTGTGGATGTTCAACATATATTGAGAGAAAGAAATAGTGATGCAGATCATTGGGCAAAGTTGGGAGCAGCAGGGGGGGATAGAATTGAGGAGTGGTACTAAGAGGTGGTGGTCTGCCATTCTAATAAGCCTGATTGCTTTATTCTGTTTGCCTCTAGTTTCCTCTTGGCGTTTTTCTGCTTTTGTGTTAGTTGATTTTTGGGGTCAATGTTGACCGATAGTTTGCCATTGTAATTTTGGAAGATAGCTGTACCGTTTTTATGAGCAATAAAAATTCTTTCCAAAAAAAAAAAACAAATATGTCTTTTGATTGTAATTTTTTACTAACTAAATTGACAACATATAACAAATCATACCAAATTACAATTGACACTACAAACTCAAAATCACCAAGCTCATTGCTAGCTAAGATTTTGCTTCACTTCTTATTTTTGAATCATTATCAAGTTCAACAACTTCAAGCAAAGCTTCTCTAATATCCAATAGCTGAAATCTTATAGCCTTTACACTATCGACACGACTTTCCCAACGAGTAGCAGATAGTGACTTAGGAGTTAATTCTTTTACATGATTCTTTAAAATTTTCCACCTTTTCGTTGAATTTGCAAAAATTGTATAGATACGTTGAATTACACCAAAAAAGTCCCTAGCCTTTCCAGAAATATTAACCATATTACACAACATTAAATTTAGACTATGAGCACCACAAGGGGTGTAAAAAGCTCGAGGATTTAAATCAAAAAGTTTTCTTTGCACTCCATTATTTTTTGCTTTCATATTTGACCCTTTATCATAACTCTGTCCACGCACATCATCAATATCAAGTTCAAGAATATTTAATTCATGCAACAGTTCATCAAAAAGTCCTTGCCCTGTTGTATCATTCACATTCAAAATTCCTAAAAATGATTCTTCTATGATAACACATTCAGAAGAAATATTCACATAAATTGATGACATTTGCTCTTGGTGACTTACATCAGGAGTACAATCAAGTATTATAGAAAAATATTTGGCTTATTTTACTTTTTTAATAATTTCAGATTTAATTGTTGAACCAAGTAAAAGAATCAACTCATTTTGAATATTATGACCAAGATAATGAACATGAATATCAGCACTAGTAATATGACGAACGTGCTCTTGCATAATATGATCTGTTAATACATTGCTTTGACAACCTAACCGTGTACTTTTCATTGAGATGATCTACAAGTGTTAGCACATTCCGATAACGACGACAGACAGTTGTCTCTGCTAGAAGTTATTTGTATTGTATTCATTTAAATAGTGCAGAGTCTGTAATCTTTGTAAGTTTTTTGAGCGATCTCATTTTATTACTTTTTAGAGATTTCAGAGAGAGAGAGAGTCTTGTATTTGTTCTTCAAGATTTCATAGAGATATTATTAGAAGAGCAAGATTAAAGATTGAGATTACACTGAGATATCTGAAGATATTGCGATCTTCAATCATTCAAGAAGTTCTGGAGAAATTCAGCGATCAAGATGAAAGCCATGGTGAACGACAAATAGCATTTGTGCCTTTGAAGATTCCATTTAGGGTGAGTTCCCTACGGACGTGTTGAGGGGGAGTCTCAACGACGTTTGCTCGACTGGATTGATCATCTAGTGGTAGAGTTTGGATTCAGGTGTTAGGCATTTGTTAGCGTGCTTGTGTTCTTGGTTTTTTAGTCTAGTAAAGGTCGCATGGATTGGTATCCCCCAGACGTAGGTCGGAAGGACCGAACTGGGTTATCAAATTTGCTGCGTTCTTTACTGCTTTTGACAAACCGTAGTTAGAACATAGCATCAACATCCATAACCGAATCTTGATATAAAAGGGGACCGTCAGATTGGTATCAGAGCTAATCCTCAAAAGCAGCTGAGGAATTCCATTCATTCAAGACTCAAGAAACATGAACCGAAAAGGAGCGTCTAACACCCGTCCGCCATTGTTCGATGGAAATGACTATGCCTATTGGAAAGCTAGGATGCAGAATTATCTTTTGGCACAAGGAGATGGAGTTTGGGATTCAGTTTTGGAGCCATAGACTCAACGGACGAGAGAGGTTCGCACTGGTGAAGGTGAGACGGCTACAACAACAATCCGACGAGCAACCAATGCCGAACTCACACAAGCCGAGAGAACCGCGAGACAAGCGAACTACACAGCGCTCAATGCTATCAGTGGTGCCATGGATGAAGCGCAAATTTAGGATGATCGCTAATTGTACATCTGCCTACGAAGCTTGGAATTTCTTGGAGACTCAACATGAAGGTTCTGAAGATGTCAAGACAACCCGGCTACAGCGAATAGAATCGATCTTTGACAGCTTGAGGATGACAAATGATGAGGATATCACATCATACTTTGGAAGATTTCAAGATATCGTGAATCAAGCCACAGCCCTTGGAATGACCTTTGAAGGATCTAAGCTTGTGATAAAGTTTCTTAGGACCGTTTCTAAGAAATACTCTGCAAAAGTGGCAGCCCTTGAAGAAGTTGAGAAGATCAAGACAATGTCCTTGAGGGAATTGGTTGGTATTCTTCAAACTTATGAGATCAATCATTTAGCCTCAGAAAAATCAAATAAGAACATTGCATTCAAAGCCGAGGATGAGCCTGCTGAAAGTTTTGAAGAAGAAGTTTCTTTACTTTCCAAAAGGATTGGGAAGATGCTTCAGAATAAGCATTTCAAGAAGTTTCAGAAGAAAAATCGATGTTCTGACAACCCGGTGACGACCGAGAAGCAGAACAACGGATTTGAGAAGAGAACTGATGGAAAGTTCAGGAGGCCTAAGAAGGATAAAGATGATGATAAATCTGACAAATCTTCTGAGATTAGGTGTTTTGAATGTGAAGGAAAAGGCCATGTGAGAGCTGAATGTCCTACTACTAAGAAGAAGAAAAGGAAAGCACTTCAAGCCACTTTGAGTGATGGCTCTGAAGATGAAGCTGAGAATGATCAATCAAGTGATGATGAAGATGTCGTTGCATTTGTGACAAGAGAAGCCAGTCCTACCCCTTCTAAAGGTAACTCTGAGTCAATACAATTAATTACTGACATTTCTTCTATTGTTACAGCTGAATCAGGTAGTCTCTATAAAGAACTAGTTGATATCTATGAAGAACTCAAAGAGGAGTATGAAGAAGCTGTACAGGAGAATGAGCAGTTGTCAAAACAACTCACTGATATCGGTCTGACTTTGGACAAAGCTTAAGGCTATTGATGATCTAAAAGTTCTTAAGGGAAAGTATGATGAAGTGAAACTTCAGGTTATCACTTTAACCAAAGAGAAGGAATCTTTCAGGGAGGAATCCATTAAACTGAAAATTCGAGTTGCTGACTTGGAGAAGATGACTAAAGGGAAAGGAAAACTGGATGAATTTCTGTCCATTGGAAAGAGCTACAGAGACATGACTGGTATTGGGTACAAGGATCAAGCATCTACTGGAAAAAGATTATTTGTTAGTGGTGGAAACTTGAATGCTGAGTCAAGCTCACTGTCACATCAGGATGTTCCTGCATCACCTAAACGACGTAGAGACTGTCTCTATTGCAGCTTACCTGGTCACATGGCTGAAACTTGCATGAGAATTGTTCGTGATCTCATGAATGGTCGTCCAGTGGTCTGGCCCCATGAAGATTTAAAGAAAAAGATCAGAATTCAAATGGAGTGGGTGCCTAAGAGAAGGAGAGTCAATGCCTCGTTGTTATATCATCGCAACAAAAACCATGGTCCAGAAAATGGTATTTCGATTCAGGTTGTTCAAGGCATATGACAGGTAGTAAAGATATTCTAAATAACTTTACAGATAAAAATGGTGGAGATGTGGTTTTTGGTGATGGTGCTAGAAGCAAAATCACAGGCTATGGTAATGTAAAGGATGGTGAACTTTCTAAACTTTCTAGAGTTTATCATGTTGAAGGGCTTACTACTAATCTCATTTCAATTAGTCAATTAAGTGATGAAGATTCTCTTGTTATCTTTAATAAGCATTTTTGTCAAGTATTTGATTGCAGGAGAGACAACATCATGACAGGTAAACGTTCAGAAAACAATTGCTATACTTTGGAAGCTAATCTAGCTCAAGCACTTGTAAGCATAGATGACCTCACAAACTTATGGCACAAAAGGCTTGGACATCTCAACTACCAAACACTGTACAAGCTAAGTTGTTCGGCTGCTGTCAGAGGTCTGCCTAAAGTACACAATAGCAAAGATCTTGCATGTGTGGATTGTTCAAAAGGAAAGCAAACCCGAGCTCAATATAAGAAGACTGATGGAATCTCTACAGATCATTGCCTAGAACTAATTCATATGGATCTTATGGGTCCAACCGAAACTGAAAGCCTAAATGGCAAAAGGTATGTTTTAGTTTGTGTTGATGATTTTTCGAGATTCACTTGGGTATGTTTTCTCAGGAGCAAAGATGAAGCATTTCAACAATTTGAAAAGCTAAGCCTGAAATTGATGAATGAAAAGCAAGCCAAAATCTAAAGAATCCGATCTGATCATGGACGCGAGTTTGAGAATCAGGAGTTTGAACTTTTCTGTAACAACCATGGAATTTTTCATGAGTACTCAGCCCCAAAGACACCTCAACAGAACGGGATTGCTGAAATGAAGAATAGAACACTTCAGGAGATGGCTCGTTCAATGTTGCATGCTAGTGCCCTTGGCAAGTCATTTTGGGTCGAAGCAATTCATACAGCATGTCACATCATCAATCGTGTGTTGTTGAGACCTCACACTAACAACACTCCATATCAAATCTGGAATGGTAAAACTCCTATTGTTATATATTTTCATACTTTTGGATGTAAATGTTTTGTCTACAGGGATAGAGAGCAAATTAAGAAATTTGATGCTAGAGCTGAAGAAGGTTGGTTTTTGGGTTACTCCAATAACTCAAGAGCTTATCGAGTTTATCTGATTCAATCCAGAAAGGTTACTGAAACAGTAAATGTCCTATTTGAGGATAAGTATGGTTTACCTAGAAGGAATGATGATGATACAGTTCCTAGTGTTGAAACTATCTCAGACAACCCTGTCGTTGGTACATCCAGTCAACAACAGTCAGAAGGAATAGTAGTTGATGATGATGATGAAGAAGCTAATCATGAGCAACATCCAGATAATGTTGATTCAAGTCCTAAAGTTTCTGTACCTGATAAGAGGAAAGGTCCAAGAGCTCTGAAACATCATTCACAGCAAGATATCATTGGAGATCCAAATGCTCAGAGACAAACAAGGAATCAGAGAGCTGATTATAGAGAATTGGCAGGGATGAATTGTTTTGTTTCTAAGATAGAGCCGAAGAATGTTTCAGAAGCCCTAACAGATGAATATTGGATAGCAGCCATGCAAGATGAGTTGATACAATTTCAAAGGAATGATGTCTGGGAGTTGGTAAAACAACCTGCAAACATCAATGTTATTGGCACAAAGTGGGTATTTAGGAACAAGACAGATGAACAATGGAACATTGTTAGAAATAAAGCACATCTTGTTGCTCAAGGTTTCACTAAGATTGAAGGAATTGATTATGGTGAGACATTTGCCCCAGTTGCTAGGATGGAAGCAGTTCGAATTCTATTGGCTTCTGCTTGTTCAATGGACTTCAAGCTATATCAACTTGACATCAAGACTGCATTTCTCAATGGGAAAATAAAGGAAGAGATCTATGTTGCACAACCTGCTGGCTTTGAGGATCCATCTAAACCTAATCATGTCTATCGGGTTAAGGGAGCTCTATATGGACTCAAACAAGCTCCAAGAGCCTGGTATGATAGGTTGTCTTCATTTCTCATCAACAACGGATACAAAAGAGGTAATGCAGATAAGACAATGTTTGTTAAGCATCAGATTAACGATCTGATTGTTGCACAAGCGTATGTAGATGATATCATTTCTGGAGCAACGTCAGAACAACTGAGGAACGACTTTGTCAAGTCAATGCAGTCTGAGTTTGAGATGAGTATGATAGGTGAACTTACTTACTTTTTGGGATTACAAGTGAAACAACAGGATGATGGAATCTTTTTAAGTCAAGAGAAGTATGCACTCAACATGCTTAAGAGATTTAGTCTATATGATAGTAAGGTTGCTAGAACACCGCAAGGACAACAGCAGAAGCTTTCTAAGGATGATCAAGGAAACAAGGTAGATCAAAAGTTGTATAGAAGTATGATTGGAAGTCTACTTTATCTTACTGCTACTCGACCTGATATTTCTTTTAGCACTGGTGTGTGTGTAAGATTTCAATCAAATCCAAAGGAGTCACATCTTAAAGCAGTCAAGCGGATTATGAGATACATCAAAGGAACTATTGGCATGGGAATATGGTTTTCTAAGAGATCTGATTTGAACTTAATTGGATATACAGATTCAGATTGGGCATGATGTTGTGATGACAGACGATCAACAACCGTAGGATGTTTTTATCTTGGGAACAACCGAGTGTCTTGGTTTTCAAGGAAACAGAACATAGTAGCACTCTCTACACAAGAGGCTGAATATATAGCAGCTACTTGTTGTTGTTCTCAGTTAATGTGGATGAAGCAAATGCTTGATGATTATGGAGTTAAGAAGGATGACTTTAAGGTCTATTGTGATAATACCAGCGCGATTAACATTTCTAAGAACTCTGTTCTTCATACTCGCAGCAAACACATTGATATAAGGTATCATTTTATAAGAGACTTGGTTGAAGACAATGTGTGCAATATTGAACATATTGGGACGTTAGAACAACGTGCCGACATCCTTACAAAAGCACTCGACGGTGAAAGGTTTGAAACACTTAGATCTATTATGGGCCTTTGTTATTCTCGTTAAATTTGATCATGTTTATGTTTATTTTACATAATTTACGCTTGATCTAGCTCATGAGATTTTCAGGCCACAGCACTTATCGGATAGAGTTTTGAAGAAACCGTCGTCCTTGAAGTAATGTTGACTGCAAACTGACACCTTTCACTCACGTCGCACGTCGGGGAGAAACCATCACTCTTGTTCTCTCTTACCTCTTCTTGTTCGTCTTTACTCTCTTTAAATCAGTAGTTTGAGTTCTATTTTCACCATATTTCAGTTTCTAGTTTGAGCTTCTACATATTTTCATTTTCAAAGCTATGGCTTCGTCTTCTTCGACAAATCACCCCGAAAAGGCTTCTGAACCAGCCCCTACTACTTCGGAACCTCCAATCACTTCCGAAAATCCTAATCCTACTTAGAATGTCGTTGAGGAACCAAATGCCACACCCGAAAATACCGCTCAAACCAACCCTGAAACTTCTGAAACTCAACTCACCGAGTTTGCTGAAAATGCCGAGCCTTTGCTTATTATGTTTCCTTCTCCTCCTCGAGATCCTGCTCAAAACCCTCCTCCAAACCCTACGGGAGAACCTACTGGGAATCCTACCAAAAATCCTCCTAATCCCACTGAACCTGGAGCGGAAAATGTTCATGATGAAGATGACCCCATTCTGCCGCACAATGAACCAGATGTTACTGATCAAGCAGGAGTTGAAACAGAGGTCAGATGACCATCTACCAGATCCACTCAGAAGAAGAAGCGGAGTACTTCCACAAGCGATGTTGGCACACCGGCCAAACGACCCAGAACGCGCAGGACACCAGAGAAGTCACAAAGGGATTTGCAATCTCAAAAGCCATTCAACATGACCTACTTTACTAAGGAGATAATGCTGTTTGGCACAAAGGATCTTGTCAACAGGAAGTTTATTCCAGAGGAGACGTTTGTTCATGCTACTTACACCGAAATATGGTTTGACGAATTCCTTGAAGAGAAGCATTTGCTGAAATGGGCACGAGTCTTCAAAGCCTACTCTCCAGTTTTGGTCAGGGAGTTCTACGCAAATTTACACCCTGAGATTCTGAACAAAAGCTCTCCTTGGTTCGGTAAGATGTACATTCGTGGCAAGTTCATTGATCTAACCCCTGCTGTTATCAACTCGTTGTTAGAACTTGCTCCCAACGACGATCTTGGAGATCCTCTGGAGTATCTACCTCATTCCCCTGCTGACATTGCTTACACTATCTCGAATGAGAGGGCATTTGACTTTGGTCGAAACAAGTGCAGCGTCTCGGACTTGACCATGAAGTTTCACTGCCTGTTCTACTTTTGTCGTGCCAACATTTGCCGACATCCAATGCTTCACAGCCTTCTCTTGAGATGGGTAAACTCTTATTTTGCATTGATTCTGGTATTGAACTAATCAACTTTGGCCTTCTTGTTCTGAAAAGGATGGTAGGTTACTCTCGTGATTTGATCACAAAGTCTGCAAGTCTACCTTACCCTGGCCTTATAACACTCTTGCTACACCACAATGGAATCAAAACGAAGAAGGATGATCTGATTAAGATCAATGTTCATTCACCTTCTACTGATCTTCGTGATAAACACAATGATTTCAAGGAAGGACCACCACCATCTGGCGCTGATCTTATACAGCAAATCAAGTCTGGGTTGATTGTTCTGAGTGACAAGCAGACCAAAATTAGCCAGGAAGTGATAGCCACCAAGCAGAGAATTGCTCAGATTGTGAGTATGCTACCAGGCTCACTCTCTCCTACCCGCAAGGCTTCTTCCAGTGGAGCTCGTTATGAGGAGCAAAATCCCTTTGCTGATGAAGAAGAAGATTCTTCTGATGGAGTTGTTTGATCCATCAAGGGGGAGAATAGGCTGACGCTGGTGTGTCTATTCTGGTATTGGTAAGGATGTTGACACATTTGGTTAACGACTTTCTGACTGAAGCTTTTAGTGGTTTTTGTGTTTGACTGATGGATGTTAAAACTTTATGCTGATGACACTGTATTTTGATGATGATTGTGTTTTGTTTGTTGTTGGATGGACTGTGATGAACTATGGACTCTCTAAACTGTCGTCTTTGATGTGCTTGGCTATCATGATCTTAGTTGCTTAATGATTGCATTATTGATATTTTTGATAGACACCTTGTGATGGATCATCATCTCCATGAAATATGGGGGAGATTGTTAATACATTGCTTTGACAACCTAACCGTGTAATTTTCATTGAGATGATCTACAGGTGTTAGCACATTCCGATAACGACGACAGACAGTTGTCTTTGCTAGAAGTTATTTGTATTGTATTCATTTAAATAGTGCAGAGTCTATAATCTTTGTAAGTTTTTTGAGCGATCTCATTTTATTACTTTTTAGAGATTTCAGAGAGAGAGAGAGTCTTGTATTTGTTCTTCAAGATTTCATAGAGATATTATTAGAAGAGCAAGATTAGAGATTGAGATTACACTAAGATATCTGAAGATATTGCGATCTTCAATCATTCAAGAAGTTCTGGAGAAATTCAGCGATCAAGATGAAAGCCATGGTGAACGATAAACAGCGTTTGTGCCTTTGAAGATTCCATTTAGGGTGAGTTCCATACGGACGTGTTGAGGGGGAGTCTCAACGACGTTTGCTCGACTGGATTGATCATCTAGTGGTAGAGTTTGGATTCAGGTGTTAAGCATTTGTTAGCGTGTTTGTGTTCTTGGTTTTTTAGTCTAGTAAAGGTCGCCTGGATTGGTATCCCCCAGACGTAGGTTGGAAGGACAGAACTGGGTTATCAAATTTGCTGCGTTCTTTACTGCTTTTGACAAACCGTAGTTAGAACATAGCATCAACATCCATAACCGAATCTTGATATAAAAGGGGACCGTCAGGATCAAATTCAACTAACATTTCAATTAATCCCAAAAAATTCCAATTACTATTTTGATACAACTTTTCATTCTTACCACGAAATGTTAGATTATGTTTTCCAAGAAATTTAACAATTGAAATAACTCTTATCAAAACATTTTTCCAATGCTCTTTCTCTTTTTGAAGTTGTTTTTGAGCTACTTTATCAATAGTTATATTCTTGTGAAGTCTTAAGCGCATATCATACCAAGTGGCCATATTTTGAACATGGTGCATTCTAGTTTCATGCTCTCGAATTCTAATGCACAAATGTGACCACACTGAAACCCTCATTTAGTAGTTGACCTTTGTCATCCCCTTTTCTAAATAATTTACAACAAAAGCAAAAGACTCTATCAAGTTCTTTTGAATATACAAGCCAATCTCTATCACATTTTTCTCCATTAGGTAAGATTCTAGTATAGAAAGATGCAGAAAAGTGTCTCCCCAATTTATTTTTAACGCCTTTTATAATAGTTAAGTCTCTTGTAGGACCTTTGCCACTAACATATTAATCATATTAGGATCTAAATTGTCCCAATTTCTTGGATCAAATATGTCAAATTTTTTATATGCAACATCACCACAAACATTAAATTCATCATCATGCTCAGCCTGAAGTGCAAGGAGCAACAAGGAATGAGTTGATTGAGACTTGGCTCTAATGGAAATGGTACTCTTTATATGATTTTTCTGCGAAAGGCATGTAGTTTAGTTTGGTGTAACATGAGTTTGTATGGGTCGTTCCGTGTGTGGTGTAAGGGTATTTTGCTACAACTCTGTATTAGTCCAGACTTTTTGTCTTTTGGATTAAAGGTCATCCTTGCTCAAAAAAAAAAAAAAAAATCATCATGCTCAGCATTAGATGGAGTAACACCATCAACATTCAAAGGAATAGAAACATCGACATGCTCAACACTAGAAGGAATATCAGCATTATCAGTATTAACATTATTATCAGCGACATTACCAATATCATAATCAACAATATTTACATTATCTTCAGATACTTGGGGTGTTTTGTAAAAAAATCTGTCAATAGCTCCTTTTTGAGATTGAATTAACTCCTCAAATTTCTTTTTCTTTTTATGCTTTTCACATCCAGATTCATATTATCTTGTATGAAGCATACTTAACAAAATAAATATGATAAATAAAAAAAAGAAAAAGTTAGAGCAACACAACCTGATTTGTTAATCGAAGCAAATGACGTGGAAGAAGTCGGCTTTTACACTGTCATTCTTTAGAATCTTCCGAATACACAGTGAATGAAAAATAGTGGTAAGAATATTATTAGTGGGATTTTGGGAGCAAATGAAATATTAATTAAATATCTATTGATTTATTAAAAATAAAACTAAAAGTCCCTAAATGTACAATTGAATGGGAATGTTGAAAGCAGATTCTAAATTCTAGAATTGAGACTTGAGAGGGATTATAAATGATATCCCCTTCACCGCACCCCTGTTTGTAACCAACAAAACACCAAAGAAAAATAGAAACGACAAAAATACATTCCTAAATCATGAAATTGAAATACAAATCCATCAAGCAAATTGCTTGACACAGTTGAGAGGGGGAAAATGACGAATTGAGATTTTCCTAAACATCCTTTCAAAGGAGAAACCGATTGCGCGCAGACACGAAAGGATTTCTGTCAGTTCTATTATTTCATTCTTTCTCACAAATAACATGAATTTACTTGATAGTGAATAGTGATTGATGATTAAAACTGCTAGGTTTGGGGGATTGAGAATTTGCGGTGAAAAATTAGTGGGTAGAAGGTCTAATATATTAGAAGCCATTCCGGATATACCGTTGGAAGCAGAAGGAGATGAAGAGTTTCCTACCGTTTGGAGGGGAGGAGAGGAGAGGAAGACGAAGAATGGGGAGGAGAGGAACTGACGCAAAATTGAGTTGGGATCTGAAAAATTAATAAATGGCTGCAGTTTGGAAACGGTGAGGAAATAATAGGGTTTAGTTAATTCGGTTAGACAGATTTTTAAAATTAAAATAATAATATAGTATAATATATATATATATATATATATATATATGAAATGGGGGCCCCCGAATTTTGGGGGCCCTGAGCCATGGCTCCACCTGGCTCCTGCTTTGAGCCGCCTCTGTAAATGATCTCATCGGAGGTTAATTGCGAGGATTACCGAGTTAATCATTCAACAACTTTCGTCTGTTTCTCAAATGGTCCCACAATTAACTCTTTAATCCTTGCGACACGTGCCTGAGAGATCATTAACCTCGGATGAGATCATTTGGGCGAGGATTAGCAAATATATTAGATAAATTAAGTGAAGTGCACAATTATGGGACCATTTGAGAAACACACGAAAGTTGTGGGATGATTGTGGCTTTTTTCCCTGCGTTTCATATTTTTTCACAACAAACTTAACCTGGGCTATGTTCTCCTGAAAAGAAATTTTGTAGGATTTTGGAAATACTGAGGTGTTTCTGGTACGAGCAGGCCATGATAAGGGACCGACCAATCATTGTTTGCGCTTTTGAGCAATACAACGAGATTATGAAATTCTTTATCTGTTTTCTACGAAACAAGATTTAGGTGTAATAGCACATAAATACTATAACATTTTTATTATAAAGTGAACATAAAATACAGTACTTATTATTCAACACCTCTCATAACTCATAGTACAATTATTCTTTTTATTTAAGTCCACCTCCAGTAATACGATGTCCTATTGCCAGTTTTTCTCTCTTTGTGCAATTTCATTATAGGGAATCATCTAGGTCGCAGCCAAACAATAGTTTGGGAAGCATCTACACTTTGTTTTTCTATAGGGAAACAACAGTTCGCAATGTCCCCCGAGCAAATTATCGGCCTCGCAAGCTGCGCTGCACCTATTGTCATCACACACAGCTTCATTGTAAGATGGGCTGGGTACCCCTTCTTCACATTTCTTATTAGCACCCACATATGCATCAACTGATATTGCTGTCATCTCCGCTGAATAATAAAGAAAAAAATAAAAATTAAATGTTGAATATAATAAACACCAAATATTAGAAGAAAAAGAATTACCTAAAATAAAAATTAGCAAGAGAAAACACAACACTTCATTCAGATGTTTAGATGCCGTCGTCATGTGAACGATACTGTTGGAAACTTGGAATTAGCTGCTTCAACTAAATTTTTTAGTAACATATATATGTACTACAATAATAAATTAAAATTGCCACATATTTTTTGTGATGATATAATCGAATCTTTTTTATTTTTATTTTTATGGTAAGCGATATAATTGATCACATAATGTATATCAGTCATCTTAAATTCTTAATCCAGTGGCACCACCTTCGCAGGGCTCTCTATCTGTTGTTGGCACATTCGGCGGACTACGATCATGTCTGTTGGTGGCCTTCGAATGGACTAAATTCAGCCCAAATGATCAAAACAATCTCCTTCCACTGAAACCTGAACAATTAAGAGATGGGAAATTTAAAACATTGATGTGGTGGAATTCATCCATAACCTGAAAGGACTCTAAAGAACAATCACAAGAACACTCAAAATTTCTGAAAATTTGCAAGGATATGGAAATGGCTGATTATATGAATTTAGGAAGGTCCTAATGGCTCTTTATGGGGAAAAAAAAAAAAAACCTAATGGTCCCATAATTTGTTTGTTTTCCCAAAATATGTCCAAATGCTTGGGAAAAGATAACACACGTTTTGGATTAAAATTGGATGAGTTGCAGCTCAATCATCAACTCTATCTACTCTTTGTAAGAGTTCTGCTATCAACTTTTGGGATAGAAATTTTCGGGGTGTTAAATTAACTAGATTTTTTCGCCCGCTGCGCACAAGTGTTGAACTAATATGACGATATAAAATGTGAATATAGTTTTTTTTTTTTGCAAAATATTTTGCTTAAATAATGGTTGAATGCATGCAACAAAAATTTAAAAGAAAATTAATGAGAGAATAAGATGAAGGAAGAAAATTCAAACCTACGTCGACATAATATAAAATAATTTATTTTTACTGTTAGAAAACTAAATATATAGAGTTTGCTTTCATATCTAAAATGATGAGAGCAAGTGAAAAATAAATACCCTTTAACTATTTAAAATTGGAAAAAAAATATATTTTTGCATTATTAAGTCTCTAAAAAATATTATGTTCCTGCTAATAATATGTTACACATTTTGACTATTATCCCTAAAGTTTTTAAAGAATATTATTTATACTTTTTTGTTATCTTTCATCATTTAAAACTTATACTCCCTCCGTATTTCAAAAATTTTAACATTCTTTGTTTTCATGCAATCCAATACATATTTTTAAAGAGTAATATCTCAAATTTTATAAAATAAAAAATTATAAAACTTTAATATTATAAAACTACGTGATTAGACAAATCTAACAAAATCACATTTGACTATGTTTTATCTTATATGTGTAAAAAGCCGAATTAAAGTTACTCAATTAATAGTGTTTACTATGCAAACGTTAATATCTTTTAAAAATGGAGGAAGTAAATTACTAAGTAATGTATTTTAATATTTTATTGTGAATAGTTTTTATGGATTAATCTTTAATTTTCTAAAACAATTTTTAATTACAATTACTTTTTGATTATCTGTTAATTATTACAATATTATTTCAGTACGAGTTAGTAATTTTCTTAGGCCACCAGAAGGACCTCATTCGTTTTTAGGCCACCATAGATTGAATATCCAAAATTAAGCCACAACAAGGAATTTGGGCCTATTTATGAGCCAAATTAACTTTCTTATACAAAAGCAGGCTGCGTGAGCTCCAACGGCGGTTTTTCACCAAAAGCCGAAAATTGAAAAAAACCGTGTTTCTTGGGAGAAAAAGAAAAAGAAAACATGTTTATTCAAATTGATCTCCAAGATTGGTTATTATCATCTCCTTCTCACTTTGATTTCATACACCTGATTCGAAAACAACAAAACAAAAAAAGGTCTTTGTTCTTAATCCCCAAGACATATCCAAATTTATTAAAAATCAACTCTCCACACTCGTGATTAGAATGCCAAAAAAATCAATACCTGGTTCAAGTTTAACTTGATACACAATAATCACCAATCCAAAGCTGTTCATTTCCCAAATATCCTCCCAATTCCCAAACCCCCAGAAATCACAATGTTACCACGAAATTAGGGTTTCAAAATTTTCAAAATTCCAAACAACACAACCAAAATCAAACATCTACAGAGGCAAGAAAAAGAATACTCACCATTTTGGAGGCGGATCTATCGGGGAATCCGCAGCCTTGGCCACAACGACGATAGAGAGAAATTAGAGCAGCCGGAGCTCCTCTGTCTCAGTGGCGACGGCGGAGAGAAATTGGAGTAGCCGGAGATCCTCTGTCTCAGTTGTGACCGCGACGGTGAATGCCCAGCCTTGGACACAACGACGATGGGCGCATCGTCTCCGCCGGCTTGAGACGACGAGCACGTTCGACTGCTATAGCGCTGTGGCAGTGGTGTTAGCGCGTAGTCTCATTCCGTGATTGCACCTCACGCAGTCCATTTTCATGTTGACTTGGTCAATTTGGCCTAAAATAGGCCCAAATTCTTTCTGATAGCGATGTTGGATTTATAGTACCCCTAAAGCGAATTAGCCCTCCTTCCAGCGGCCTAAAAAAATTATTAGCTCTTTTATTCCATAACATTTTGTTCAAATTATTCTTTTCCATATTGATTATGAAAAAGTTTGGTAGTTAATATTTTTTTTAGTTTGATTAAATTTTTATTTTTTTTTAATTTATTATTATTATAAGCCTAAAATTGATTTTATACTCCGATACCAAGTTTGTTAGGGGATATGTTTTTTTTTTTGAAGGAGCCGAATTCAGAGAATTTGTGGTGGAAGCTCTAAAAATGTACGTGCTTTTTGAACACATTTTTTATAATTAAAAATTATTTTTCTATCTGAATAACTATATTTATTATTTGCGAAATTATGCTGAAATAAAAATCTAAAAAATAAAAAATATGAAAAACAATGAAAATGAATTAAGGATTTCAAAAAAAAATAAAATAAGAATCTAAATATAATTAATAATGAAATTACTTTCTAAAATTAAAGATATTACAATAAATATAATTTGATTTAACATTCATTATATGTTATTTTATTTTATTAAATAGTATATTCTAATTTTATTAGTTAATTATATTTTTCGTATTTAAGTTAAAAGGGGAAATTAATTGCTAAATACACTGTTTTCAAATTGTTGTGCTAATGCGAAACTTTTTAAACGTGAACGGGTGGAATGAGATTCTTTTCAAATTCTTAGGATTAAAATGAAATATTTTTAGAATTGATGAGGTCGAATTTGATATTTTAAAAAGTAGAAAGGTAGAATTTTTAAACTAAATAAAGTTTAGGTGTATTTTTTGTCCAAAAAAATTAAGGATATACATGACCAAACTTGATAAGTTTGGGAATAGTTCAAATAGTAATAATTAGTTAGTACAATATATTTTTTGTTAAAACCAGAAACACAGTGTGGCTGAGTGTCTGATGGAATCATATCATTTGCCTCTAAACATAGATAACAAATGTAGTTATGCTTATAAATCCTCGAACATTCTTTACTAGACGATGATTTCTCCGCGCTTGATGATCGATCGTCTGGAGGTCTGGAAAATAAGCGCCAACAACAATTGCCTTATTTCTAGCTCTTTGTAGACATCGGGTTAAAATATCAAATGAAGCTTCTAAGTATAAGTGCAACAATAGAGAACTACAACCTGGCTTTGTGAAAGCCAAGTGATGGGAAAGAGCTGTAGCTAAAATTCAGAGTTTGCACACTCAGGAATCAGTAAATTGGAATGCTGACTTCTTAAAGCATCTATTCACAACATTTTGTAAGCAAACGTGCGGCTACATATGTTAGCTTTAATAGATAGAATATGATTCTTTTGCATCGATTAGTTACATTGAACAAACTTAGCCAAAATTTATCCAAATACATACTTGAGTTGAGGCAATCCCTTAGAATTTATACCTATGTGTGGCAAATAGTGAGACGCAGGGCATGGTGTAATGGAGGGTTTAACAAATGTATATTCCCAGTACTCACTATACAACAAACTCTGTGAAAAACTAATGAATAAAACCTTAACACTAAAAATATTGCTCTTGAAGATTGAACCCTACAAATACTTTTGTAATACCCGAGACTTTTGATAATAGGAAATAGAATTAAATGCGAATAGCAAAGGAAATTTAATTCCAAGAACCGTGAAGTCGAAAATGATTTAAATAAATAAATCATTGCACGGGAATCGAAAGACGACGAATTCGACGCTAACGAACTCTAAATTAAATGGATTCGAGAATTCGAATATAGAATTGATTAAAGACGAATTATAATTTAGAATAGGAATCGGAATCCGAAAACGACCCGGAAAACCGAGCCCGAGAACGTCAGAGGATAGAAACCCGAACGAGATGAGGAAAAGCCCGACGCATCGCACGACCCGGCCCGACCGCAGCCAAGCCGGAGGCCGCGCGGTGGCCGCGCGGTCTGGGGAAATCCCGCGCCAAGACCGCGTGGTCGAGCAGTGTGCGATCAAGTTTCTCTTTTCGACGATTTCTTACCTTATTTTCGACCCCCGGCTTTGGTAACTTGATCTTAGGCAATGAGAATGATATATGGACGGATCTTGAGTCTTAGAACTCATAATTTTCGTCCAAAGCAAACCCTAGCAGTCTTTCTTCTCTCCAAATTCTCCAAAGTTCTTCCAACACCCGAAATAACCAACTTCGAACCTTCCGATCACTTTCCGGCGACGAAAATCGACGGAGGAGGCGTGGAATACAAGATCTTTAGTGTTCCAGATTGTGGTAAGTCGTTCATAGGTTTTCGTTTAAGTTTTCGAACCCAAAAACTCGATCTAACATTAGATTTCTTCTTTCAATTCGAATTCGTGGCCAAAGTTGGAAGCTTTGCGTTGAGGAGATCCGTTCGTGTCAAATCTTAGAGCCCGGACGACCCCGAGACAGTCTAGGACGAGATTCAAGTAAGATAATGCCTTACATATCAATATCGGTGGTTTTGAACCGTTAGAAACATTAGATTTTAACTAAACACTAAAATCGGACATAAAAGATTCAATCTTTACGCGTTTTCTGAGATTGGCCGAAAAACCCTATTTCGAGAATCCGAAACGAAAAACTCCGAACTAGAGATTTGTTCCTAACATCTTAATCTAGCTTGTGTTAAAATTTCATGCATTTCATTAATATTTGATATCCCAAATTGCGTCCAACAGTTTCTGTATTAAACGAACCTTTCGAAAATCTGGACAGAATATGTAGTCGAACTTGTTGTGCATTTTTCTATCACTTGTGGTCAAATATAATCTTTGGTGAAAACATAAAAGTTGTAGATAAATTTCTTAAGGATATGCCTGTAAAATTTCGTGCATTTTCATTAAGGTTTGGATAGTCAAAACCCGTTTGAATACACTGTGTTCGAGAAGAAAAAGTCGACAGATCTTAAGGCCGAACTTCATGAATTATTCTGTTCTGATCCGTAAGGAATTAGCATATTTTGCCTCTAATAAAACTTGTTTATTTTGGTGTCTTTTAAGTGCCTGTAAAATTTCATAAATTTTGGAGGTTGTTTGATATGTCCAAAACGCCTTTGAAAATCAGTGCGCTGTGTAGACAAAGTTGACAGATTTTGTACTTTGTAAAGATTGTAAAATTTCACCGTTTCCTCACATAATTTCGAAAACCTTAAAAAACGAAAGTTGTTCGTTAGTGTGTTTTTGAGCTAGTGTGAAAATTTCGAGTCGATTGCCTTATAAATGAATTTTTAAACTGAGATCGCGTAAACTGTGGCAATGACTTGGTCGAAATGTTGAAAAACTCGATTTTTTGAGAAACACGTGATTTGTGACAAATGTCTAAACACTAAAATACTTTTTCTACAAAATCCCGTTAATCTAGGCTGAGCTAGATTTCCATGTAAGTAGGGGGTGAGTGCCTCTATCTTGAAATTCGTGCCCGAGTGGACGAAATATGATATATTGTGAAATTGTGCCGAAACGGCCATTGTGAAATTAGTCTACACTATCGAGTGTATCCGTATGGGTTACTCGAGGCTCCGAGTGGTACTGTGTATGGCGCGATACTCGGATTGCTTCGGCAATTCTGAAACTTGATATATGAGAAACTTGATACATGAGAAACGAGATACTTGAGATATGTGTGGCGTCCTCTTCTTAGTTTAACGGGAGAAAATGTAAATGTCTTAAGTTATTGTTCATTTATGCCATTAATTATGCTTTTTAAATTATGTCTTTAAATTTATGCCTATACCTTAGATCATCGTTCTTAAATTAAATTGATTATGAGAAATCATGGAATTTAGTATTGTCTAAACATGCATGCTTAAAAATGGATTTTTAACTTAATGATTAAATTCCCCTTTATTGCTATGCTAGGAATGTCTTACTCAGTATTCCTTAATACTGATAAATGTTGTTTATGTTTTTCTATGACAGAGTATGAAGCATGAGCATTCATTCAGGTGGAAATATTTTTGGACATTTGTTATTTTCTGCATGATACTGCATACGGGCCTGTTAACCCGTGTTTTGGCCATGTCGGCCCCATATTTAAATTCCGCTGCATAAACTTATATATTTTCCGCTGCGTATACTTGATATGGATTATTATTATTTTTAAATAAAAGTACTTCCGGACTTGGTTGTTTTAAATTATTTTATACCATTTGCCTTGCATCTCTTAAGTGAGCTCGAATAAAGTCGTGCCTTGCTTGGGAGGTGTGACGGTGGCATCCCTGCCTGATCAAATCCGGGTGTTACAACATTAGTATTGTGCAACCCATTAGCCCATTCTAAAAGACATACTCCATCCGTCCCATTTCAAATGCCCTACTTACTATTTTTGGATGTCCCATTACAAATGTCTTCTTTCTATAAATAGAAATAATTTTCCTCTCCAACAACTATGTGGACCCCACCATATACTCACAAACAAACTCTACCTTAACTCCCGTGCCCAACAGTAACAAGACACTTGGAGTGGGACGGAGGGAGTAATAAATAGGGGCGGAGCCGGGGGGGGGGGGGGGGGGGGGGGGGAGGGTGGACACAAATGAGGTTAGGCAAGATAGACCATATACCGGCGGAAATAGAGTGACAGTTTATGGGTAAAATGTTTTTAGAACTATCTTTGTGTGTTCGACTCAAGTTTTGAACAATGGCTTTTAACTTTGAGGGGTCAATTTTTAATTATATATTATAAAAATAATTTTTAAGATTTAATTAAAAAATAGAAAATTAAAATATAAAAAATTAAAATATAGGGACGCATTTAGCGTTATTATAGTTTTTTTTTAAGATTCATATGAAACATAAATTTGGGATCAATTTAGTAATAATATATTTTTAGAGGCTTTATTTGTTTTAGCAAATAAAATAAGACCTCCCTATATGAAATAAAATGTTCTGTTTTATTTCTGCACACAATTCAATGCACTTTTTTTTTTATTGTTAATGTCTCAAAATACATAGAAGTAAAATTATGCAAAATATATATTCTAAAACTATACGATTAAAAGAATCTAACAAGACCGAACTCGACTATTTTTTTCAAATATATACTTATAATAATATTGAGTCAACGTTGAACAGTTAACAGTGCCAAGTCAAACAGGACACTTCTACTGGGACAGAGGGAGTAGTAAAAACAACATAATTTCCATATAAAGGCCCTATGATATCAGCCGACCCTTTTCTTTTAAGGGAAGGGCTATGGTGCGAACATGAAGAGTCTGCACCATGCGGGCGGTGATCTCCACCGTTGATCATTTCATCATCCAACGGTTGAGATCATTTGTAGGGTTAGTTTCGTAATTTTATTTGTTAGGTATTTCATCAGTTGAATTCAGCGACGTGGCATACACAACTCAGCGACGGAGACAATTCAATTCAGCGACATGGCCCTATGTAATTCAGCGACATTAATGTATTCATCTCAGCGACGTTTGAAGTTCATTGGGATTTTAAATGCATCTCAGTGACGGAGCCTTCATGAAGCTTTTGACAATTTCCCACTATATGAGTATTTTCTGAAAAATAATAATCCCGGTTTAATTTTATTTAATGAAACCAATTATGAAGATGGAGTTGGGATTAGGGATATGTTTATAAGTTGTCACGTTTTTATATACTCATGTCGGAAACTGTGGCCCGAAAGCGCACGGTGTCAAAAATTGCAGTAATTTATAGTAAGACCGGATTGATCACTGGAGGATGTGTGATAGAAGCAGGGCCCACTTCGTTTACTAAGATTTTCCACTCGGTTACTCGTTTCAGGTTTTGCATTGGATTCTAACAACTATTTGACATAACTTAAACTAGATTATGAAAGCAATAAAATTATTCTACAGAGCATAATAAAATTAGTCTATAAAGCAATTAAATCTATTCTAAGAAAGCAATGAAATTACACTAAGAAAGCAGATAAAATTATTCTACGAAAGCAAATTTAAAATGTGACAGAAGGGACAGGAAGGAAATAATAAAGATTGGACAAGATTTCAGATGAAACAATAATTAAACTTCCATTTTTATTACACAGATCTTTGGTTGGGATAATTCATTAATTAGCTAATTCTCATGCTTTCTAACTATGTTCCCTTTAACTGACAGGTACTTACAGTCAGAATTTACATGCTCTTAAGACCTCAACATCTAAGATACCATAGATTAATAACTCCCCCTGCCAAGGTATGTTATTTCTCCATGGTGGATAAGCAACACCTGACACATCATTAATTGACATGCCAAGTACTCCTATCATCCCCCTTGTCACACCCAAAGTCTAAATTAAATCCTGAACTAATCCACAACTCTTAAACCTTACAACCGGCGGCCAACCTCTAATTCTTCCGAGTGACCTCTATAAAAGCATTTAAAAGAAAGCAGTAAAGAAAACAATAAAGAAAGCATTTAAAATCCTATCACTCGGAAGTCTCAAAAGCTATCTCATTCCGTTAGTATAAAAGAGCCCCTGGTCTTGGTGACCAGATGCAGATTTAGAACTTCCCAAATATCAGTAAGCCACAGGGCTTATAACATCCGGTTAGTTATGAGATACAAATTGAGTGGAACAGACCTGTGAAGATCTATTCCGAATGTACTCACTCAAGACTCAATTCTAGGCTTTGGCGGGAGAAGATAGTAGTTGAAAGAATACTCAACCCTACCTTAGAAATTAACCAAGGCCTATATGTTGTTCCTCTAGTATTATTTATCACATCTTATCCGAATCCAAGTGGACACTGATTCGATGCAATACTTAATAGAAGATTTCCAACGCACAGTAATTTGAAGAAAACAATTGATATTTGAAAATCATTCCCTACATAGGTACTAGATTCTCAATTAAACTACAGATCCTTTCAGGAGAGACCTAATCGCTGACTCTGCTTCTAAGTTCTCAAAATCAACCCCCAGAAGAAGATGAATTAGTCATAACTGTGAAATTATCCCTTACTTAGATCAGGATTTTACAAAGGAATTTTTGTTGGAAATCTATTCTGCAGCATCTGATTTAGATCAAGACTTCTATGTCCAAGGGAAGGATCCCAAAATAATAAGACCACAATATTTACATAATAATATCATGCATACATGTATAACGGAAGATAAATAAAACACCCCCAAAATATATGGTGGGATTAGACAGAATTTGATACACAAAGATGGATTAGCCTTGAGATAAGAAGAATTTGGCTAAAAAGAATGCCAGAAACAACTGGGGTTATCTGGACTGCAAACATCTATTATCCAGTTCCCAATTATTCCAGATGGTATGATTTTTAGACAGTGAGAAACCCTTAATGACAGTGATCGCTATCATCAAAGTCCTACTATCAATGAGTGAGGAAAAACCCACATGTTTTCTTACTACAATACTATTATAACAGTGTTGATCGACACTGTCTAATATTACCATAGCTCGAAATTCAGGTTTGAAATTAAGATAAAGAAAAAGAAAACTGTATCTAATTAGGAATTGGCTGAGTGGCTAATCGTTATCCCCGTAAAGAGACCTTTTTGCCGGAGCTTCCACAATCACTAATCAGACCATGCAAAATAACGAGTAATAATTAATACACAGAAGACGAGCTAATCGTTATCCCGGTGAAGGGACATTTTTGCCAACATTGATTTGTGATATTCCTTATTACTCATTCATACACACAATTAAGGAGAAAATGTGAAATTAAAAGAATATTTTTGATATTGTGTGAGTGTTAGTCACACAATAATTTAGACACTAATGGGTTGAGATGTGTAATGGATAAAATTAGATGCAATGGGCCTAAGCCCAATACACCCATGCAACTTACACAACTCAGGAAGTAAAATATTTTTGGAGTTTTAAAAATAAATAGGAGATCAATGCGGTCTATTAGATTGGATGCGGTATAAACCGCATCCCTTAAACCGCATTGAGTATGCATGAGGAATGAAGTATTACCTTACCCAATTCATCATTGCAAGGATGCGAAATAACATCATCTAATTCGATTTATCAAGTCAATGCGGTATAAACCGCATTGGACAAACCGGATTGATGAGATTATTTCCTCACTCAAATTTGGCTAAGGCATTTACTTCAAAAATGAGGGTAATGCGGCTTCCAAGGCAATTCGGTATAAACCAAATTGACGTAAACCGCATTGGTGAGACAAAGAAAATAAACTAAGGCATGAAGGGATGAATGCAAGCAATGCGGTTTCTAATGCAATTCGGTTTACATGAGCAATGCGGACTGCATTGCGTAGACCGAATTGATGGAAACCGCATTTGAAAAGGAAAATAAACAACAGTCATTTTGGTCATGCAATGCGGTATAAACCGCATTGCCTAAACCGCATTGTCATGGAATTTTTACATAAGTATTTTTTTGTTCACAAACATGAATGCGGTTTCTAAGCTGAATGCGGTTTATGATAGATGGAATTGACCCCATCACTCATTTCACATCAGTGTCATCTCGCAGCCATATTTGTGAATATTTTGTGGTTTTCAAGAATTATGCATGCACAGTGGGTAATAGCATGAATTAAACCCTAACACTACAAACATGAAATTCAAAGGTTAATCTACCTAAAACAGCCTAAAATTCAAGAAATACTTGCATAAAAAAGAAGAACACTTACATAATCTAAGGAAGCATGAATAAAAGATCTAAAGAAAAACAAAGATGCAAGTAAAGTAATAAAACCTATTTCTAACAAGTCCTAAATTATATAAAACCTAAGAATACTTATTTGAAGCTCTAAGGTATAAAATAACTACAAACCCACTAAACATGCATTTATTGAGAATGTAAGCCAACTAGGAACACATTAAATGAAACCTAGTTGAAACAACAATCATTCTAACAAATTTATTGCTAAGGAAAGCATTTAAAGAGTGCAAAACACATGAGACAAAATCCATTTCTGGAAATTTTTCTTTGCATTAAACACTTGAAAGCAAAATAAATAACCCAAAACCATCATTAAATTGAAGGTTGGGTTCATTCTATCTAAAAAGCATGTAAATAGTATGGAAAATGGCTACACTAGATGGTAGTAACAAGCTTCTAACAACTAAACTATGGTAAAAACAACTAAAACTAAGCTACCATGCATGAAAAAAAAAAAAAACTAACTACCTACCTAACCCTTAAGGGGTGAAGATCCTATTGAATGTTCTTCCTGTTCCCTTCCCTGCTGAGTATCAAGTGTGTAAGAAGTGCTTCAAGTGTTGGTGAGGTTCAGCTTTTATACTTCTTTTTCAGACCCCGAGGCCCATCAGGGCCCATTAGCAATGGCATGCATTATTCACGTGTTCCACAGCTTCATCCAAATGCAATTTCAAACTCAATTCTGTCTCCTCAAGCAATTAGGTATAAACCGCATTGGCTATATCGAATTGCATGAGGTCTTCTTTTCTTGGTCTTTTGCTGGGAATGCGATCTTCACTCGTCAATGCGGTTTAATTCGCATTGTGTAGACCGAATTGGCTATTTCTCATTGCATGTCTTGCTTCTTGGCTCCTTTTTGGCTTGATGCAACGCGGTTTATATGTCAATGCGGTATAAACCGCATTGCATAATACCACATTGAATACTTCTCATTGCATAATACCGCATTGCATTGCATAATACCACATTGAATACTTCGCATTGAATACTTCTCAAAGGGAGGGATGAGGAGGTATCTCAAAAAGAATATCAACATGTTGTTGATCCCTTCTCTCCCGATGATTTTCCCAATGCTGTACTTCATGAATTTCCTTGTAATTCGTATGAACAGGGAACATCTCGAGGAGGCGAGCAAGCAGAAGAGGAACAACAAATTGAGGGAGAGCTGCAACCAGATACACTGGTTGAAACAGAGCATCAATTGGCGGGTGAACATCATGAACAGCATAAACACATAGAGGAGAAGTCGGATTCCGATTGGGAGCAGGCGCACTCTCAGGGAACCCAAGAATCAACGGGGTCAGTTCAATCCGCTGGCTATTGGGCGACTTCTACCTCAAAGGGAAGACTGGGAGTGTCCACCAAGAAGTACAAGAAATTCCCAATCAAGGATGACGACGATATTATGAGGAGGTTCAATGGGAATGAACAGAATACGGGACGCTACATGGCATTATCTGAGCTGTTCATACCCGACAAAGGATTCAGTCCGGAAATGGTGAATCATCCAACGCTAGTCACTCTGCAAGAAAACCATAGATGGACTGAATTCCTCACACATCACGATGAACCCGGGATAGCAGAGCTGGTTAGGGAATTCTATTGCAAAATTAACGTCGCTCACAAGAAGAGTTGGGTGCGAGGAGTGGATGTAAACATATCTGGAGAATATCTGAACCACTTCCTCGGCACACCCAACTGGAAGTCAGAATTCCCAACAGCTGAGCATTTTGAAAAGGGAGCATGCAAGGCAGCTGAGAGGCAATATTATGATAACATCACAAGATCCCTCACTGCCGATAGCTACACAAGAGAATTTTCATTCCAATCAAAGCACCTGAAGCTGGAGTTCCAACCCTCGTATGATTTCTACATGTCAAAGATTAGGCCCAACCCGCACGCACATGAGACATCTGGTCGAATGTTGAAGGGTTTCGCAAAACTTTGGCATGGATTGAAGATCAACGTGGGAGAGCATATTTTCCATGTTATGACTACAAGAACTTCCGGCAGGGCAGCTGCTCTCTGCTATTCTAACCTCATCAGGAGGATCTGCGAAGCTCAATGAGTGGATCTGTCGGTTTTCACGGGGAGTGATCTCATTCAAATGAATCCTCCTATTCCAGTCCCAAGGACTCGGGTAACTGATCCGGTTGTATATGCTATGCCAGACGAATCCGATGCCCAGTCCAGATACACTCCTGGGCAACCAGCAAAGCGGTGCCTTCAATAGAAGAAGCTGGAGTCCTCCCGACAGAGCATGCAGAAGAACATCCTCTAGGTGACGCTCCCACTCCAAGTCATCCTGAAACTGATGCCTCCACCCGAGCCAATCAAGACATCCAGTCCGACCCTCTCGCGGAAGCCAAGATGTGTCTCAGTATCCAGCTGATTCTCAAACTCTGGAAGCAGTGAGCAGAATGGGAGAGTCAATGATGCAGAGTGTCAAATCTTTGGCCGATGTCATCATTTCGACTCAAGAGAAGCAGATGCAAAAAGAGGAAGAGTTCAGGCTGAGAATGCTTGAGAGAGAAGAAGAGTTCAAAAAGAAAGCGGCTGAACGAGAGGCAAGGCAGCAGCAGGAAAGACTGGAGAGCGAAGAAAAGACTAGAAAAATGTTCGAAATGATGTTCACCAAACAAGCTGACTTGATGCAGACCATACTCAGAAAGCTACCCTCACCTCCAAGAGATGACACCGGACCCTCCACGCGGCAAACGGAGAAGAAGGACTGAGCTAACACGATCACATTCATGCGAGCTTCAATGTAAACATCATGCATTAGATTTTCCATTCACTCAGTGCACTTTCGTTCATACTGTGGAAATCTATTGTAACTGATGTATTTATCTCTTTTCACAAAGAGAATTTCGTCTTGAGTTCTCAAAAATATTTTGAAAAAGATGTGTGGCAGTCCAAGATGAATAAGTGACTGTCATGCCAAAAACAAAGCTGTAACATGCTTGCATGTCTACAGTATCTCTTTACTGCTTTCAATTAAATAACCGGCATAAAACGAGCATAAAATCTGTCACCTAAATTCACATGTTGAATTTAGGCTGATGATGAAATTTTCAAACTATTAAATTGGGATAAAACAATTAAAAATATGCATGATATAAATTTTTGAGGTTTTGAGCTATAAAAATCCAATGATATGATCACTTGGAAGAAAAACAAAATTTTCATGTTGAGAATTTGATTGAATAAAATGCAAGAATTTTTCAAAGGCTAAATTTAAGAATAAATGTATGACATGATCAAACCATACCATGTGAGATCTGAGCCGAGTCACTTTTACTCATTAATTCTTTGTTGTGTGAAAATTAATTCGATTAAAGGACACTAGAACTTGCAATTGGGACCGATTCAAGACCATGCCATATTTCCGAAATCGAGCATATGATCGAGGCACTTAGAAAAACCCAAATTTTTGGCCTTCGTTTGAAATCCAAACCCAAAAATATTTTCCCCTTAGGATTAACCACCCTGAGCCTATAAGCCTAATTTTTCTTTGAAGCCACTATATTATTCCTAACTTTATAAAAAGACCAAGAAAATCAAACCCAAGTGTACGTGAACAAATTCCATCAAGGCATTATAGTTTATGATCATCAAAAATATCAATCGGTATCCATAAACCGATCAAATAAAAAGATAAGAAAAGAAAAGAAAAGGAAAAAGAGAAAAATGTTTAGATTCATTCAACAGAAATGAATTGCAATTGACAAAGCAAATTAGACATAGTCTAATGTCATGCAATAGAAAAGAAAAATGAAAGAAAGAATTGTTGATGATCATAGATTTTAAATAAAAATATGCCAAGTCATGATGGAAAGGGTTCGTGTCACTTTTCAGCCTAATAATGTCCTTCCTTACCAAATGTTACAACCGTATGCCCCGTTATAACCTTGAATAAGACCTCGGGATCTCGATTTGAAGAAATGAGTGGGTGGCGAGTTGGTCTAATTGCATTATGGGAGAATTTATTTGAATTTGATTATGAGCGTATTGCCTAAAAGCCAACTTTGAGAGTGAGTGAACTTTCCGATTCTACTATATGTGAGGCTCTGTTCTAATTGATCAATGTTCATGTCATGCTTGAATTCAAGAATTAAACCAATGAAATTTTCTATACATATATTCAAGAAGAATTAACAATAATAATTGGTTTGTATACCTCTTCAAGTGAGAAGTATCATTTCATTAAACACTGCAATCAAGAGAGTTTAATACTTGTAATTTTGATTGTCTTATTCCAATATAAAAAGAATGAAATTTTTGAAGCCACGCAAATGGATTGAATGTGCAGAGTCCATGCTCTTAGGAGCACTGACTCTGACTGCTCGGGGACGATCAGTATTAAATGTGAGGATGTTGATAATGGCCAAAATTGTCCATTATTTCCAATCCATTTCCGTGTCTGAGACGGACATTTTGATCATATTCACATCTTATTTCAATAAGAAAGCAGTTGAATTCGACAGATTAATGCGAGTTTGTAAGAAAAATAAGCTGGTAATGAAAAACACAAAAATATGCAATTTTAATTGTATTTGTGTTAGAAAAATCCAAAAACATGAAAACAAGGAAAAAAGAAAAGAAAAAGGAATGAAAAGATGGGCAAAAGAATAAAATAGCCCACAAAAATCAAAAAGATGGGAAAAAGAATGAAAATCCCACAAACTGAAATTTTTGGCCAAGTGTTGGAAATCAATTCGGTCTACGCAATTCGGTCTAAACCGAATTGCTCATTAAACCGAATTGCTGAAGAGAAGAAGAAGAAAAATGGACAAGTGTTGAAGAAGAGAAGCAGATTACCCAATTCGGTCTGTGGCAATTCGGTCTAAACCGAATTGATCCCTAGACCGAATTGCACTATGGAAGGAAGAAGACCCTGAACATAAAGAAGAGATGCAATTCGATCTATGCAATTCGGTTTAGACCGAATTACTCGCATAGACCGAATTGCCTCAAAAGAAAGCCAAGCAGGAGCCATCATCAATTCGAAAAGGCCAATTCGATCTACACATAAACCGAATTGATGAATGAATGCCACATTCCAGCTAAAGATCAAGAAGGAAGACCTCATGCAATTCGAATTACACCAATTCGGTCTAAACCGAATTGCATGAGGAGACCGAATTACATTCAAAATTGCATCCAATTGAAGCTGTGGAGCACGTGAGAAATGCATGACACTGTTGATGGGCCCTGATGGGCCTAGGGTTTCGAGTAAAAAGTATAAAAGCTGACCTTCCTCAACACATGAAAAGAGTTCCACACTTTACAAGAGATTCGGCTGGGGACAAAAAGAAGTAGCAGGAGCTGTTCTTCACCCCTTAAGGGTTAGGTAGGTAGTTTAGTTTAGTTAGTTTATTTTCATGCTTGTAGCTTAGTTTTAATGTTTTAATCTTAGTTTTATTTTGTAGAAGCTTGTTACTACCTTTAGAGTAGTCATTTCCATACATTTTACATGCTTTGTAGTTAGAATAAACCATACCTTCAAGTTAATGATGGTTTTGGGTTATTTATCTTGCTTTCAAGTGCCAATACAAGAAGAAATTCCAGAAATGGGTTTTATTTCATGTGTTTGACACCCCTTTAATGCTTTCCTTAGCAATAAATGTTAGAATGTTTGTTTGTTTCAACTAGGTTACATTTATAATGTCCTAGTTGACTTACATTCTCAATAAATGCATGTTTAGTGGGTTTTTGGTATGTCTTTATGCCTTAGAGCTTCAAATGAGTGTTCTTAGGTTTTAGACAATTTTAGGATTGTTAGAATTTATTTTAATGCTTTATTTTACTGTTTTTGTTCTTTACATTTTAGTTTATTGTTGCCTTAGATAATGTAAGTGTTCTTATTTTTATTCATGTAGTTCTTAATTTTTAAGTGTTCTTTAACCTTTGAATTTCTTGTTAGTAGAATTAGGGTTTAATTCATACCACTGCCTGCTGAACACGTATCCTACTATTTTTCCTTAAAATGCTCACTAGTGTGGCTGTGAGTTGACACTGCTGTGAAATGAAGGATTTGGTAAATCTCATCCATCATAAACCGCATAGTGGAAACCAAACCTATACTTGTGAGCACAAAAATACACTTATGTGAAAAATGGCATGCAATTCGATTTGCCCATGAGAATGGAGTTGCATGGTAAAAAATGTTTGTTGAAATTCCTCATGTGAAAATCTATATGCAATTCGGTCTAGGCAATTCGGTTTAGACCGAATTGCCCATGAGACCGAATTACATAGCAAAAACTCTCCTCATATGGTGCACAGGCAATTCGGTCTATGCAATTCGGTTTATACCGAATTGCTCCCATAGACCGAATTGACCTTGTACACCATATTATATGCATTCCATCCCCTTATGCCTTAGTTTATTTTCTTTGTTTTACCAATTCGAATTACCCTCATTATTGGGGTAAATGCCTTGTCCAAATTTGAGTAGGGGGATGACTTCATCAATTCGAATTGTCCAATTCGGTGTAGACCGAATTGCTTCGACAATTCGAATTAGATGATGATTCATATCTTTGCAAGGATTAATTGGGTAAGGTAATACTTCATCCTTCATGCATCCTCAATTCGGTCTATTTTGCACCTTGCCTAGTAGACCGAATTGACTTCTTCCTCATATTTTAAAACTTCAAAAATATTTTATTTCTTGATTTGTGTAAGTTGCATGGGTGTATTGGGCTTAGGCCCATTACATCTAATTTTATCCATTACATATCTCACCCCATTAGTGTCTCAATTATTGTGTGATTAACACTCACACAGTACCAAAAATATTCTTTTAAATTCATCTTCTCTTTTTATTGTGTGTATGAATGAGTAATAAGAAATATCACAGATCAATGTTGGCAAAAAGGTCCCTTCACCGGGATAATGATTAGCTCGTCTTCTGTGTATTAATTATTACTCGTTATTTTGCATGGTCTGATTAGTGGTTGGTGGAAGCTTCGGCAAAAAGGTCTCTTCACGGGGATAACGATTAGCCACTTAGCCAACTCCTAATTAGATACAGTTTTCTTTTCTTTATCTTAATTTCAAACCTGAATTTTGAGTTACAGTACTATTAGATTGTGTCGATCAACACTGTTATAGCATTACTGTAGTAAGAAAACGTGTAGGTTTTTCCTCTCTCATGGATAGTAGGATTCTTGATGGTAGCGATCACTGTCATTAAGGGTTTCTCACTGTCTAAAAACCATTCCATCTGGAGTGATTGGGAACCGGATAGCAGATGTTTGCAGTCCGGTGATGGGTGATTTTCACTACTCATATTTTACCACAAGCGGATGGTTGTCATCAAGTAATAAAAACCGGTGAATACCGGGTCGAACCACAGGGAATTTCAGAATATTATTTTATTCCGGAGAAATTCTAATTGTTCTTAAATTTATTAATTATATTTTTATATATTTAAAAAGAGTTTGATTAATTCTAATGGTGATTAAATTAAAAATAAATAGTGACATTAAATTTAAAGTAAAGCAAATTAATTAAAATTTTATTTAATAAAGATATAAATGGGAGATGCTTGTAATATTTTAAATGTTGTCATCTTTATATAAAATAGAAATTGCATATTGATTTAGCATTTTCCAATGTCTAAAAAGATCAATTTCTTAAAATTAATTATTTTATAAAGATTAAAAATATTGTAATCAACTAATAATCAAATTACGGATTTCATGGAAGCTGATTAAATTATCTAACATTCTGCAATCATTATTCTAGGCCTAAATTTGAGTCTTTCCCAAGCATACAAATTTTCCTATAGCAATTAAACGACACTTTTCATTTCCCAAATCATTGTGCACATGCCAAAATCCCTTTCTAATGTAATTTAATCCCAATTCCGGTACTAAAATATTAATTCTACTTTTTATCTCCCGATTTAGCAAAGCAGAAATCACAGAATTGGATTCTAACATTCAATTATGCAGAACAGTGTAAATAATTTAACAATTATGGTAAAATAACAATAAAACATGGTAAACTGGATTTAATTAATAATATTAGAATGCAGATAGATTAGAATAATGCCAGATTACTAAAAATAGGAAATACAGATTAATCGATCAATTCAGGGCTTTAGCAGATTAATAATTTGAATAATAGATTTGATAAAACACAGAACTGATCAATTCTATAGCATCTAACATATAATTCTACTACAGATTCTAACATCATAGCAGATTTATCCATTTTGAGCGATCAAAAACAGATTATACCAAATTATGAGATCTCAGTTCTACAGTCTATGCAGAATAGCGCTCAAACTAGATAAAACATAATCTGACATTTTAATCATAATTCCATATTCCAATAGAAAACAGCGACACATTATATTACTTCCATAAAAGATGAATTTGTACTTCAAAGTGATTCTGACCTCCCGTTCTAGAACACTTCTAACACGAACAATACAGAAATTCGTCTACAAATTAAAAACATGATAGCAGATTACATTTAGAGGCAATTTCAATTCATTACAAAGCAAGAAAGAGAAAGGCAACACCTATGATAGGAAGACATCGATTAGAACAGCATTCTAGCCAATTCCTCCGGCTTGATTTTGTGTTTCCAGCCTTCTTCTCCCATTGTTAGATGTTTTCAATAAGTATTCTCTCGAAAAAATGAAGTCTGATGATGAAGAATGAAGAGAAACGAGCTTTAAAACCGTGTTCGGGAGGTTAGAAAACTGCTCAACCGCGACTGTGGCGCAAAAAGTGGCGCTCGGAAGAGGTTTTCGGCGCCACCAAGAAGGTGCAGCGCATACGAAGATTTTCCGAATTTTCGAGTGTGGCGCAAAAAGTGGCGCTGAAAGGGGCTTTTCGGCGCCGCCAAGAAGGTGTGGTGCATTCTGACAATTTCCTAAATTTTAGCCTGCGGCGCATTTTGTGGCGCTCCGGGGTAGATTTCGGCGCCACCAAGCTTATGCGGCGCATCCTGAAGCTTTTTTTCATCCGAAATTTTCCTAAGTGTTGATGTAGCGCCTGATGTGGCGCCTGAGCATGATTTTAGGCGCCGCCATGCCTATGTGGCGCATTCTGGAGCTTTTCCAGTGTTGCAAATTCCGAATTTTGCATCCTTTGACCTCCGAACATCTTCTTTCTTCATTTTAATGCCTGAAACATCATTGCAATGTATTAGAATTGCAAAAGTCTTATTAGAAAGCATAAAACCAGGTAAATTGGGCTCGGATAAGCTCAATTTAACCGGTCTTATTAATATTTACACATCACATGAAATATACATTAAAAAGCAGTAAAATAGAGTCTCATGCATGCAATTTAGGTTCATTTTAACACAATTTAGCTTATTTAAATGTGGTTTCACAGGGTGCATCAACATCCTCACACTTAAATATTGCTCGTCCCTTGAGCAATGAGATCAATTAGCACATCAATTTGCCAATCAAGATAATAAAGATAAAGTCTCTATAGTTCTGCCAAATCATAGATTTCAACAACAAAATGAGATAAGAGGGTTCAAAGTTTAATGTACTAGAACTAGGCAAATTGATATGCGTCAGCTATTAGAACCAGATACCCAATACACTTACAATACAGAAAACAGATTAATTATACATAGCACTTAATATGGGAAAGTGAGTAATGTAAATATGCTTTTCTATTCTAGTCTTTAAATATGCTCAATCTATGGCTAGGTTTCACTATATTCTAGACACTTTGGCTGAGTTGTAGATGGTTGAATTCCAAAAGCTACTCGTGTCACCGAATAGGTGCCAGTCATCCAGTCAAGAGTTTATGAATTTTTATTTGATCACCCTCTTTTTTTTTTTGATCTTGCATTCTTCAATAATTTTTCTTCTCTTTTTCTTTTTGGAAGATAACTTGTTGCTTTTTTAGGGATCTCACTCTGACTTTATTTTAATTAAGCATTTAAAAAGACTTAGAACGAGCATATTTGTTTATAAATAATGATAACTCCCCACATTTTAAATAACTAGTCTAATTAATCAAATAGTTTTCTGCAAGGCAAATAGAATTGTCATCAATAGCTCAAACAACTTGCATAACAATTTGACAAAGTCTAGAACTTTAAACTAGGAAACCTAGCACTCA
>JAOANR010000007.1:52845985-52956346 GCA_030278955.1 Hygrophila difformis
CTGAAAAACAATCTTGAATTTCTGGCAACAGTGTTTTTGGATTCTCTTCCCACAGTAGTCGTAATTTGGCGCAACTGTCAATTCTTCCCTTCGAATTTAATTTATGCAACAGATTGCCCACTCGTTTAACGCCTAGTGCCTCCGGCTTCAACATGGTTGCAGGTGAAACTACCAAATATTTCCGGACAGCTTTCAGGCATGGCAGAATTTGTCCATCAAGCAAAGAATAAGCAAACACTGTCACCCTATTAGAGTTTTCTTTCATAGGCAAGCCGTGTAGAGGAAGCTGCCAGAGATGGGGTCCAAATGTAGGAGACACCCATGAGAGGATTTGATCAGCCATAGGATCATAATAAGGTTTTGGATCCGAAAGTGGAGCAGAGAAACTACACAATGGACGGGCATATTGAAGAAGCCAATCAGATTTCACAGTCGTTGCTCCATTAATGTATGGCCTTTTAGTATGCAATAATTCATTGTAAACAAGAAACTCGGGTGGAGACATGGCAACAGATGACCAGCGATGGATAAATACAGTTTCTTTAACCATGCAAGCCTGGTACCGCACTGAATTGACCTTTCGCTCTCCCTCTGACGCACTTGAAGAAGCTCCTCTAATGCGCTTAGCAACCCTGTCGGCCCAGCCAGCACAGATTGCCTGCCCCAGAATCTCCTCTTCATTGAGGCGAAGAGGATGTTTGCTTGAGGACACCCTCCAAGCACATTCCACATCTTCCAGAGCCCCATGAGTCCATGTGAACTCTTGTTGAAGATTGCTGACACTTGAGCTAAATACTAGCCGTAGGAGCTGTTTTCTCAACTTGGACATCTCTTCCATGGTCTTGTAGTGGAGAGTATTTTCGGTGCAAAATTCTAGAGAATTTCCAGAGAGCTCAAAACACTGAAGTGCAAAGGCAATGGTCAAAGCATCACTTGTCGGGTTGGCAAACTTTTCACGAGAAACTTTAGCTGCTTGTTTCAGTTTCTTTTTCCTTGTCTTTTCTTCTTTGCTATCTATTTCTTCAGAACTAGCTTTCCCACCTCTGTTTGAATCAACATCATCATTTTGGCTACCTTCAAAATTCATAAGGAAGGGATTCAACAAGCTTAAAGCTGCAGCTGCTGCAATTGCATAAGCCAGAACTAGGTTCGCCCGTGCATATTCTTTCACCTTACGCATAATAAGAATGACAGTGAGAAGCATTCTGGAGTGACGAGGACTCATCGGATAGTGAGCCATAGCCCTTCCAAGAGGCGTCAACCTTCCTTTTCCATCTAGAGCTTCAAGAACCTTCAGACAATGCTCCGCTTCAATCAATGCCTTGGTCTCTGGAGGTGTGGGGAAAGGAAAATTTGCAACCTGAATATCACAAAATATCCCAAGTTCAGGGAATTTCACTCTAACGCATAAAGGTGACATGAAAAATAGAATGAAGCTAAAATTTGTACTTGCCTTGCCAATATGCATTGATTTCATAAGTAGGACAACACCATCAACCGGCACTTTTGATATTTCAGCACTTGAGAAATCAGGAAATAAGTTGCTGAAGGCTGCCGAAGAATACAGGCGATAACAATGTCCTGGTCCAGTTCTTCCAGCCCTTCCTGCACGCTGAGCAGCAGAAGCCTTACTTATCCACTGTATCGCATATGTTTCCATGCCATTGGAGGAGTTGTAGTTCTTGACCTTCTCTCTTCCTGTGTCGACAACATACTTAATTCCCGGAATAGTCAATGATGTTTCAGCCACATTAGTTGCAACCACCACCAAACGTTCATCCTTGACCTCCTCAAACACACGAAGCTGAGATGATGCAGGAAGCATCGCATAAAGAGGTAGGACACGCATTGGACCAACGGAAGAATATTTGTTTTCCCCTACATTTTGTTTGTTGGTGGAACTAGGTTGAACTGGGCCTTCAGTTGTTTCCGTATTAGTTTGGACAACCTCAGTATGCGGAGTATAATTATTTTTCCCAGCTAAGTTTTCAAAAGCAGCCTTTAACGAAGCAAGAGTACCCTCTGATCCCAAAATATCCAAAAGCTTGCCATCAGCCTCCACCAGTTTTGATTGATTATCATCATCATCAAAGAATTCCAAGTCACTTTCATCTGTTGAATCATATGACATATTGGATTCGACTTCCGAGAAATCTCTATCCTCCTTTTCCATGTAAGCGTTAAAACGCTCTGTTATTTCATGATCTGAGTCCCCGAATTCAAACGCCTCACTAATCTCTTCATCATTAGTCTTCTGTAGAGTCTTTGATTCACAGATAGAAGAAGTCTCACTCTTTCCTCGTGCTATATCTCGAGAAGCTCCACGCAATTTCCGGCAAAGGTGTTCTACTTCTCTCTGGCCAGTAACAAAAACCAGAATACTGTTGAATAATAAACTCACCTAACTAAGCGTGCTCCAGCCGCCGTCCCCGACAACGCATGCTCCCGCCGTCGTCAAAAAAAGATGCGCACGCCGTCGTCAAAGTAGCCGCCTTGTTTGATTGCCATTGTCAAAACTTGCGGATCCATAGTTTTTCAACAATGGTGTATTTTATATCTTTACTTTTGTAAATCTTCCGGCTATAAATAGCCGTGTAATCTCAGTGAAAAAATGCAGAATCGAGTTTTAAGAAATACAAACTTTAACTCCTTCTCCCCAATTCAAAATTCCAACAGAATTGGTATCAGAGCCTGAGCGATCCAAACTCAGTGCAAAACTAACTTGAGTATAAACGCTCAATAAAAAGATTTAAATCGTTACCATCTCCGGCGTGCTCCAACGCTGCCTACAGCCCTCTGGCAGCACCTCCACCGAGCCCATCTGCGCCAGCCGTTCACCGCCGCACCGGCGCCTCCAGCAGCCTCTGCGCGTCGAGCGCCGCTGCCCATTTGTGACGCTGCATCACCACCACCAGCCTCGAACGGTTGAGCACAGCCTGTGTAAACCTCCTGCTCTTGCTCCAGCAAGCACCGCCGTTGTCACTGCGCCCGCCGACCTCTCCTGCTTCCGCCCGCTGTTCCGCCAGTAGCCCTGCTGCTGTCACCACCGAGCACCGCCCAGACCGGCCTCCGCTGTGCACTCCAGCGTTTTCTCATCAAGAAGAGAAAGAGATTGGATTCAATTCCAATTAAAGGGTTGAAGAAATACTGAAAGTCTGTCCCTGCCTACATTAAAGTAGTTGTGGAGGTGGAAAACCGACAAGGCCTTTAATTTTTCAAAAAGTTAGTGTGTTGGTTAGTGCATTTTTTTTAAAAATCAAGGTTAGTGCGCTATTAAAAAAAAAAGTGGCCGACAAACTTTTTTTTAAAAAAAAGGTTAGTTTAAAAAAAAGAAAAATAAAAGTTAGTGGGGTATATTTTTTTTAAAAAGTGTGGGTTGGTAGAGAAGAATTTGTCAAATTGAAAATTTTGGAGAAGGAAGCTGCGCAACAAAAAGGAGATATTGTTCACAATGGCATCAACCAGTTCTCTTCAATCACAGGTGCCCAAATTGACAAAAGAAAATTACAGGATGTGGAGTATCCAAATGGAAGCCTTGCTCGGATCCCTTGATGTCTGGGATATGGTGGAAACAGATTTTGCAGAGTTGACATCAACAATAGAAGATGACGATCAATTGAAGGAGATAAAGAAAAAGGAGAAAAAAGCCTTGTTTACAATATACCAAGGCATAGATGAAGCCACATTTGAGTTGATTTCTACAGCAAAAACATCAAAGGATGCATGGGAAATTTTAAAGAAAGCCCACGATGGAGTAGATAAAGTGAAGAAAATTCGGCTCCAATCTTTGAGAGCCCAATTTGAAACTTTACAACAAAGCAGATCAGAAGCCGTCTCAGATTACTTCTCCCGAGTAATTTCCGTTGTTCATCAAATGAGACAGAATGGCGAAGAGATCAAAGATGTTCGTGTTGTCGAGAAGATCTTGAGGTCCCTAGACCCAAAATTCAACTTTATCGTTGTTGCCATCGAAGAATCAAAAAATCTCGAGGCAATGACAATTGAAGAATTAATGGGCTCTTTACAAGCCCATGAGCATCGACTCTTCAAAAAGGGAGACGAACAATCTTTGGAGCAAGCACTGCAAACGAAATTGTCGTTTAAAAGAAATAATGCTGTAAGAGGAAGTCCACAACGTGGACGTTATCAAGCACAAAGAGGAAGAGATGGCCGAGTCAACAATCGCTATGATCAGAATCGAATCAATAATGGCGAAAATAATGGAGGAAATGAACGTGGCCAGAATACCTATCGAGGCCGAGGACAATTCCGAGCCCGTGGTCGTGGACGTGGCAGAAACTTTGGAAGATTTGACAAATCAGAAGTTCAATGCCATGTATGTAAGAAATTTGGTCATTTCGCTAATGAATGTTGGTACAATGCAGACAACAACAAAAATGAGAAGGCGAATCTCATTGATAAAGAAGAGAAGGATGGTCCAGTTGTACTAATGTCTTGCAAAGAACCAGAGCCACCTCAAACAGTCACATGGTACATGGATACAGGTGCATCAAACCATATGTGCGGAAGAAAGGAATTCTTTTCCAAACTTGATGAAAGACGAATGGGCAATGTCACATTCGGTGACCTGTCAAAAAGGCCAATTGAAGGTAAAGGAGATATTACCTTTGAGTTACATAATGGAAAACATCTATGCATTTCTGATGTTTATTATGTACCTGAAATTAAAAGTAATCTGCTGAGTGCTGGCCAATTGTTGGAAAAGGGATATGAAATCCAAATGAAAAATTTGGCTCTTAGTTTGCGAGATAAGAATAACAGGTTGATCACACATGTCAAGATGACGACAAACAGGATGTTTCCGCTGAAGCTCACTATAAATGACTCAAAATGCTTGAAGTCAACCACTGTTGAAAGCGGCAAGTTATGGCACCTCCGGTATGGGCATCTTAACTTTGATGCATTGAAATTGTTGCAGAAAAAGAATATTGTGACAGGAATGCCGCAGATTGAATCCTCCAACAATGTTTGTGAGGTTTGTGTCATGGGAAAACAACATCGACACACCTTCAAGAAGTATGGCGCGAGAAGAGCTAGATCGCGACTTGAGCTAGTACATTCTGATGTTTGTGGACCAATTACTCCAGTTTCTATTGGTGGAAACAGGTATTTTCTTACCTTCACAGATGACTACAGTGGAAAAACATGGATCTATATGATGAAAGAAAAAAGTGAAGTTTTCTCTAAATTCAAGGAATTTAAAAACCTTGTTGAGAAACAAAGTGGGTGCCAATTAAAGTGCCTACGAACAGATCGTGGTGGAGAATACACATCTCGAGAATTTGATCATTTTTGCAGAGAGCATGGGATATCACACCAACTCACGATGCCATATACACCACAACAAAATGGTCTTTCAGAAAGAAAGAACCGAACAATTTTGAATATGGTTCGATGTATGCTGAAAGAGAAAAATATTCCCAAAGAATTTTGGGGTGATGCTGTAAATTGTTCTGTCTATCTGTTGAACAGGTTCCTAACAAGGAGTATTGGAGACATAACTCCCGAAGAAGCCTGGAGTGGGAAAAAGCCAAAAGTTGATCATCTGAGAATTTTTGGAAGCATTTGTTTTGCAAAAGTGCCAGAAGAAAAGCGTACAAAGCTTGAAGATAAAAGCCAAAAATGTATTTTTCTTGGCTATGGTGAAAATTGCAGCGGGTACAAACTGTACAATCCTGTAACCCGCAAAGTGGTGATGTCAAGAGACGTTATATTCAATGAGGATCAAACATGGAGATGGAATGAAGATGAGCCGACCAAGCATGTTCCTTTTGATGATGAACATGAAAAGCAAAAGGAACAGCAACAACAAATGGAGGACATGGTACCTGATCATGTTGAAGTTGAAAGCCAATCCTCTGATGATAGTCCTCTTGTGAGAAGAACAAGAAGAGTCCAGGACATATATGACTCCAGTGAGCCAATTGATGATGAATTCAATAATTTCTGTCTATTTGCAGGTCTTGACCCATTGACATTTCAAGAAGCCTCTAAAGAAGTCAAGTGGCAAAAAGCTATGGAGGAAGAAATTCAAGCCATTGAAAAGAATAATACATGGGAGCTCACATCACTTCCTGACAAACATCGAGCAATCGGAGTCAAATGGGTGTTCAAGACAAAAAGAAATGCAAAAGGAGAAATTGAAAGGCACAAAGCCCGTCTCGTTGCAAAGGGGTACAATCAAAGATATGGAATTGATTATGAAGAAGTCTTTGCCCCAGTTGCCCGGCTTGAAACAGTAAGGCTGCTCATTTCACTAGCAGCTCAAAAGAAGTGGCAGATACATCAAATGGATGTTAAATCCGCATTTCTGAATGGAAATCTTGAAGAGGTTGTCTATATTGAACAACCACCTGGATTCATAATTGAAGGCCAAGAAGACAAGGTGTACAGGTTGAAGAAAGCGCTCTATGGATTGAAGCAGTCACCAAGAGCTTGGAATTCAAGAATCGATAAATACTTTATCGAAAATGGATTTGTAAAGTGCCCATATGAGCACTCTCTATATGCAAAAAGAAACCTGTCTGGAGAATTCTTATTGGTATGTCTATATGTTGATGACATTATCTTTACAGGTAACGATAAGGCCTTGATCCAGGAGTTCAAGAAATCAATGGAAAAGGAGTTTGAAATGTCCGACCTAGGGTTGATGCAATACTTCCTAGGCATTGAAGTCAAGCAAGATGAAGAAGGAATTTTTATCTCACAAGAAAAATATGCAAAGGAGATCTTGAAAAAATTCTCAATGGAAGATTGTTGCAGTGTCGACACACCGCTGGAAGTTGGCACCAGATTGACCAAAGAAGGAGAAGGAAACCCAGTAAATCCAACCTACTACAAAAGTCTTGTGGGATGCTTGAGGTACTTAACCTGCACACGACCTGATATCTTGTTTGGAGTTGGTCTTGTTAGCAGGTACATGGAAACACCAAAAACCTCACACTTGAAAGCTGCGAAAAGAATTTTGAAGTACATCCAAGGGACAATCAATTATGGCATGCTATACTCTACAAATCAAAGCACTGAATTGGTTGGATTCAGTGATAGTGATTGGGCTGGAAGTAAAGAGGATCGAAAAAGCACATCAGGGTTCGTGTTCTACCTCGGTAGAAATGCATTCACTTGGTCATCAAAGAAGCAACCCATTGTCGCGTTATCGACTTGTGAAGCAGAATACATTGCTGCTGCTGCATGCGTCTGTCATGCAATTTGGCTGAAGAAATTGCTTGGAGATTTGAAGATACAACAAGAAAGTGCAATCAAGATTCATGTCGATAATAAGTCTGCCATTGCTCTTGCAAAAAATCCAGTGCATCATGAACGCTCAAAACACATCGACACCCGTTTTCACTTCATACGGGAACATGTAAAATCAAAAGAAGTGGAGCTGAAGTATGTCAGCTCAAGTGAACAAGTCGCAGACATCTTTACAAAAGCGTTGAAAGCTGAAACCTTCCAGTACTTGCGGAAGAAGCTGGGAATCCAAGATTTCAAGAGGATGAGTTTAAAGGGGGGAAATGTTGAATAATAAACTCACCTAACTAAGCGTGCTCCAGCCGCCGTCCCCGACAACGCATGCTCCCGCCGTCGTCAAAAAAAGATGCGCACGCCGTCGTCAAAGTAGCCGCCTTGTTTGATTGCCATTGTCAAAACTTGCGGATCCATAGTTTTTCAACAATGGTGTATTTTATATCTTTACTTTTGTAAATCTTCCGGCTATAAATAGCCGTGTAATCTCAGTGAAAAAATGCAGAATCGAGTTTTAAGAAATACAAACTTTAACTCCTTCTCCCCAATTCAAAATTCCAACAAATACCACCAGCTGGCAATCTCTTATGAATAGATAAGACCTTCTTAAAAGCCCGGCCTAAATAGTCAACAATCTCGGTCCTCTTCGAGAAGTGTATAGAAACCGGATACTGTCTTGTAGGAACTTCTACTACAGGTGGAGGATTACAAAAAATTCTTCGATTTAAAACAAAATCCTCTACACGTAGCGTGGCACTCATCAAAATAAGCTTCAGTGGAAATATCAGGTTATCATCTTCAATAGTTTCACCAGAACAGATTCTATTCTGTTGCGCATGGAATTCCCTCTGCGATTATATGAAACATAATAAAAACTTGTAAACAAGTGCAATTGAACAATTATTTATCAACTTATGCCAAAAAAACATATTTACAAACCATTTTTTACAGATTGATATTGTTCTAAGCACGCGGTATCCAACTATTATATAAGTTAATAACACGTGAAATAAATATATTGACAGTTGCAGACATGAAATATACAAATAATTTACAAAGCTAAGTCTTGTTACCTGACGCTCTTGGATAACCCGAGAAAGCATCCCAACGAGGATGTCTGTATTCACACTCCTCTCATGTGCTTCATCCAAAATAATAACGGAGTACCGTTTTAGCAAAAAATCACTCTACAGTCCAAAGTAATTTCAATGTCATAATGTAAGAACAGAGTAAACAAAGAAGAAAAGAAATAAGGTCAAACAATCAAAAGGAACAAAAGCGGAAAATCTGAATGGAGTATAATGGATATTCATTCATTCCTACTCGCAATTGAAATGGATAACAGACATTTCAACATTTATATAAATCTCTCCCTTGAGGATAAATGCAATATTGAATGATAAAGTATATTGTACATATGCATGTGAAAACAACACGACCTTGGTGCATCATCATCTCATTTGCATAAAAGATTGAGTTCGAGGGAAAACCTGCACTTCTCGAAGCAAGATTCCATCGGTCATAAACTTGATCGAGCAACTCTCCCCAACTCTTCTGTCATGCCTAACCTGAAAGCCCACTTCCTTACCCAGCCGAAACCCAAGCTCAAAGGCCACTCGCTTAGCAGTTGCAAGCACAGCCACTCTACGAGGTTGGGTGACACCAATAATGCCACGTCGAGTTGTTAACTGGTTTGATCCGAAACCAGCCTCATAAAGGAACTGAAAGTGGACATTTTCGCAATAAAGAGATCCACTTCATATTATATATATACATATATATATATTATACTTCACATCTTAATGCTGAGTGAATAAATCAACTAACCTGAGGAACCTGGGTTGTCTTACCACAACCCGTTTCACCACATATAATCACACTGATATTTTCATTTATAGCTTCCATTATTTCTTGTTCCATCATGACTATGGGCAGATCCATCCTTTGCCTCTCCACTTCCTTGGGTCTTGCCACGTGCACCACCATTGGAGTAACAAGATTTCTATTTCTCACTGAAGAACAGTTATCCAGATCATTTCCAGGATAAAGATTGTGTTGTTTGTCTCCATCAATGGTATCCTGTCAAAAGAATGCATACTCACCATCATATGTGAGATATATAAACAACCAATTGATAGAATCTGGTAACGAGTAATCTTGATAAAGAAAAAGGATGTTTTAATATGAAGTACACTGAATTAGTTAATTTCACATAATCCATAATGGACATGAATAATCACATAATGATTTACCTTAGATTCAATCGATTTCTCATCTAGCAGATTTGAATGACTAGGCTCTTGAGGAAGTTCAGATATTGGTGGTATAAAAACGTCATTGATCTCGTTCTCAACAGGAAGAACATGAACGTCAGAAGTACCAACTATACTCTCAGAAACTTCCTCAGCAGATGATCCTACAGAACCTAAGGTATCTTGTTGGATCACCAGGGATTGGAATTTGTCCTCGTCTAGCTCAACAGCAAGGGATGCATGATTAGTTCTCCTCTTGGCTGAAATGAGATTGTGGTCTGGCAATTCTAAACCAACTTTAGAAAATTCAACCTCTCTCCTTCGTTTTTCACGAAGAGTTTCAACCTGTAGCAGATTCATTTAAAATGATATTTATGAAACCCTTTCCACATCAAGTAAATCAAAATTGGGATACAAACCTGCCCTAAGTTCTTTGATGACCACATAAGCGTATACATAGCATCCTTCAGCCTGTACTTCCTGAAACATAGACAATTAAAGTGCCCTATCAAAATCCAATTCCCTTTGCTCAGTTCAAAACATAAGATGAATCCAATAAAACAAACGGATTGAATCTCATGGTCATAACTATCAAAGACATGAAATTCCTTACTCTAGTGTTTCCATGCTTTCTGCTAGAAGCTTTTCCTTCTCCTTTTCCTCCTGTACTCACAAATCAATTCATAACACTTTAACTGGAGTGAATATACATAACGATATCTACAAAATTTTAAAGAGTCCACTCAAGCACATACCTCAATTTTCTTTAGCTTTCTCTTCTGGGATTTGCTTAAGATGGGTTTGTTATTCATATTCATGGATGCCTAAAAGAAAACACGTATATTTCAATGCCAAATGAAGGGGAAAGAAATATGGCACTAGTAGCAATTAGCAAATATTACCTGATTTTTCCCTTTCTTTTCCTTCTTTCTCTTAGGAGGCAATATAATGATATCTCCAGAACTACCACTTTCAAGGATGTTGCCCTCCATACCAGTTGTAACTACCTGAATGGGGTTCAGGTTTTGGATCTATGGCACAATATACGTACACCTATAAAAACAATATTTCTTCAGAAGCATACCGAATAGAAATAACCCTAGCTAATTTCGTAAAGTTGACATCAGGTCGGTTCGTTGTGTTTGAGCTGATCTGGTTCGAGGTTAGCTTTGCTTTACCCAACCCCAATCCAGCACTATTAGGCACCCACCATTTTTTTATGTTTTATTTTAATTTCCTTTCCATAGAGAAATGTACTGCCTTCTTAAAGCTCGTAGTCTTTTAAGATAGGATGAACATAGAGAGTACTGGAACACACAACAAATTCCACATGCTAATGAAGGGACGATTGACCAGTGACCAGCAACCCACTAACTAGGATTTAAATTTTAAATTAAAGCAACTCATATACGCAAGAAGAAACAAACACACAAATGTAATAAGATGCTAAGCAGGAAGCAAGCACAGCAGCTAGCCCTAGCCGACAAGAGAATAGAAGTAAAATCCAGTCTCCAGATATATCAGCACATTTAAATACAAGTCTAAAACATTTCTTATGCATTTATGCTTATCCATCATTTGTCAAACATGCCCAACCATTCAGTTATTCTTCAGACTTCGGTCATTGACCTTGTTCACACTTCACAGTGACAGACCACAAAGACAGAGGTATAGTCACAAAGTCACACTATACTCATCACTATGAGTTGAAATAGGGGCAGCCGCTCCGGCCGCCACGCTCCGCCACGTTTTGTGGATAGCGGCGCCGCCGCGGTTCTGGAAGGCCGGTCGCGGAGGAGCGGCGGCGACTGGCTGGGCGGGCTTCGCAGGCAACAAGCGGGTCGGGTCAGGGAAGAAAGCGGGGAAGAAGACGACGACTGGAGTGGCTGGAGCGAATCTGGTCTTCTGGAGACTTGTTGAAGAAGACGACCCTGGGTTGCAGACCGATTGAGATGGGAGGGGCTGGAGCGTTCTGGAGAGTTGAAGAAGATGAGTCGCTCTGGAAATTTAAAGAGGCCCGACTATGAGAGGCTGCTGTGGTTTAACTTATTTAATAAAAGTAACCCTAATAAAAAAAAACCCCTAAGCATCTTCAATAGCCAACACTATACTCAAACTCATTTTACAGTAAATGTCATATCAAACAGTAACTCATCTCCAACCATTTATACTAAACTCAAACTCAAAAGAATATTCTCTATATATTCTTTCCTATACAAACTTATTTATATTTTCAATCGTACCCATCGTTTCTTATAAACTATACATTAACCCACACAGATTCAATACTCATTAATTATACCAATATAAATTAGTTATCTTTATGTTTAAAATTTATTTTATAAAATAAAATTATTAAAAACAAAAAAAAAACTTAAAATCTTTAATCTAATTAGATATAAAGTAAATTAATTAAAAGTATTGTATAAATTATAAAATTATTAACCATAATACAAAATTAGAATAAAAATTTATTTTCTATTTTTAAATTAATATGTTATTCAATTTACAATAATTGGAGGGATGAAATTGCAATTAATTTAGTTCCAAAAAGTTATATAGGTTTATGAATAGTAAATACTCAAATTTGAGTATTTACTATTCATAAAACTAAAAAACTTAAAATAGGTTTGGTTTTAGGGTATTGTTGGAGAGAAGATGCCAATCCATTTTAGGTTTTAGTGTACCATTGGAGATGACCTAAGAATCTAAGCCTATTTAATAACAAAAAGTAGAAAAGCGGCCGTTGGGCTTTCAATTTTTATTGAGAAAAGAAAAGTCTGCTGTCGTTCAAATTTTTTTTACCACAATTCTTCTTCCCACTGACTGCTTCCATCTTCTCTCCCGCGTCTGCCACTGCTATTCTTTTTTATTATGTCACTTATGTGATAAGACAATGGATTTTCTTTAATGCAAGCTTTATCATTTTGCATACTAGTGGTCAAGTCCCCCTTCTCCCAACCATAGGTTGGGGGTTCGATTCCCACCCGGCCCCCTATCACTCCCCTTTATCCCCCTTTGTAATTTGTGTGGTTTGGGCTCCCACACACCTTTGCCGACACATGAGTGTCACTGTTTACCAAAAAAAAAAAAATTGATTTTGAGTATATAATATGCAATGACTTAGGGATGAAAACGGTACGGATACAGTTGGATAGTGTCGGATACGGATATTATTCATATTTTTTTGTCGAATTCGGTATCAAATACGGATGGGCCGGATACGAATACGGTTTCGGATATTTCGGATTATGGATACGTACGGATACAGGACGGATATATGACGGATACGGATTCAATCGGATACAGATTATCGGATAATTTTTTATAATCTTTTTTGAAAATTTGATATTTTTTATAATTATTAATAATTTCTAATTAATAAATAATAATATATTAATATATTTGGATATCCATATTTAAAATTCGGATAATATCCTATCAATTTTCGGATACAATCGGATATTCTCGGATACGGTCAGATATTTTCGGATACGAATACGAATGCGGATATTAAAATATGGATTCGGATTCGGATACGAATACTGAAATATCCGGCTGGATAGTTGAAAACGAATTCGGATTCGAATATAATCGGATACGGTATCGGATCGGTCGGATATTACCGTACCGCTTTCACGCCAATAACATATATATGTAATATATAAAACATATTATATAATAATTTTTCAAATAGCGGTCATCCCGCTATCCGCTATCCCGCTATAGCGTTTTAGGGGTTGCCCACTATGGGCCGCTATCCGCTATTGACTACTATGGTTGAAATTCATCACAGAAATTCACAATTCACAACGTAAAGTAGCAGATTGCAGATCCCTATAGAGTAAGTTCATATTATCAAATTCACATCACAGCTTATTCTCATCTTAATATCTTATGCATCTAATTCATTAATGCAATTTCACACAATCAAAATCCACATGTCACAACAGTCACCAAATTGAGTCAAGCAGCAAAAAAGAGTATTCAAGTATTATACAAATACAAAATATCATATAGTGTAAAGGACAACGGGCAGATTGTGATATTGTGACTGTGAGTTTGTGACTGACCTAGTGACCCAAATACGATGGAGTTAAGCGATTTGGATTGAAGTTGGTTGAAGACGAAGATTCGAAGTCGACTTACGACTTACTCAGACGAGGGCAGAGGGTGGAGGGAGGTGCTGAGTACCTACAAGTGACAACTACAAATCGAAAGTGGTTTTCTGACTGGAGCCGCCGAGTGGAGCTGGGAGGACCGGAGGAATTCTGAATTCTGTATTTTATTCCCAAATTGTCGAGGGCTGTGACTGTGGTTTGTAAGATCTGTGGATAGAAATTGAGAATTTTGAGAAATGGCAAATGGGTAATTGGGGTTAGGAATTAGGGCTTTCTTTTGAATGTAATTTGTGGGTTTAGGGTTTAGGAGGAACGTTGAGCTGGGGGTAATGGAGAGGAAGAGGAGTATTTGACACGGCCGACCGGAGCCCAAGCCGGATCTGGACCTCCTCCACAGTCCGTCGGGAGGCAACCCAGTCTCGACCCTGACCCAGGCCGGAGGCAATCCAGTCGCGACCCTGACCCAGCGGCCTAAGCCGTGTAGAGGTCTGCAGACCATACACCCCAACCCATCTCCAGATTTAAATTCTGGTGGGTTGTTGAGGTTGGGTGTCGACCCCCAGACCTCCTTTATCACCCTTCCATTCACCCTTCCCTTGGGAGAGGATGAATAAAGGACTGATTTGGCTTTTTTGTAAAAATAAAGGACCATATTGGCCTTTTTTCCGAGTCGAGATATTAAAATTTGGCTGTAGGGGTAAATGCTAGCGTTTCAAGGGTGTATGGAAGGGTGTCATCAAAACGTTCAACATTACGTGTATGGAAGGGTGTCATCCTCTCCCAAGGGAAGGGTGAATGGAAGGGTGATAAAGGAGGTCTGGGGGTCGACACCCAACCTCAACAACCCACCAGAATTTAAATCTGGAGATGGGTTGGGGTGTATGGTCTGCAGACCTCTACACGGCTTAGGCCGCTGGGTCAGGGTCGCGACTGGGTTGCCTCCGGCCTGGGTCAGGGTCGAGACTGGGTTGCCTCCCGACGGACTGTGGAGGAGGTCCAGGTCCGGCTTGGGCCCCGGTCCACGGAGGAGGTCCAGATCCGGCTTGGGCTCCGGTCGGCCGTGTCAGTATTGCACTGCACAGTAATCATCTACGGGCACACTTGAAACGCTAGCATTTACCCCTACATCCAAATTTTAATATCTCGACTCGGAAAAAAGGCCAATATGGTCCTTTATTTTTACAAAAAAGCCAAATCAGTCCTTTTTTAAATTTTTTGGCCCAATTGGTCCGCTACATATACTAATTACGTCACAATCGGTCCTCCATCCACTAATTATGCCCTAATTACATATTTTTTGCCAAATCAGTCCTTTTTTTTCAAAAATCTAAATTGATCCGTTATTAATTTGTGCCCCCTCCATGCAGTCCAATGCACATTTCAAACCACTAATAACTCAAATTTGGTATAAGTAAAAATTCTAAAATTTTGATATTTATAAACTACACGACGAGACGAATCTAATAAGATCATACTTAGCTCATTTTAATTTGTATATCTATTTTTAAAATTTAAGTCAAAACAAGTGTGTGAATAGTAGCAAATTAGACAATGCAGTTATTAAAAAAAATGGAGGGATTATATCGCAATTGGTCTTCATTTTATGGAGAAACACTAAAACCACCGAACTCTAAAAGATGATCTATTTTTTTTAATAACTACATTTTATGGAGAAACACCATTTTATGCGATATAATACCTCCATTTTTTTAATAATTACATTACCTAATTTGCTACTATTCATACACTTGTTTTGACTTAAAGTTTAAACATAGATATACAAGTTAAAATGAGCTAAATAGGATCTTGTTAGATTCGTCACGTCGTGTAGTTTATAAATATCGAAATTTTAGAATTTTTACTTATATCGAATTTGAGTTATTAGTGGTTTAAAATGTGCATTGGACTGCATGAAAAGGGGCAAAAATTAATAACGGATCAATTTAGATTTTTGAAGGAAAAAAAGGACTGATTTGGCCAAAAATATGTAATTATGGCATAATTAGTGGATGGAGGACCGATTGGGACGTAATTAGTATATGTAGCGGACCAATTGGACCAAAAAATAAAAAAAGGATTGATTTGACTTTTTTGTAAAAAAAATGGACTATATTGGCCTTTTTTCCTATCTCGACTCTAAGGTCTAAACTCTAAAGCAGTTTTTAATTTCAATTTAATTTCTAATTTTCAATTTTAAATTCTAATATCATAAACCAATCCAATACCCATAGCAAAAAATTAGTCACTCTGCTACTCTCCTTGAAATAAGTTTAAAATCACAATTAACACATTTAACGGCCAACAATGCTAAACCAATCCAATGCCCATAAAAAAAAATAAAAAAAATAAAAAAAAAGTAAATCTGCTACTCTTCTTGAACTAAGTTTGAAATCTGCTACCGGGGCACTGTACCACGGACCATATTCTCTAACATTCAGCCCATCAAAACGTTCAACATTACGGTGAAGCGCAATTCAATACAGCAAAATAGACTTAATCAACAATTCAATACAACTCAAAATGGCCAAATTCAAAGTCGAACCCTTACCTTGTAAGGACGGCGGGGGAGTGTTCAGCAGCGGAGGGAGGAGGGGTAGGTGAGGGCGAGTAGCGTTAGCCGGTGGAGGATATTCACGGAGCAGCAGTGGACGCCGGGTGAAGCAGCAGTGGGCAGCGGTGGTGGCAGGCGAGCGAAGAGACGAAGACGGAGTACCAGTGGGCAGCGGCGCCACGCGGGCGAAGAGACGGCAGCGGCGGTAGGCGAACGAAGAGAAGAGCGGAGCAGCCTTTGTTTTGGGGGAGGCGGAAGAGAGTACGAGACGGGGGAAGAGAGTACAGGAGGGATTTAGATTTTAGGTTGTTAGGACTTTTATTTTTATTTTTTAAGACTATCTAACCACCCAACCATCCAACCATCTCATTATTTAATTAATTTATGTCTCCTCCAACTCATTAATATTCATCTCAACCCAATCACCCCAATTTTACATACTTTATCAATAACCATCCAACCATCCAACCACAATATTATATATAATTATTTTAATTTATATAATTTTAAATTATGTTGAAATATTAAAAAAAATAATGTATCAAAAATATAAATATTTTATCTTACTTATAAATAATAAAAAAATCTAAAATTTTAATTTCTTTTTTATTTATTTTTATTTTCAAGAAATTTTTAAATGTGTTAAATATATCAAAATTGATATATTATGTATTTAACAAAAATATAGCAAGAGTGGTCTCTATTTGTAAAGAATGAAAAATTATAAAATTTGGTATATTTTTTATTTATTTTTATTTTAAAATATAAAAAATATAATGATTTTAATGAGATTTGTTTAAAATTTTAGTTGACCAATGGAAATGAGATAAAAGGGGTTGGGTCGACCACCCCAAACCCTAAACCCTAAACCCCAAATGTCTCAATCTCATTGGCCAAAAAAGATTAGACCAAGTGGTCTTTTAACTCATTTGGTCGACCACTCCATTAAGACCACATCCCATTTTTGCCTTTTTATTAAATAATGATGTGGAGGTTGGGTCTGGTGGAGGAGGTCATGGTTGGAGGTAGTCTAACATATAAAGTGGGTGGGTAGACAAGGAAAATGGTGGTGTAAAAAAAAGTGAGAGAAAATAGATGATTTGTTAATATCTCTATAATATATAAATGCCTAGCAAAATTACTATTCAATGAATAGTACTTTCCAGGCCTTATTCCAAACCTAACTCAGGAGCTCACTCCGAACCTGCCTTCCCCAAACCTAATTCCAAATCTAATTTCCTCCCTATCTCTATCTCTCAATCGTCCCTTTTTTCTTCCTGTTTTCTCCAGAGTCCAGCCCAAAACTCACCTCCGACCACTCTCCTCTCTCTTTCGCGAGGCGCCTCCTCGCCTTGCCAGACCTGCGACGCCGTTCACGGCATCCGTGCCCCCACGCCGCCGCCGGTGCCCGCCTTTCTCCTTGCGAGTTTTGCAGAGGTCATTGTGTTAATCGATTCGAAAACAAGGGTTCCTCACCCTTCCGTGCGTAGGCCGTGTATTTGTCACGCAACCGTTTCTTCAACCACCGCCGATTCCACGCCGCCCTGCTCACGCCGGTGCGATTGGCCCCAGTAGCTCTCCGCCTGCAGGCCCGCTCCACTCCCATTCGCGTTCAGGTATGGCATCGTATAGCTTCATCGTTCAATTTGGGGATTTTCTGTAGGAGCCTGTGATTTAGGGCTTTTAATTTGAATTACTTGTTGCCTTCCGTGTTGCGTACCCGTCCTTGTTAGCTTTGTTTGACTCTTGGGTTGAAGCCTTCTGGGTTATGGGCGTCCAAAACCTAGGTCCTGTGCTTTTCAAATCCTGCCATCGGATTTCCATATTGCAACGTACTTGCTGCCGTTCTTTCTACGATTTCAACCGGTGGTCTGTTCTTCGAGTGATTCGACTGAAGGGAATGCTTCGTTTCAAATTGTCTGCATTTTAAAATGAATATTTAATTTGGGGGAAGTGAAACTGACCGTCCTCCAATGCATGGAATAGGGCCGTAGGGGTTCATTCAACATTACGTTATTGATTGACTTTTAACTGATTCATACATGTTGTACACTTTTATTTTTTTTTCATAAGAGATAGCAGTTTTATCTGTGAAGGATAACCCAGAAAATGTGCTGACGGTAACTTATAAATATATAAATGTCGTACTGAAATTTAATGGTTTTCTACCTGTTCCATTAAGGTTTTGGTGCCACCCTCCACTTGCGTTCTCCATAACTGGTGTGCTACCTGTGTTGATGTCCGTGCGCACCTTCCCCGCCTTTGCAGCGGTTCCGCCCCTCCCCAACCCCCCTCATGTTTGCATGTCAGAGGGAAGAGGTAACGATTTTTAGTATTTTGCTATGAGTTCCTGTATTGATCGCCATGCCACATTGTGTAGCCAGCCCCGTCCTTCGCTGCTTCAATCCACTGGTTTTATGTGCTTTTCTTAAATTCCTATGGTGTCTGTGTTGTGGACAATGTTGAATGATTCACTCTAGAAAGGATTTCTCCTGGGAATCATAGTGGTTCGAAATAAATATACAGAAGTTGTGTATACAAATTTCCATTATAAAAGTTAATTGTGATTTACAGAAGTTGCGTATAGAAATTTCCATCATGTGTGTAAGTTTCAACAATACTTATTCTTCAAGAAATAATTTTCTGTTTTGGGTTTATTTTATAGTTCACTGATTTACCCGCCAGCTCCAGCCTTTTCTCCTTGCTCGCTCGCCGTTACTTCCCCGCAGGCTTCCCTTCGCCTTGCTCGGTATGTCCGTGCTTCATTCACCCTTTCAATTTGAGCTTGCCTTTGCTTCATTTTCCTGCTTTTGTTTTCTTATTCCAATAGTTTGATTTTACCCGTTGCTTGTCTTTTTGTTTGCTGCTTGTATATTAATGAAATCTGCTGTTCGATTAGTGTTAATGAATTGATCGTTATAATTTTGTGTAAAATTTAATGAAATGGTGTAGATTAATCTTCCGTAAGTTAATTCTGAACTGTGTATAGCCCTACAGGTCAACATTGCTATTTGGAGAATTTTAGGGATTTGGTTATCAGAAATTGGACTTTGCTCATTTTATTACCTCTCTCACTGTAATGTTGGAGTAAGTTGGGATTTGCCCACTAAATGTCTTTGGTTGAAATATCAAACTGAGAATTTGGTTCTTTCCTCATATTTTTCATGCTGGATTGAGTTTATGCTATGAATTGTTCTAGCATCTTCCATCTTCCCTGATAATGCTTGTTTCTTTATTTACTGTTTTTTGAAATTTAAGCAATTTACAAGTTGGCCTATGTTGCTGTTTTAGAGTTGAAGATAGAGTAAAAAAATACTTTCCAACTTACTTGAGGGTTCATACATAAGCCATAAAGACATATCTATAATATATAAATGCCTAGCAAAATTACTATTCAATGAATAGTACTTTCCAGGCCTTATTCCAAACCTAACTCAGGAGCTCACTCTGAACCTCCCTTCCCCAAACCTAATTCCAAATCTAATTTCCTCCCTATCTCTATCTCTCGATCGTCCCTTTTTTCTTCCTGTTTTCTTCAGAGTCCAGCCCAAAACTCACCTCCGGCCACTCTCCTCTCTCTTTCGCGAGGCGCCTCCTCGCCCTGCCAGACCTGCGACGCCGTTCACGGCGTCCGCGCCCCCACGCCGCCGCCGGTGCACGCCTTTCTCTTTGCGAGTTTTGCAGAGGTCATTGTGTTAATCGATTCGAAAACAAGGGTTCCTCACCCGTCCGTGCGTAGGCCGTGTATTTGTCACGCAACCGTTTCTTCAACCACCGTCGATTCCATGCCGCCCTGCTCACGCCGGCGCGATTGGCCCCAGTAGCTCTCCGCCTGCAGGCCCGCTCCACTCCCATTCGCATTCAGGTATGGCATCGTATAGCTTCATCGTTCAATTTGGGGATTTTCTGTAGGAGCCTGTGATTTAGGGCTTTTAATTTGAATTACTTGTTGCCTTCCGTGTTGCGTTCCCGTCCTTGTTAGCTTTGTTTGAATCTTGGGTTGAAGCCTTCTGGATTTATGGGCGTTCAAAACCTGGGTCTGTGCTTTTCAAATCCCGCCATCGGATTTCCATATTGCAACGTACTTGCGGCCATTCTTTCTACGATTTCAACCGGTGGTCTGTTCTTCGAGTGATTCGACTGAAGGGAATGCTTCGTTTCAAACTGTCTGCATTTTGAAATGAATATTTAATTTGATGGAAGTGAAACTGACCATCCTCCAATGCATGGGATAGGGCCGTAGGGGTTCATTCAACATTACGTTGTTGATTGATTTTTAACTGATTCATACATGTTGTACACTTTTATTTTTTTGTCATAAGAGATAGCAGTTTTATCTGTGAAGGATAACCCATAAAATGTGCTGACGGTAACTTATAAATATATAAATGTCCTACTAAAATTTAATGGTTTTCTCCTGTTCCATTAAGGTTTTGGTGCCACCCTCCACTCGTGTTCTCCATAACTGGTGTGCTACATGTGTTGATGTCCGTGCGCACCTTCCCCGCCTTTGCACCGGTTCCGCCCCTCCCCAACCCCCCTCATGTTCGCATGTCAGAGGGAAGAGGTAACGATTTTTAGTATTTTGCTATGAGTTCCCGTATTGATCGCCATGCCACATTGTGTAGCCAGCCCCATCCTTCGCTTCTTCAATCCACTGGTTTTATGTGCTTTTCTTAAATTTCTATGGTGCCTGTGTTGTGGACAATGTTGAATGATTCACTCTAGAAATGATTTCTCCTGGGAATCATAGTGGTTCGAAATAAGTACACAGAAGTTGCGTATACAAATTTCCATCATAAAAGTTAATTGTGATTTACAGAAGTTGCGTATAGAAATTTCCATCATGTGTAAACAATACTTATTCTTCAAGAAATAATTTTCTGTTTTGGGTTTATTTTATAGTTCACTGATTTACCCGCCGGCTCCAGCCTTCTCTCCTTGCTCGCTCGCCGTTACCTCCCCGCAGGCTTCCCTTCGCCTTGCTCGGTATGTCCGTGCTTCATTTACCCTTTCAATTTCAGCTTGCCTTTGCTTCACTTTCCTGCTTTTGTTTTCTTATTCCAATAGTTTGATTTTACCCATTGCTTGTCTTTTTGTTTGCTGCTTGTATATTAATGAAATCTGTTGTTCAATTAGTGTTAATGAATTGATCGTTATAATTTTGTGTAAAATTTAATGAATTCGTGTAGATTAATCTACCGTGAGTAAATTTTGAACTGTGTATAGCCCTACAGGTCAACATTGCTATTTGGAGAATTTTAGGGATTTGGTTATCAGAAATTGGACTTTGCTCATTTCATTACCTCTCTTACTGTAACTGTTGGAGTAAGTTAGGATTTGCCCACTAAATGTCTTTGGTTGAAATACCAAACTGAGAATTTGGTTCTTTCCTCATAATTTTCATGCTGGATTGAGTTTATGCTATGAATTGTTCTAGCATCTTCCATCTTTCCTGATAATGCTTGTTTCTTTATTTACTTTTTTTTTTAAAATTTAAGCAATTTGCAAGTTGGCCTATGTTGTTGTTTTAGAGTTGAAGATAGAGTAAAAAATACTTTCCAACTTACTTGAGTGTTCATACATAAGCCATTAGGACATAAAGACATACGTTGCTGCTTATTTTGAAGATAGACTAAAAAAAATAATAAAAAAAAGTTTCCAGGTGATCAAACAAGCAAGGAAACAATTAAATTTAGACATGTAATCAGAAGTTGGTATGTTTTGGAGTGGATCTACCATGAATCATAAGGCATTTGAAGTTGACATGCTTTAAGGGCTTTTTCGTGTATGATGCTTGCGAATTATGGCTATTTTGTTGAAGATGTGGTTCTCCAAGTTGTCAAAATTATTAACTTTGCCTTGCCATGTTTTTTTTAAATTTTTTTTTTTTATTTTGATTCATGTGACATGTTGATCCTTTGCAGCTCAAGTTAGTTCAATTCCGATTGTAGATGACAATGACTCTTTATTGTGTGTATATTCTCAAATTATTCTTTCATTTATAGTTTCAATTAGCTGCTGTATTTTGGCGCAGTGATATAACTTCCTTGGCGAATGATAACATTTATTCGCATATTAATATTGAAGAAACATCTATTCATCAGGTAAGCTCATTATTTTTTTTATCATTATTTATTGCTTAAAAGGCCTGCTACAGTTATTGCTCGTAGATTTCCAAGTGGCAAATAAGGGAACAGAAAGATGATGTCTGGTGCAGGGACTTTATTTTTGTTTCTGCTAGTAGCAGTTGAATTTATCGCACTATGCAATAAATCTGCTGCTCTATATTGAACCTGGTGTCGGTGAACTCAATTTAGATTGAAGATAATTAACTGAAGAAATAATTGAACAGATTCTGTGTTCATTGCTGATTTATGTGTATCCCGAGAATGCTGACTGATGTGAACTAAATGTATCTCTATTAGCACCTATTTGGTAGTTTGATTCTTAAAGCTAGGACAAAAATATCTCTTGGCCTTACTATGAATGTTGTCTGCTCTCTCTTGCATAAATAATCATTTTGCATCTAATATATAGTAGCGGATCTGTTTGCAGACTGGTTTGGTGAACAACATATTTTGTGAACTCCATCCCTTGAACTTCAATTTAGGCTTCTGAATCACTTCATTTCAAATGCAAGTTATCAAGAACTTGTTGGACACAATTTTCTGTGGTTACATATGTTTATGAGGTTTCATTTCATTTCTTGCGTGGTCGTCCTGGTTTTATGTGAATTTACATTGCCAGACTCTTTTATGTTAGTAATTCAATGCCTTTAAGCTTTCGAATTTTATTTAATTAATTCGATTGCCAGACTCCTTTCGGAGGTCTGTCAAAGAAATTTTATTTATTTAGTTAATTTGTTGTCGGTTGCTTTTACGACCTGATCCCTCATTTGGACCTATGCCACACAATGGGTTTCTTTTCTTTGCTTGGGATAGTGCTTTTTATTCAACGTTGGCTTTGGTTTATCCTTTGGGCATTTTATGTGAAGCAAATTCAACTAATTTTCAAGCATTAGTTTATTATCCATTTAATTGATTGTTTAACATATATGGTATAATATGTCTAATGCTGGTTATAACTCTTCACATCTTTGCGAAATCCCAATGCATCTTTACTTACGGAACTTTATTTCACTTTGGGTTTTGAGTGTAGTGAGAACTATATATCAGCTGTCATTTTCATCTTTTTTTTTCAAATTTTATATTTATTTATTTTTAAACTGCCCTTACGACAAAGGATTATAGGATATAGCTTGAAACATTATATTTGTTGCTTTCTTGTTTCTTTGATATTATAAAATGATGTGTTATCCTTGTGCAATAGCCATTGGTTATTTTATGGAATGAAGCCATTGTTGCATTTCCATAGTTCTTTCCCTGGAAGACGCAGATCCTTCCTTTCAGTCATGTCTTAAAAGTGCTCAGCCTTTCAGTTGTCCATTTAAAAAGTTCTCATATGCTTCTAGCTAAAGTGATAAAATGATTGCCTATGGATTATTGCTATATTTTAGTACATGGGGCAATTTTATATAGAACTTTTTCCAATTTTATATAGTACACGGGGCAATTTTATATAGAAACACAACCAAATGAACGAGCAAGTTCCGATCGAGAAGGAATCGTTACTCACGAAGGTCAAATATATGAAGGGCGGGCCATTCATGAAGGGGAGACGCGGTCACCAGTAGAATTAAGTGGCCGGCATAACCGTAGGACTCGTCGTTGTTCAAAGGCTAGCCAAACTCAGGCTATCTTGTCGAGTACAGGCTTGGTTAGTGTATATAAAACCGGTCATGTTTTATTCAATATAGTGTATAGAGTGCTCTTTATTTTATTCATTGACTACTCTTTTTTTTTTCCCCTTTTCTGCAGTCAGGAACCCATATTTGCATTTGCCCAGCCCTCACTGCTCCGAGTAAGTAATTCAAAATTTTATAATTTATGCCTTTTAAGAGCTGTGTATTGCTTTTGATTCTAATTATTGCTTTATTTGTGGCGAGGTTCGAAAATCGACGGTTGTTTAAGTTGATTGTTTACCATTTTCCTGTGTGTTATAGGCGACGATTCAATGCACTACACGGCCTTGCTATAACTGTGATATTTCATTGTTGGATCCTACTTCTGTTTTTATGTTTGTTGTCAACAACTATTTTTACAGTATATAAGTGCTTTTATTGTAGTAAAATAAAAGTCATTTTAGATGATTTATTTTGATGTGATTTTGAGTGGAGTCTATGGGTTGGAGGGGGTGATATTTGTTATTTTTTAACTTTTGAGTTTATTATGAGTAAAAATAAGGTTTAATAGTACATCTATTTTTCTAAAATTTGATATTCATATTGCCCCAAACTTTTGAGTATTTTACACAGAAATGTGCAAATTGTTGCTTCACCTCTTCTACTCTCGAGGATATCGACTCTTCAATTTCTATGAGATTTTTTCTATTCAAATCTTCCAAGGAATTGGTTTTATGTGTTTCTCGATTTTTACGAGTTGATTAATTAGATGGTTTTTTTTTCTTTTTTCTTTTTTCTTTTTTCTTTTTTTGTGACGCTATTTAATCCTGTTGCTTGATTTAATTAGAATTCGGTTTCAGAAATCAGTATGTTGTAATAGTTGGTGAGCTCGGAGCTTGGATGTTTGTGGTGTTATGCTGAATAGTTTTTATTGTTTTGATTACTCGTGCTTGTTTTGGGGATTATGATAATGTTTTGTTTCCTGATTACTAGAATATTTTGTCTTGGTTTGATGAGAAACTATTGTTCATATATTTGAGTGTTCGACTTGTTGATGCTGATTAATGAAAAAAGTTGTGATATTTCGGCAGAGGAAATAGTTTAACGTTGTAAGCAGTACTTTGGTGAAGAGGTTTAGTACTAAGCTGTATTTAATGTTGAACAATTCTCAAATTGGGGTATTGTACAAGTCAATCACCGAGTCAAGGGGACAAATGAGTTTGAGGTCTGTTGAGAGATTCACGGATCTGAGGGCAGAAGTCTTCCTTCTTTTAAGGAAGTTGGAAGGAACTGAAGGCTTCCCTTTGCCTATATATATAGGAGAACACTCTCACTCTCTGAGTACCACCGATTTACCACTCCCACTGCCATTGATTCCTGTCTTTGTCTCTGCCACCTCGCAGATAACCCGTTGAAGCCTGGAGAACACGGCACTCTTGCCGGATAAGTTCTTTAGTCCAGTGCAATTTTGCACGCCTCGGGATCCTTGTCTCCTTCTCTTCTCTTTTCCTTGTAGCTTTCGATGTCTGCTTTTGTGGGGGTCTCCAATTTTTCCAACAATCTAAAGAACTTATATAGGCCTCCGATTTGTAGACTCGTTCCCAAATCTTGGGAAGCCAATTAGTTCCGACGAAGGTTACACCACTGGCCAAACTGATGTAAATAGCCGACACCGCCGTCGCCGCTGGAAAAGGGACAATGGGGAGGATGGCAGTCGTCCATCGTTGAGTAGATCTCCTGCGCCGTCAGTTGAGGGCCGACGAGTTCAACGCGTCGGTAACCGTGACTCCACTTATTGTCGTCACCGGTGCCGAAGGTGGAATCCAGGAATCGAGTTTCCAGGAGAACTTGTACTGCCTGTCCGGGCATCCATACTTGCTGCAGTCGAATTCAGCGTCGATGAAAGGGCATATGGAGGAATCGTAAAGGGGATAGGAAGGGTCAGGAATCCATTTCCCTTGGAACAGATTGCAGACATTGGGAGATGGTGCCTTGCGGGTGATGAAAGCTTTGGTAATTAAAAGTTAAAACCTCATTCTGTGAGTTGGGGTTTCTAACAGTAGGGTATGTATGTATGGTGTTGGTGTCGGCTGGGGGCTTCAAAGGTAAGTACCCTAATTTCTATTTTTTTTTTTTTGGAAGAGCTAATTTCTATTTATCTTTCCCTGTTATCTCATATGTGGACTGAGGTAAATTCATAAATACCGACATGTTATTTAGTTTTATCGCATCAGGAAAAATATTTGTTAGAGAATATTTATATTATTATTTTGATGTGGTTATGACTAAATTTTGAAGCAGACTTGGTGAAGGCAGATGGAATCTTAATCCTCTGCACATTCCTTTGTGCTAAACCTCACTGATAATGAGAATGGGTTTAGTTACACTTGTTTAATTGTTTCGCTTGAACAATAAGACATGCTTGATGTCTAAATAGTTAAATATTATGTTTATTTGACTATTTGTGATATGTGCTATGCTAGATTAAGATGTTTAATATTTCTTATGTTAATAGGATTCATGTTTTATGTTTAATCCATGTGTCAGTAATTCTAGTAATTTTGAAAGGATTAAATATTTAATATACACAGAATCTAGAATAACTAAGAAATTATTTCATACAATATTTAGAGAATCTAGCATGTTGAGTGTTAGTCCACTCTAATTTAGGTGATCTCAAACAAGAAATAATGTCATGTTTGTTGATGATCACTTGAGGTACACAAAATTTATACTCCACTTAAATTTTATGTGTATAAAATAGAAGTGGAGAACAATAAAATGAAGCGAAATAATTATCTTGATGCAAATGAGTGCATCAACCTTGATGCAAATGAGTGCATCAATTGTGGAGTGAAACAACCTTAACTCAAATCATCTTCAAAAGGATAGGAAAACTCCTACCAAAAGATGGAGATGAGTCCCTATCAACCCAATTTGAAAAATGTGGGGGTGCCTAGATAATGTCAATGCTACTTGGTCCTAAGGTTGTAGAGTAGGATCAGTGAGATCAAAACTATTGATTTGTAGGCTATGCTTCTGAAATGGAACATATTGTTTCTTATTATTGAAAAGTGATGTACTTGAGTACAATTCAATAATTGAAACAAAAATATTTAATTAGTTGAGAATATATTCCTTTGTCGGAAAATATTATGTATACATAAATTAGGGATCCACAATATTGTGAGTTTAATACACCTTGAGTTGAACAATTGGGCATTTCAGATGATTCACTGAGGTGAAGTAAAAGACAATAGAAAGTTTTATCTTTCGGTGGTGACTTTTAAACAAAATTCACAAATAGTGATTATGTGAATTACTTTCAAGTGATATCTTCATCCAATTAAGGCCATTCAAATAGTGATTGACTTTCTTTTACAAAATCAAACTTGGGTTTTGGTTGAATTATCAACATGAGCAAAACCTATTTGTATTGAGTTGATTTTAAAAGAAAGTTTAATCTTGATGGTTGTATAGAGAACTAAAGCTAGATTGGTGGCGAAAGGTTTACGCAAAATAAAATATTATTTTGATACCTTCACGCAAGTGACAAGAATAGCTTTAGCTTCAATATATAACATTGTGGTCCATCAAATGGATATTAAACGACCCTTTTGAATGGAAATTTGGAAGAAGAAATATAGTTCAACATAAGAAAGAAAATAAAGGGTAGTAACCAAATTCATTGTATGGGTTAATACGAGCCCCTAAACAATGAAATGAGAAGTTTAACCAAACTTTACTTGCACTTGAATTTTCTTCCATAAATGTGGATAAATGTGTATACCAAGCAAGCCAATGGAGAATGCATTATCCTTAGTTGTATGTTGATGATATGTTAATTTTGGGACTTCACTCTATATAGTGTCTAACACTAAGTGAATTCTAGCTTTTAAATTTGATACGGAAAATTTATGAGAAGCTAGTGTGATGGTAGGCATGAAAGTCATAAGGTCGAGTGTTGGAATCACAATGAAACTTATTAATGAGTTTTATTTTTTTTAATTTTTTTTTAGAGGTGACTCCAGTGAACACTCCTTATGATCCTAATGCAAAATAAAAAATAATATAGAGGTGAACCTGTTGCTTTGTCTAAATATGCACAAATTATTGGAAGTTTATTATATATGATGAACTCTATGAGACCCAATATAGCTTGTGTTGTGAGTAGAATGAGATGCTTGAGAGGTACCAAGAATTATGGTATCTATTACAGTGGATTTTTGATTGTCCTATGAGGGATATAATCATTCTAATTGGATGTTGATTCCGATGAAATGAAATCCACTAATTGTTATGTATTCATATCAGTAAAAAGTGTAGTCACATGAGAGTCAACCAATCAAGCAATAATTGCTAGATCCACAATGAAGTTTGAGTTCATTGCATTGGAATTAGCTAGCAGTAACATTGAGTGGTTGAAAACATCATAGCATAAATTTGTGGGCACAACTCTAATTTTATTTTGTGCCAATATATTGTGATTGCCAATGGCAATAGCTATAGCTAAAAACAAAATCTTATAATGAGAGATGGAATTATTTCCATCTATTATGTGAGGTCAGAAGTGAATTCGGCCGATCCTCTGACAAAACCTCTTATGAGAGGAAAATTATTTGAAACTTCGAGGGGAATAAGACTAAGAGCCATCTTGAATAATCTACAGCGACAGGAACCAAACTTATGTGATTGGAGATCCCATGAAGTAAGTTCATATGGGTAATAACAAGTCGTTGTGATTATCTGGACCACAGTCCATTTATATCCCATTCCTATGATGTGTGTTGTGCTCATTAATGCATATTTAAATGAGGGTTGAGTTATTCTCTTAATAGTTTCATAGCCCTTATAGGGTGGTGTATTGCATGCAGAATACACTTGATGATACTACCTATATGAGTGTGGAGTGGGGCTGCTCCTATGAGAATTTGGCTAATTCTCTAGAGCACTCATGAGCTACAGGCATGCGCATGGCCTATGGGCGCAAAACCGCGTTGAACAATGGCATACTTAGTCCAATGTGACTGTTGGGACCACTGTTTCACGATAGGAATATTTGGTTCATAGAAGCTTAAAGCTTCACCAATCGTTCCGTGGATCATGTCTTCTCAGTCAATGACTAGTTCATAGTGGTAACACACACTAGTTTGAGACATTGGACTACTTAGTGGTATATATGGATAGACTTTTACAATATGTGGGGGATTGTTGAACAATTCTCAAATTGGGGTATTGTACAAGTCAATCACCGAGTCAAGGGGACAAATGAGTTTGAGGTCTGTTGAGAGATTCACGGATCTGAGGGCAGAAGTCTTCCTTCTTTTAAGGAACTGAAGGTTTCCCTTTGCCTATATATAGGAGAACACTTTCACTCTCTGAGTACCACCGATTTACCACTCCCACTGCCATTGATTCCTGTCTCTGCCACCTCCGGCAGATAACCCGTTGAAGCCTGGAGAACACGGCACTCTCGCCGGATAAGTTCTTTAGTCCAGTGCAATTTTGCACGCCTCGGGATCCTTGTCTCCTTCTCTTCTCTTTTCCTTGTAGCTTTCGATGTCTGCTTTTGTGGGGGTCTCCAATTTTTCCAACATTTAATTGGTATGAAATTTATCCAGACAGTAATTACATAAATTGAACCATGAGCTTTCTGTAGTTTGATGTCATGGTGTTTTCTTGTTTTAGAAAACTACAATCAAACGGCCATGTTTACTGATGATTGGATTCATTATAGAAATTAAGCTTCTACAGAAATTAAGCCTTATGTTTATGCTAAAACCTCTATAGATCTTATTTCCTTGTCTTAAACTCCTATGGCTATCTGAAATAAAATATGTATTACAATGTGATGATTATTTTCGTGCCAATTATGCACTTGTACTTATTCCTTAGTGCAAGATGTGTGATGTTGGAATCACCAGATTTCTTGCCTGTGGTCATTTTCTTTCGCTCCATCTAATTATTTGTGATTTAATTCAGGCATCTATATGTTTAGTTGGGGACAACACTGCATATCAACGATTTGTCTTTGGTGACGATGTGGTTATCATGGCGTAAGTGATAAAATCATTATGTCTATGTTATCGTGGTGAAATCTTTAGTTTATCGCTCTGCCCTTTGTATGGCGAAGATGGGTGTGGCTTCAAAGATACCTATCCTGATGACATACATGCTCCTGTTTTGAGGGTTTGTTTCTGCATCTCTCTGTCATCTCTTATTTTCCTGAAATTTAGAAGTGAGTATACATATTTTGTAATTGCTTGGCGCAGGGATTCATTGAGAAAACAAGCAAGTGAATGCAGAATGGTTGCCTTCTATGTTGTTTTCGTGCTATGCATTTGTACATGAATGATCTCATATGCCCTTTCTTTTAAATCTTTAGTGGAACTTGGTGATAGTAAAAGTTTAGTACATGATCTAATGAGTTATTTTGGCAAATGTTATCAACAACTCATAGCAAACAAGCATTGTTCATGTTTGTCTACCTTTGAGAAATTGAGCTTGACAAACCTATTCATTCTTTGTTTTTCTTATCGTTGTTAACTACATTTCATTTCCAATTAGACTTTACAAATCTATTATAAAATCCATTCGTCGGCCCGCGCGGCGTACGATTTCTAGTATATATATATATATATATATATATATATATAAGTGTGTCAAATTGAAAGTGAATAATAATAAAAAATTAGAGAGTATTAAAAACATAAAATATGTATAAAAAATAAAGAGTCGAGTGCTCGACAAGTATCATATCTCCCTACCCGAGCTCAATTGAATACTGATAACTCAACTCATTAATCACCCCTTTTCTCTGCACTAGTATTTTTTGCACGCGCGTTGTGCACGGGCAGAAGTTTTTTTTCCCCTTCTTTAAATAAAATCAATAATTTGTTTTCTATCATTATATGGTGCAAAATATTGCTCAAATGTTCAATTTACTAGACAACTTATCGCCCATAGTGTAAGCTCTAGTTGTTTTATTTTTTTTTTATTTTTGTAGAGATTGTTAAATGGACGTTTTAGAATTACTAAATAAAAAGGTCTTTGTTTGCCCAAATTCGCTAACCTCGAGTAATTACTAAAAAAATTGGCAGCCGCAAGAAGTGTGGTAACTTCCAGCCTAAGTTTAAAAATTGACACAAAGCACATGCATAAAATTGGTCTTTGTTTGCCAAATCGGCGAATCTCCAGTAATAAGTAAAAGAATCAAAGGTGGCAGCCGCGAGAAATGTGGTAACTTCTAGCCTGATTTCAAAAATCGGCACAAAGCACATGCATAGTGTTGTGGTCGGGAAATTTATCAGACAAATGAAAGAATAAATAAATAAATAAATAATGAATACACACAGTACGTAATATAAACCTTCGGATACATTTAGAATCAACATCTTTATTGCAGTGCAATGCCAAGGATGAGAATGACAATCTATACTATAATAGAGACAAATAACATAATGCATATAATACAGGTATGCATAGAAAAATAAAAAAATGGAACCAGAAACACACTCAAGTAAAGAAATACAAAGTGTAAAAGACAAAACAATAATGAATACGCACTTAAAAATAAATAAATAAGGAAGAAAAAGCTAAAGAATGACTGCCTCAACTCAATCGAAGTTGGATTTTGTTTCTTTAATGGATTGTTCAGCAGTTACTAACTTTCCTGCTACCGTACACTCTGAAGTCTGTTTCTCTTTTTCAAAAAAAAAAAAAAACAAATCAATAGTTCCCCTCTGTCCTCAAGTTTCAGTTCAATCACAAATTACAGGAACAAAATAAGGATAATTAGCAAAGGTCAAAGCATGGTAAAAAAATGTGAAACACGTATCAACTCCGGATCATTCGATAAGAGTATTTGGATTCATCCTATAATGTGAATGCATCAGATGAATCATCAGGGAAGTGAGGTTAGCCTCTTGAAATATTTTTAGTTAGGGATTTTTATGGATAAATTATATTTATATCCTAAATGAAATATATATATATATATATATTTGGCTTAACAGCCTATTCAGGCTAGAAGGGCGGGTTACAATAACATCATAAGTAGAGCTGTCGAAACGGTCCAGCGGGAGAAATGGGCCGGCCCACACGCGGGCCCAAGATAAATTGATGACAGAACCCCTTTATCTTTTCATGTCACACATGACACATCCAATCTCTATACAAATTGCAAACATATAAACCAAGTAAATATCGAGCATCAAACAACTGATGGTATCTAATCTATCACACAATATTACTACTGCATTCATAAAATATTTAACACTTCAAGTACATCTGCTGCACAAACTTTGCATGGATCAATGCTTTCAAAATTTTCCGCAGTGCCAAAAAGTGATTGAGAAATCACAAACAATTCATAATACAAGAATAAGGCAACTCGTTATTCATAATACAAGAATAATACAACTTTGCATTGTAATTTCCATTGTTCACGAAATCTTTTATATGCCTGCTTTTTTCGGGCGGGCATATCCTGAGTACTCTGTTTTCATACACATTGAGGCGGATGCTTCTCCCCGACTTAGATTTGCTTTCGCCCGTTATTCCTTTTCTGTGTGTTTAACTGTCTTCTTCTGAAAATTTTCACTTTGGTGGTATTATATATGTCTTGGCTACTGGGGAAGAAAGCGACATCTTAGTTAAAAAAAAAAAAGGCTGCCCCTCTTTCCACCCATGTTCATTGCGGCTCAGATTTCTTAGCATCATTTCTCTGAGCTCCTAGGATATGCATTTTTCATTTTAATCAAAATTTTGCCAATATAATTGTTTTCTCTTCTTATTAGAATAAGAGTTCATGGTTTTGTACTTCAATCAATCGATTTGGGGTTTCTAGGAGGTTATGTGGAGTAGGTTTTGATGGGGGGGCATTACTTCCGAAACACAATTATTGCTTCTATTTATGAGGTCATTATGATTCAATTCCTTATTCAACAATTAATATTTTCACATTTACAATTTTGATGTTTCTGGAAGAGTCGAATGGCTTGCCTATGGAGGTTGTAGATTTTCTATTGCTGAATTTGTTTAATAGGTCGCTATCAAATAGCAATAATCATAAGTGACCATATGCTCTCTGTTTAACTTTGGTGATCATCTTAGATTTAAGATAATGAAGGTGAATCAATTAGTTCCATTATGTAATGTAATGACCATTTTATCATATACCTTTTCTCCAACCCATGTTTGGTTTGAGTCAATATGAATGCTCCTCTTTCCATGTCATTTCAATTTACTAACATTGATGTATTTAACCACAATCATCTTTTGTCTCGGGGTGCCGACTAAATACCTAATGTTTTGATGTAAAACCGATTAGTTACAAATTTTTATTTCGTAAGTGGATGAATTGTTCCAGGTTTGAATTTGGGACTGCCTCGCCTTTGAATGTGGAATTGCTCCGGATCCCTAATATCTCTCGATGTCCTGAAGAGGAATATGGAAGCATGAATATCTTTGATGTTTTATCAATTCATCTTGCCAACATAAGTGTGTCCTTTTGTTGAAATTATTTCGTTTACCTGTTTGATTTTCCTTTTTCCACAGATAGAGAAGTGACTTTTATATGTGATGGCTTCCACCTTAGACTGACCACATAGTGTTTGGAATAATAGGTAGGAATTTGATGTGGTTTGCATGTTAATATTTAGAAAATTAAGGGCTTTAGGTTCCGGTCATTTCTCCCATGTTAGTTTGGTCGGAATAACTGAATTGTTGGAAATGTTCTTGATTACCTTCACTAAGGGTTTTGACAAAGATTTAGATTTTTTATTGCCTTATTATATTGATAAGTGAATATACGACTTGATCTGATGGTTGGAAATAGAAATTGCATTGTCTTACATAGAGATGATGGGAATTGGATAGTGGAGCTTCAAGATACATTGGGTTAGCAAAAGTAACGGAAATTAGGGGACATTCCGTCAGCCTTTGAATATGTAGGAGTTGTGCATTAATTAATACAGGTAGTGTTGCTTCAGGTAATTGAAAACAACGTCTGTCTGTTATGCTTAATATCGTTAGTTTGATCTGTATCTGTATTAATTTTACCCCTTGATTCAAAAAGAATGCGTTCTCCGGCTTGAAATTCCTTTTTTTCTATGTGTGTTAAGCTGTATGTGAGTAATTTACATAGCCGAATTGCTATCCTTTGATGTTTGATGGTGTTGAGTGGCAGGTCGTGTATTATCTCCTAAGAATACAGTCTTTTACTGCGCTTTCTATCCAAGTTCATGGGATGTATCATGTAGGTTTGTTCTTGCTGAAAGGAAGTTCTTAGAAATTAGTGCTCATGGAATGGAGTTCTTGAGGACATGATCGATGTAAAGGAGTTCATAAGCATCTCAAATTATATGAACATATATCCATTGTTCTATATGTCATCTCTGACCAATATTTGGTCTTGCTTGGATTTTTTTTATATTGCATTCAGTGACATTTTGCTTTCAGTTTTAGAATATTTGTGCAGTTGGCTCATTTGTTTTATGTATGATATTTATTTGTTCATTAATTTCTGGTTCCTAAGTTATTTTACCTTTGTGAGATCCTAACCAATGAAAACTCAATTGACTTTGAAACCACATTATTTGGGGAAAAAGATTGGAATAAAATAACCTATTTACATTGGAAAGTAAAATTGTGTTGCACTCTAACCAGAGTTTTGTTAGCCTTTCTTACTTAGATTCGCATACGACTTGTTTTATTTTGATATTCTTGCACATTAACTAACTGTCAGAACTTATATATTTTGTAACCTTTTAAAAAGTCTAACAGCAGGCCATCCAAAGGTCAGATTCCTTGCTTTGGTTAAAACCCCATTACAACTTTTAATTGCTCATCACATCAAGCTGATGCCTCTTTCTACAAGAGGTCATTCACATGCAAATATAGTACTAATGGATGAATGAATCAATCGGCAGCTGGAAGCTGACTTGAATTTTTATCTAATATCTTCAATCTTAGGTACAATAAGTTGTCCTATTTTTGAAGAACTAAGGTATAGCTATAACTTTATATTTGAACTTCACCGGAAGGTTTGGTGTATTATATTGGATGGATGGATGTTTAGATCTACTCTTTATTTTACTTTATTTATTTATTATTTTTTTTTGGTTGCTAACTTTTGTATAGTTCCTTTCTCAAAGTAGGCACATGTTGTATCTGGAAGCTCCCACTGATTTCTTTAGCAAAAGATTTGTTGTTTATAAAGATATGAAATATAGGCAAAATGACTTGATAGGACTTCTAATCGCAAACGCTTTCCGTATACTTTATTTCGACCCTATAATGCCTTGGGTTACACGAAATAAGTATTGAAGATAAGAAGAAGCCACACTCAAAGATCAAGGCAATAATCTTGAGCAACAATGTTGAAGCTTTGTGTATTGAAAAATGTATTGAAGATGTAGAGAGAAGGAACACATAAGTCTGTCATATGAAACTTTATAAGCTCATCATATGGCTCTTTATAAGTTCGTCATATGAAACTCAGAAGTATATCATATGGAACTCAAAAGTTTCTCATATTTCCTCGTCTGTCAAAGACTAATATTTATACTGAAGGGAAAGTTACATATGAACGGTTACAACCATTCATATCATAACCGATCATGCCATAACCGACCATATCATTTGAATTTCAAATTTGAAATCTGCTGATAAGGTTTTTCACAGTTGATTAATCCTGTCATAATGGATTAATAACGTACAGCTGATAAGGTTACAGGTTTACTGCTAATTAATCATGTCATAACGTACACAATTAACCAGATTTATTTCCCTTCTTCTTGACATTGGATAAGCTCATCCGGGCACGTACTCCACGCGATCCTTCCCGGACTCGTCTTAACTTCAATATCCATTAGTCTTTAAGTAGAACCCCCATTGCTCCAAAATGTCTAACAATCCTCCCCCATTTTGGTGCAATGCTTGGTTTACTCAAACAACAAAACACACTCAAACACTTTAAACAAACGCATAAGTGAAAATATCGAAACGATTGAATTTTCACATTAGTACAATACAACGCATACATTCGAGAATTCAGGTATCGCTAACGATTGAACCTGTCAACTCATATGAATACAAGCTTGCACAGTACACGACTGTTTACAAATCCTCAACATTATACTTGACACTATTCAGCCCTGTGTCCCTATCTTTTCACTAGTACATCAACACCAAAGTCCCAAATGTCTTGAAGCGGCAAAACTTCGTACTAGCATAGGTGATCCCTTTAAATCTTGCTCCTGCTATGCAATTTTTCAAAGGAACCATTAAGAGAATTAACCTCATCCTAATTTATCAGGAGAGTTGAACGCATACCTTGGGATGTAAAATTTTAATCTGCGTTCCAATCAATGAAAATGAGCTTTTCCACATTGAATTAGCTCCTGATATTACACCAGGAGGGAATTGGGTGTCTCATCCTCAACTGATTTATGTGGACTTTAAACCCATCCCTATTGAAGCCTTGTGCACAAGTTCTTTAGCCAACCCTTTTGTCAAGTGGTCTGCTAAATTCTGTTCTGATCGTATGTATTCTACCGAAATCACTCCATTTTTAATGAGTTCACGAATCATACTATGTCTCACTCCTATATGCCGAGACTTGCCATTATAGTTTTCACTATAGGCCTTAGCCATAGTTGCTGAACTGTCACAGCGAATTGATATAGATGAGACAGGTTTCGGCCATAATGGAATCTCATAGACCAAGTTATGAAGCCACTCTGCTTCCTTGCCAGCTGCAGCTAAAGCTATAAATTCGGATTCCATTGTCGAGCTAGTTATACAAGTTTGCTTTTTAGATGCCCAACAAATAGCACCCCCTCCAAGCAAAAATACCCATCCAGTATTAGACGAGTGATCCTCCATATGACTTATCCAACTAGCATCCGAGTATCCTTCAATAACAGAAGGAAACCCACTGTATGATAAGCCATATTTAATTGTCGACTTCAAGTACTTAAACACTCTTCTGAGTGCCTGCCAGTGGTGTGCACTTGGCCGACTTGTATATCGACTAAGTCTTCCAACAGCATAAGCTATATCTGGTCTAGTACCAGTCATTGCATACATCAACGATCCAATTGCTCTTGAGTATTCAAGTTGACTCACTGATTCACCAGTATTTGGTAAAAGCTTTGTACTTGGATCAAAAGGTGTATTCACTGGACTACAATTCTCCATGTTGAATCTCTTGAGAATTTTATCAACATAATGAGATTGAGTAATTGTAATTCCTGTGGATTCTCGTTTAATTTTAATTCCAAGAATTACATCCGCTTCTCCCATGTCCTTCATTTCAAATTTAGAAGAGAGAAATCTTTTTGTTTCATCAACTTGACTTTGATCTGTCCCAAAGATCAGTAAGTCATCTACATACAAGCATATTATAACACCTTTACCAGCTTTAAATCTACTGTATATACACTTGTCTGACTGGTTTAAAATAAAACCATTAGACAAAACAATTTCATCAAATTTTTGATGCCATTGTTTAGGAGCCTGTTTTAAACCATATAAGGATTTAATGAGTTTACATACCTTATGTTCATTTCCTGGCTCGATGAAGCCTTCAGGTTGCTTCATATACACTTCTTCCAGTAAGTCTCCATTTAGGAATGCTGTTTTCACATCCATTTGATGGATTATCAAGTTGTTGATGGCTGCCAATGCGATTAACAATCTAATGGTAGCAATCCTTGCAACTGGAGCATATGTATCAAAGTAATCGATACCTTCCTTTTGTCTAAAACCTTGAATTACCAATCGAGCTTTGAACTTATCGATTGTGCCATCTGATTTCATTTTCCTTTTGAATATCCATCTACACCCTAAAGGTTTACAACCTGGAGGTAGATCAGACAGCACCCAGGTGCCATTTTCCATGATAGAATGAATTTCATCATGGATAGCCTCCTTCCAAAAGGCTACATCCCGGGACTCCATAGCTTCTTTAAAAGTTTTTGGATCTTCCTCAATATTATAACAAAAGAATATAATGCATCAATCTTTTCCCCTGAACTTTCAACTAAAAAGAGTTGAAATTCTGGTCCAAAAGATTTAGGCTTCCTGATCCTTTTACTTCTACGAGGAATAACAGGTAACTGCTCCACTTCATTGTCCAGATTCATTTCTCGGTCTGGATCAACACTATCCGTTAATGTAATATCCATTGGTTGATGAAAATCGTCCTCGCGTTCATCATGCCTAATGGATTCTACATTGGTAACAGGTCTAGGAATAGAGGTGAATCTATCCTCATCGAATATTGCATCCCGAGATTCGATAATAGAATGAATTGGAACAAAATCATTAGGCTCTATAACATAGAACCTATATGCTTTGGAGTGATTTGCATATCCAATGAATATGCAACTTATTCCACTCTCCCCTAGCTTTTTCCTTTTAGGCTCTGGAACACGCACTACTGCCCTACATCCCCAAACACGTAGATATGATAAATAGGGACGTTTCTTGAACCAAAGTTCATAAGGCGTAAACTTGTTCCTTTTATTAGGTACCCGATTTAGGATATAACAGGCTGTTAACATTGCCTCTCCCCAAAATCCATGACTTAATCCAGCATAAGACATCATTGAATTTACCATTTCCTTCAATGTGCGATTTTTTCTTTCGGCAACACCATTTTGTTGAGGTGTGTAGGGAGCCGTTGTTTCATGTATAATTCCCACAGATTGAAAATATGCAGGGTCATAGAATTCCCCTCCCCTATCTGTACGTAGGATTTTAATCCTAGCATTGAGTTGTAGCTCAACTTCAGCCTTAAAAATTTTAAATTTGTCCAAGGCTTCATTCTTCGAATGCAACAGGTACACATAGCAGTATCTTGTTGCATCGTCAATAAAAGTAACAATATACTTTTTATTTCCCAGAGAAGGAGTTGAATGGAAGTCACACAAATCACTATGAATTAATTCAAGTGTTTCCGACTTCCTGTTAATTCCCTTAAAAGGTTGTCGAGTTATTTTAGTCAACATACAAGTTTTGCACTTGTCGTGGACCATGTCAAATGCTGGAATTAGTTCCGATTTTGACATATCTTTCATTCTCTTGTAATGGACATGTCCAAGACGTGCATGCCACAATAAAGATTCATGATTTGATATTGAAACAGTGTACAAAGATTTCAAATCACTTGGAATATTAGTAATATTCAACTTAAACATTCCATTACAATAATAGCCAAATCCAATAAAACATCCATGTTTCGAGAGGACATACTTGTCCGATTCGAAAACCTGTTTGTAGCCAAACTTATTTAACACTGAACCCGAAACAAGGTTTTTACGTAACGTAGGAACAAACAGGACATCACATAATGTAATACTTCTACTAGAACTAAATTCCAGTACAACTTTCCCACGTCCTTTTATTGGAGTATAATGATGATCACCCATGTAGAGCACAGATCCATCATTTATTGATTGCAATTCTTTAAACCAGAATTCATCTTTGCATACGTGGGTAGTGGCTCCGGAATCAATCCACCAAGCATAAACATCATCCTGCACATAATCAGAATTAGAAATCACAGTAATTGAATTTCTAATATCTTTAGCTTCAACCAAGTCCATACCTTGGTTTTGGGAATTGTCTTTCGACCCCTTTACAGTCCCACTTGTGCTAGCACCTCCTTTTCCATTTCCCTTTCCAACACGACAATCGCGTTTGAAATGGCCTGGTTTGCCACAATTCCAGCAACCAACTTTTGGCTTCTTGTTCTGGCCTTTGTTAGAAGCCCCAAACTTACGTTTCTTATTCTCATTTGGCTTAAAAGTTTTGTTATTCTTTTTCTCTTCCACCATGTTAATTGAAGATTCAGCAATCTCCTTCCCCTTGCTTTCCTCTTGAGCCCTTAGAGACTCTTCAATCCGCAAGTGACTGCCAAGTTCCACCATTGACAATTCTTCCTTTTTATGCTTGAGAGTACGTTTAAACTCTTTCCAAGCAGGAGGGAGTTTGTCAATAACACTTGAGACAGCAATAGCCTCATCCATTTTCAACCCATGTTGAGCAAATTGGCCCAGGATCCGAACCAATTCATTATACTGTTCCATTACAGGACGTGTATCAGTCATTTTGTAATTATTGAAATCACTTACAAGGAATTTCTTGCTAGAAGCATCTTCCGCCATGTATTTGGCTTCCAGTGCCTCCCACAGGTCCTTTGAAGACTCAACGTTCTGGTAAACATCAAAGAGGGGATCCGACATAGAGTTCAAGATGTGCCCACGACATATGTAGTCGTCATTCTCCCATTTAAGCCTGATTCTTGCAGCCTCCAGTGTCTCATTTTCAGCTTCTTCAGGCGGCTCTGGGCATGGGGTGCTCAACACATACACAACCTTGAGTGATGTCAAGAGGAAGTGCATCTTTTTCTGCCAACGCCTGAAATCAACACCTTCAAATTTTGACAGCTTTCCAAACTTAGATGCCATATCAGTGATTGTCATTTCTGCCATTGCACAAATAAAGTATACGAATGTTGTTTATAAAGATATGAAATATAGGCAAAATGACTTGATAGGACTTCTAATCGCAAACGCTTTCCGTATACTTTATTTCGACCCTATAATGCCTTGGGTTACACGAAATAAGTATTGAAGATAAGAAGAAGCCACACTCAAAGATCAAGGCAATAATCTTGAGCAACAATGTTGAAGCTTTGTGTATTGAAAAATGTATTGAAGATGTAGAGAGAAGGAACACATAAGTCTGTCATATGAAACTTTATAAGCTCATCATATGGCTCTTTATAAGTTCGTCATATGAAACTCAGAAGTATATCATATGGAACTCAAAAGTTTCTCATATTTCCTCGTCTGTCAAAGACTAATATTTATACTGAAGGGAAAGTTACATATGAACGGTTACAACCATTCATATCATAACCGATCATGCCATAACCGACCATATCATTTGAATTTCAAATTTGAAATCTGCTGATAAGGTTTTTCACAGTTGATTAATCCTGTCATAATGGATTAATAACGTACAGCTGATAAGGTTACAGGTTTACTGCTAATTAATCATGTCATAACGTACACAATTAACCAGATTTATTTCCCTTCTTCTTGACATTGGATAAGCTCATCCGGGCACGTACTCCACGCGATCCTTCCCGGACTCGTCTTAACTTCAATATCCATTAGTCTTTAAGTAGAACCCCCATTGCTCCAAAATGTCTAACAAGATTTCCCACCTTAGCAATCCCTCGATGTTAGGGAAAGCATCATGAACATAAGAAATGTGCTCTTGTATTGTTTTCTTTTTTTGTTTTTTGTTTTTGTTTTTTTTTTGTCGAATTCCTATTCTTCCTATTTGAGCTTTATTACAAGGAAATTATCATTTGAATATAATTTGAGGTTGGCGTCTATAATATAAAAGATAGGGTTTGTATTACTGGAGCAGGGATTTTCCAAATTCTTCCTGTTTGCATAGCTAGGTTTAGCATGCAGTGCTTCTGGATTGTTTTTTTACCAGGTAAGATAAACTTGGCCAGTGCTTAATGTTTCTTCAATAGTAGGCATGCTATTTAAACCCTTGTGCACATTACAAAAAACCAATAATACCTTTGCTTCTCTTTAATGGTATGTTTAACTATACAGACATGTGGTTTAAACCAGGTAATATGCTTGTATAATGTGAACCATTGCCTTAAGCTCCTGTGGCACACCTGGTGCTGCTGCTTCTTTGCATCCTAAGGATATGCTAGAAGTTATCAATGATTTGTTGTCTTTGTGGTTGTTGATGATTTAAATATATATATATATATATATCTGTTATAAGTGTTTGGTATGTCTGGATTTTGTAGTAAGTTTATCTAAAATAAAATAACCTTTGTCGAGTGGTGAAGCTGGAGTCATCAACTTTCTTGAAGAGAATATAATGGGATTAATAAGCAAATGCGACAATATTTGTACTTGAATTCTTGGACTAGAGAATTACTTTCCTTTTGATTATTATTGACTGTAAGCTCTTTTATAGCGAATTCATATCCTTTACCTCTCATATATAAATAATTTATTTTCAGGATCCTTTGTTCAGTCTGAAGGTTTGGCCATTTCGGCAACCCCGAGCAATTGGCTTAGCATACATTACCGATCGTCGTCCCGGGTGCAGTCCATCCCTCAGACTTTCCAAGGGCTGGCCAGCATTCGCTCATGAAGTCAGCCTTGTGAAGAATCAAACCTTGAAGCCAAGCAGATCTCATCACCTCCCACTTCTATCACACTTAGAAATGTTCATTGCCTTTGTTGTCTTACATGTACAACCAGTGGAGTGGGGCATTAATTCAAATCATGCATTGTTTTACAATGGATCTTCTAGGAGTTATCTAATGCTTTAATGGAAGCCTGTGTACCTGCATTTGACGTTGCAACAATGACTATTAAAAGCTCATATTCATGCTATCACGCGCGGTGTAGCGGGCACATGACGGGTACTAGTATCTATATATATATATATATATCTCTAATATATATATGTGAGTTGTTAATGAATAGTACTATTCCTGGAATAGTACTATTTGCATTCACTGAAATTACAATTGATGCCACCGCGTTATTATGCTCTTTCTTCCAATATTCCTGCCTTCTCTTCATTTGAAAATCCCATTTTCGTTTGAACCTCGTCCGTCGAACGAACGTCCTGCGTCGCCGCCGCTTTCGATTTCGTCGCCGCCCGTTCGCACAACTCCGGCCCGCGCTTTCAGCCTTCAATTTCGGAATTGCAAAGCCCGCTGTGCCTCCGCTCTGGTTCGTCCGTTTGCGCCGCCATTGCCCTAGAAACCGACGACGTCCGTCACAGCTCCCATCGGGTATTTCTTCTTATTTTCCCTTTTCGTTCTTCGATGGCTAGACTTTTTATTTCTCATTACGCACTTATCTCCCGCAAATTGAAATGGCTGCTTTCTTTCGTTGCGCTTCGATGTGGATCGGGTTTAGGGTTGCCCGCGTTCGTGACAGCTCCCCATCGGGTATTTCTTCTTATTTTCCCTTTTTTGTTCTTCGATAGCTACACTTTTTATTTCTCCCTATGCACTTACGGTCTTCAGTTGTTTTCAGTTGTGGCGCCGAAATTTTAATGTTGTCCCGCCTTCGATGTGCTTCACGCTCTACAGATTCCGTGCGAAGGGTTTGCTTTTTTAGAAATTATTTTTGAATAGTTTAGATTCTGTGTACACATGCTTCAGTGGAGGTGCTGTTTTCTTAATACAAGGACTTTTGTTGAGGTTTTTTGATATTGTTTATAGTTCAGGTATTTGTTGCACTGATTTAATTTGCACCATCCTCTCATTTTAACAGGGACCATTGGGAGTTTTTGGATTTCATTCCTCTAACACCATTTTTTTTAGATTTTTATTTTTAATTCGTAGATCGGTGCAGGCCCCTTCAAATTGCGGCGAATGAACTTCACTGTGCTGGGACGCAACGGGCGATGGCTCCCCTCATGTATTGCTTGTTATTTTATGATATAGGTTCTAATTCTAATTCTAACAGGTGCTATTTGAAGTTTTGGGATTTCATTCCTCTAACATCAATTTTTCCCCCTTGGGTTGCGTGTTTTGTTTCGTCTCTGACCTGATGAAAATATTGCAATAGTCATTTAGGAATTATGTTCCTCACTAATTTTTTCCAGATCTCCAGCCATTTCGATCGTTTCTCACATACACTGTTTATGCCTTTTGTGTGTTTGTCGAAATGCCTAGCTCATTCTTCTTAACATATTGTCCTACAATAAAAATTGCATATGCATTATGTCACTTGGATTTATTATCTATATAAATATCGTGGTTGTGTTGATAGACGAATTAGAATGAGAACAAATGATGAGACCAAAAACCAATTATAATGCGTTTCAGATTTTAATGAGACACTGCAATAACTTATGCAACATGCCTATATGTTCCTCTTCGATCTGAATGCATTCATATGTCTGTAATCTTTTTTAAATCGTAGGTCATATATCCACAAGGGCATCCGGTTTAGAAAGTTGGAAAATGGCGCCAAAATGAAGCTTGGGCAGGTAGTTTAGCACTAAAACCCTCCGAACATTTATGTTGCTTACTTTTGATGGACTTGGTCATCATCAACAATAAATTTAATCTTCTTTCAGACATCTGAATATTCATTCATTGTTCGATTATTTCCCTTGAATTTGCTTTCATACTCTACTCTTATCATCAGTTTTGTTGAATCGATTACCTTTATATGTTATGTCGTGTATTTGTTCTTTTGATCATATATTTTGGATGTTCCTTTCCCTATGTTCTCTTTTTGTCTTCTACTGGTATTATTCTTAGCTTTTTTCCTGCATATTAAGTGTTATGAACAATATTTATTCCTTATGTTCATGAAAATTGAGGTACATAGGGTATACAATAATTTTCCTTTTTCCACTTCCTTTTTAATAAAATCTCTGTTGAAATCTTGGAAGGATTTCCCAAATCCCAACTAAAGTCATTTTCCTTTTGATAGGCATTACATGATTTGTGCTTCCCTACCCATTACAGTTGTTCAAATCAAATAAGATTCTGACACTGAAACTCTCTTTGATTAACTATTTTGTATAACTTAGTTGTACCACTCACTCTTGAATTATGAAGTCGATTGATTTTCCTCAATATGAGTGATCAGCAATCATGTAATGCCTATCAAAACAATCTTTTTAGTGCCTATAAAGCTCTTTAAAATTCTCATGGAGGGATAGCCTAACTATTGAAAAATTTGATGCTTCACTTCTTTGTTATACTCTTTATAAGGTGACTGTCTTTTCACTATATTTAGGTGTTGATTTCTCTCGCCAAAAGTTGTGAATTAATTGTTTAATTTCTTTGTAGATAGGTGTGAAAGCAATTGGAAATGATATGACTCCAGTCTGAGCTGACATCCCCCGTAAGGATTTTCTCTTCGGGTTCATTTCGGCTTGCGATCCAATTATTGTTTTCCTCTCTTTTTGCGTGTGAGTGTACTCAGTGCAGTGTGTTTTATATGATCCATTATGTAATCTGAAGTATCGTAGTCTTCCGTTCACTTTGGTTCTCGTCGAGAAAAGAAGAGCTTATTAATGTATTTTGGGATCATATATCGTGAGAGTTTGTTCTGATATTTACTTTGCAGTTTGGAAATTTGAGTTGCAACGGTTTGAAAATAGTCTTGCTAGCACTATAATTTTCTTGAATTTGATGTATACACTAATTACCTTTGCCGTTGTTCTTAAATTTGCTTGAATTTGATTATTCACTCATGTATAGGTTTATTTCATTATCGTTTTCGTATGATTTATCCACAGAGATTTAATATATTTTTCTTTTACCATTTTCTCTAAAAAATTAGCTTTACAAAGTGGGTGAATTGTTTGAAGACTTTCCAGAACCCATATCGAAGACAAATACAGACCATAATTCTGAAAATGAAAAGAGGGTTCAATCGTTCACAATGGTTTGTATTGTGATATGATCCAGTGTAATTTTAAATTTGATTAAGATTGTGTAGATTACCTAATATTTTAGGGTTTTATAGGTTAGCAAACCACGGTAGATGCACACCTGCCTCCATGGATAAAAGAAGTCCAGACAAGTAGATCGGGGCATAGAGTTAGAAAGGATCTCGTAATTAGATCTTGTACCTTGGTTGATACTCCAACGCAAAAAAAGAAAAAAAAAATTTGTGGATTCTTTGTGTTACTTTTGACTCTTATAATGTGGAATCTTTTCAAAATTCCAAGACTCTGATTTAAATATTTATTTGTATTGTTTACTTTGCAGATGAAAATCCAAAAGGACGGTATACTGGAGGTAAACCTAAGTAAAGATTCCTCTGTTGAGCTATAAGAGAATAGAGCTTCAATCTGTTGATGTCATTCCTTCTACTGCCGCCTATATTATGGAAGACTGTGACAAACAAATTCCAAAATTGAAGATTGCTATACTTGTTGTTTGAACAAGGGGAGATGTTCAATCGTTCCTTGTCGTAGCAATGAGGCTACATGTAATATATTTTTTCTTGGCCATTACCCATCTAAACTTATATGAATCTTTTACTTACTAATTGCAACAGTTCTATTGCTAATCATTAAAATGTTGGAGGATAAAATATGGAGGAAGGGATATTTTGGTGTGTAAATATTTGTGGACGTATGGTTTTATATTTGAGAGGTTAGAGGCTAAGTGTTAATATGGAACTTGAAAGGTTTGAAAGAAGAGAAGGATGCTTGAGAAAGTTTTATTACAACTCAACTCACTTGTTCTTCTTGGTGTGTTCTTACAAAATGATCCATGCCACCACCTATTTATACTAGGCATGGATAATTCTAGATAAATCTAGCAAATATTACATTACAATAATTCTTAAATATTTTCTTGATCATTCCTACACATCTCTAGAATTCTCTATCAATTTCTATCATATTCTCTTCCTCTTTATTCTTCTAGAATTTTCATACTATTATCTTAAAGTCTTCTTCTAGAATTATCTATTACAAAATTAAGTTTAACATTCTAACACCCCCTCTTAAACTTGATTTTGCATTCCAAGCGAGCTCCTGAGTCTTGCAAACACTTCATACTTGAGGGGTTTAGTGAAAATGTCGGCGACTTGATCTTTTGACTTCACATACTCCACTTGGACTTCTTTCTTCGCAATGCAGTCTCTAATGTAGTGGAACCGAGTGTCAATGTGCTTACTCCGATTATGAAATACTGGATTCTTTGCTAATGCAATCGCTGACTTATTGTCCACATAAATCCTTGTGGGCTCCTCTTGTGGCCATCCAAGCTCTTTTAATAAACTCCTTAGCCAGATAGCATGACAAACACTCGAAGTGGCAGCTACATACTCAGCTTCACACGTAGATAATGTCACAATTGGTTGCTTCTTTGACATCCAAGTGAATGCAGTACCTCCCATGAAGAATACGAACCCACTTGTACTCTTTCGATCATCATTGTCTCCAGCCCAATCGCTATCACTATAGCCAACAAGCTGATAATTATTAGTACTTGAATAAAGTAGGCCATAGTTGAGTGTACCTTTGAGATATCTGAGAATTCTTTTTGCTGCCTTCAAGTGTGTAGTGGTTGGATTTTCCATAAAGCGACTCACAAACCCTGTAGCATATAGAATATCTGGCCTTGTGCAGGTTAAGTACCTTAAGCTTCCAACCAAGCTCTTGAACATTGTTGGATCTATCTTTTCTCCTTCATCATGCTTGGATAATTTATTTCCACTGACCATTGGAGTGTTTGTTGGCTTGCAGTTCTCCATCTTGAACTTCTTAAGAATCTCCTTCGTATAGCCTTCTTGTGCAAGGAAGACTCCATGCTCAAGTTGCTTAACCTCCACACCGAGGTAGTACGCCATCAGCCCGATGTCAGTCATATCAAATTCTTTGGTCATAGCCTTCTTGAATTCTTCAAACAACTTTGGGTTGTTTCCGGTGAAGATAAGATCGTCTACATACAAACAAACAATTAAGATATCATCACCTTTAACTTTGACGTAAAGGGCATGCTCATGTGGGCATTTTGTGAAACCATTATCCTCCAAATACTTGTCAATTCTGCTGTTCCATGCCCTTGGTGCTTGCTTTAACCCGTATAGAGCTTTTTTCAACTTCAAGACTTTGTCTTCTTGCCCTTTCACCTCATAGCCTGGTGGCTGCTTGATGTAGATCTCTTTGTCAATCACTCCATTCAAGAAGGCTGACTTGACATCCATCTGGTAGATTTTCCATCTATTCTGGGCTGCAAGAGAAATTATTAGTCTTATAGTTTCAAGGCGAGCCACGGGAGCAAATACCTCATCATAGTCAATTCCGGCTCTTTGACTATATCCTTTAGCAACGAGCCTTGCTTTGTATCTCTCAATTTCTCCCTTAGAGTTCTTTTTTGCCTTAAACACCCATTTGACTCCAATTGCTTTGTGATTTCTTGGCAATGTTGCTAGCTCCCATGTATTATTCTTCTCTATGGATTTGATCTCCTCATCCATTGCCTTTCTCCACTTTTTGCTTTGTGCTGCCTCATCAAAGGTTAATGGTTCACAATCAGCAAATAAGCAGAAAAGTGTGAGATCTTCTAACCTTTCCGTGTCATCATAGATCTCATTGAGGCTCCTCATTCGTGATGTAGTTCTCTCATTCAAAAACGATGGTGGCGAGTCTCCAGCTTCTTGCGTTGGTGAAGCAGGTGGAGTCACTGGCTCTTCCTGAACTTCTTCTACTTGCTCAACTTCTTTTTGGTCTCCGAGTTGTGGAATAATGAAATTGTAATTATTGATGTTGGATCCAAAATCCCATGCTCCTTCCTCATCAAACTCCACATCTCGACTTATGACAGTTTTCTTTGTATCAGGATTAAATAACTTGTAGCCTTTAGAGTTAGAGTCATACCCGATGAATATGTATGGCTCACTCTTGTCGTCGAGCTTTCTTCTTGTCTCGTCTGCCACGTGAGCATATGCTTTGCTCCCGAATACTCTTAGATGAGCGATTCCGGGCTTTCTCCCACTCCATGCTTCTTGTGGAGTCTTTCCCCATACACTTCGAGTTGGAGATCGATTGGATAGGTACACCGCGCATGCCACTGCTTCTGCCCAAAATTCTTTTGGAAGATTCTTCGTCTTCAACATGCTGCGCGCCATCTCCACTATGGTTCTATTCTTCCTCTCTGCTACACCATTTTGTTGAGGAGATCTTGGAACAGTGAGAGGCCTCCGGATCCCGTTTGCTTCACAATACGCCATGAACTCATTGGATGTGAATTCACCACCTCGGTCGGTTCTCATGGATTTGATTTCTAGTCCGCTCTCCTTTTCAACGGCAGCTTTAAATTTCTTGAAGGCTTCAAATACTTCTGATTTATGCTTCAAGAAATACACCCAAGTTTTTCTAGAGAAATCATCAATGAAGAGCAGGAAATAATTGTTGTTACCTAGAGAACTTGGCTTGATCGGTCCACAAACATCGGCGTGGATTAACTCCAACGGCTTTTTAGCTCGCGAGGTTGACTCCTTTGGGAATGGCCTTCTAGCTTGCTTCCCAAGTATACATCCTTCGCATAGTTGGTCAGGATGCTTGATGGATGGTAATCCTCTCACCATTTCCTTCCTTGATAACAACTCTAATCCTCCAAAATTTAAGTGCCCAAACCGTAGATGCCATAACCAAGACTTATCCTTAACGCAAGCTTTAAGGCATTTTGCTACATCATTCCGAATATTTAGTAGAAACATCCTATTCTTCGACATTGGCACCTTCGCTATCAAATTATTTTCCTTATCTCTTATTGAAAGGTTATAATCCTTCAAGTGAATATCATAACCTTTCTCTAAGAGTTGTCCCAAACTCAATATATTATTTTTCATGTTGGGCACATAATAGACATTCGAGATGAAATCATGACCACCATTTTTTAAGCGAATCAAAATTTTTCCTTTTCCTTGAACTGGAATTTTTGATTCATCACCAAAGGAGACATTGCCACTTACCGATTCATCCAACTCCACGAACATGCTCCTTTTGCCGCACATGTGGTTGCTTGCTCCCGTATCGAGGTACCAAGTATCATCTTGCCTTTCATTTTCTCCTTTGTATGCCAAGAGCACACTTGCATTTTCTTCCTTCTTGCTCTCAACGAAGTTGGCCTTCTCTTGAACCTTTTGTTTTTCTTTCCAACACTCGGAAGCATAATGCCCAAATCTATTACAATTATAGCATTTTATAGAAGATTTATCATACCTCGACTTCGGGTTACTCCTTCCATGACCAAATTCTTTTCTTTCTCCACTATTTGCATAGCCCCCTCTTGCTTGTCCTCGTCCTCTTCCTCGTCCACGTCCACGTTCTCGACTTTGTCCACGACCTCTCCCAAAACGATCATCACTTGGGCCTTCATCATTCTGTTTTGGCCTCACTTGCAATTTTAATAATTGCTCAACTATGTCTTGCTTTCTTTTATGTTTTTCTTCATATGCTTGTAGTGACCCCATCAAGAGATCAATAGTCATCTCCTCCAAATTTTTAGTTTCTTCAATAGTCACCACAATATGCTCAAATTTGGGAGTTAGTGAACGCAATATCTTTTCCATTATTCTAACATCCTCCAATTTTTCACCATTTCTTTTCATTTGGTTTGATACCGTCAAAACTCTAGTAAAATAATCCGAAACGGACTCGGACTCTTTCATTTGTAGGGACTCAAATTCACCACGCAAAGTTTGGAGGCGTACCTTCTTAACTTGATCGGCTCCTTTGCATGATACTTGAAGCTTCTCCCATGCTTCCTTAGCGGTGGTTGCACTTGAGATCTTCTCAAAATCATCTTCTCCCAATGCTTGGTAGATGAGATAGAGAGCCTTCTTGTCCCTCTTCTTTACATCTCGTAGCCGATCCTTTTGTTGTTGGGATAGTGATGCCTCATCTTGTGGTTGTTCATAACCACTCTCTACAATCTCCCTAACATCATGAGCACCTAAAAGTGCCTTCATCTTGATACTCCAATTATCAAAGTTGATCTTATTAAGTAAAGGGACTTGGAAAGATTGTAGGTTGTTAGCCATCTTTCACAGGAGGAGGACCTTATGGCTCTGATACCACTTTGTTGGAGGATAAAATATGGAGGAAGGGATATTTTGGTGTGTAAATATTTGTGGACGTATGGTTTTATATTTGAGAGGTTAGAGGCTAAGTGTTAATATGGAACTTGAAAGGTTTGAAAGAAGAGAAGGATGCTTGAGAAAGTTTTATTACAACTCAACTCACTTGTTCTTCTTGGTGTGTTCTTACAAAATGATCCATGCCACCACCTATTTATACTAGGCATGGATAATTCTAGATAAATCTAGCAAATATTACATTACAATAATTCTTAAATATTTTCTTGATCATTCCTACACATCTCTAGAATTCTCTATCAATTTCTATCATATTCTCTTCCTCTTTATTCTTCTAGAATTTTCATACTATTATCTTAAAGTCTTCTTCTAGAATTATCTATTACAAAATTAAGTTTAACATTCAAACATAAAAACCAATAGTTAGAAGTTTTGAAAATTGATCCCTTATCAAAACTACAAGTTCAAACTTAGATCAAATTAAAAATCAAATTATATTCTTAAAATGCATTTATAGCTATTGGCTATTATGACAATTATGGTTTCTGAGGGTTCTTGTATTTATGTTGTTTTGGTCATTGAGCAAAATTGTTAATATCTAACTGCAATCTTTAATTTTCTTTCAGCAATATTATCATCGTGTAAGGTTGGCTACTCATTCAAACTTCAGTGGATTTGTGTAGTCAGCTGGGGTAGAGTTTTACCCACTTAAATGCATTGTGTTTTTTCCGTTCCAAGCTGCTCTTGGTATTTATGTTGTTTGTTATGGAAGTTGTGGCAAGTTCCATCTTAATTTTCTATTATGTAAGCTTTTGGGTCATTAACTAAAATGATGTGACTTTTGTTCCCAGGTTCCTTGGGTTCTGATGCGTGGTCCAGTAGTTGATGATGTGCATCAGAAACTTAATACATGGTTATATCATGTTCCCTTCCCCTTTCTTTCTGGCTTTTTGTCACATTTTTGGCTATTTTAATGTGGGGCTTTGAGCAGAATTAAATAATATCCATCGTACTCGTAGTAATTTATTTTCATGCAAATGTTAGTAATATGTTTATTCCTATTGCTCAGATAACTGCTTTTTGCCTCATCAGACTGATTGACCTCATGTTTGGTCTCTTACATCTTGCAGCTAATACTAATTTTATTTAGGTCACCAGGGTTTACAAAGGAAAGGAACATGCTGGAGTTAAGTTTACTGTAAGCTTCCAAATCTCGAGCCTTGTCTTGTCAAATGGTTTTCATATTACACTTTCATAACTTGTATGTGTTCATGTCTGCTCTAATTTTAGAATGGACCTATACCTGTGGATGATGGATTTGGAAAGGAAATAATTGCTCAAATAACCACCACTGAATACAAATAAGACATTTTATACAGATTCACATGGGCAAAGGGTATACATTATCTTGTCTTTTGAGATTCATGATAATGATAATAGAAAAACAGTATGAAGTGCTCCTTGCAGGTTCGAAATTATAGAGTTGATTGGTACCTTGAAGCTCATCAACCAATTGCTGGAAACTATTACCCTGTGTGTCGTGTGAAACTTTCATCAAATTATAGTTGTTCCTTTTCATTAGATGTTTGTGTTCCATCTACGGAGAGAGCTTGTTTGATGGCTTTTATTGTGTATAAATCTTGGAATGTATCTCGAAGATGAAACTATTGAAGTTTCTGTGTTGGTGGACCGTGCAATTGGTGGTTCTAGCTTGGTGGATGGGCAAATATAACTCATGCTCCATAGTTATGTTTGCGCTCTCTTCTTTATACTTTTCATCCAATCTTTATTGGTTTGCTTGTTAGCTGTTTACACTTGGTCGCTAAAAGCTGAATAAGCATGTAGGAGGCTGCTCAATGTTGACTGTTGGTGAGCACTAAATGAAGAAGTTTGTGTTTCAGAAAATTGCCAGGGCTCAACGGTAATATGAGATTCTAGCAATATTGCATCTTGTTGATCATTCAACGCAAGCTTCTCTTTTATTGACCATGCCTATCTTTCTTTCTTTTTTTTCCCTCTTTTGTTGGATGTGTCTATTTCAGCTTCTGGCCCAAATTGTTGTACATCAAGTTGTGATAACTAGCTCCAAAAAATGATTCATTTAAATTCCTTTTGAGCGTAATACCCCTCTTTCAGGTTCAAGGGAAATTATATCCGAGAATTGATCCACGGGGAGAAGGTGCCACGTAGCGTCGTACACTTGTGCAAGAGGTCTATTCTCCAGTTCTTCTTGCATTTTCTAAAGAGGTGAGCCTATGATTGGGGTTCTGGTATATTAGTGAAACCTGTCCGTTGGATATAACTAATATTATTGGATCAAGCAGGAGGAAAACAATTGGATGCATTCTCATGTAATTACATTTTCAGCTATAGATCCTTACTATAGTTTCCCAGAAAACATTGCTGTGATTAATCTTGAGGTATCCTTTCTCTGTATTTGACTCATGTTTTTAGATAGACCTAAAATGCATCCTGAACTCAAATCATCTCTTCTACAATGCAGGAGCTTCAAAATGGCAGAGTTCTTCGTTTGGTTCACTTATACGAGGTCTTCAATTATTTTTTGATGTTGGAATTTGGGAAATATGCAACTATTATTAATGAACCAATACGATGTTTTCATGTTTCTGTACTTTCATTTGTATTTAGTTTTTTGCGATAATCCATGCAATTAGCCAAAAAAAAAAGAAACAACGGTTTGCAATACTGATCACAAAGAATCATAACAAAACACTGATCACAAATAATCATAACAGATAGAAAACTCTTGAGGGTTCTCCTTCCCTTGTGATAAGCTTCATCATAATGTAGAAACATTGATTTTGTATTCTCCCCCAGTGGACCTTTATTATAATAACCTTTGGTTTTAGCTGATAAAAATAGGCATGAGAGTGATCCTAACTAAGGATTTTACCATTGAATTTCGCTGTTTTTAATGGTCTTTTTTTTTTAGAAAATCTTGTTAAATCAAAACATTGCTGCATCACTTTAGAAAATCTATTTGACATTCTATATAACTTTTATGGATTTCAATCACTATATTTTCTTTTATTTACTCTAGAAGATTAATTCCGTATTTCTTCAACCTATTGTACATTTTTTTAATTAGTTAACATTTAGGCAAGAATCGGTATTAAGTTTGAGATGTATACTGATGTCAAAAAATTGATAGTTCTTGCCAACATACATGCCGACCCCATAATAATTATAATATACACAACCTTTTGCGCGGCGTAGCGCGCTCAACACGAGTTCTAGTATATATATATATATTCGAACCTATTATCAAGCTTTCGAGCCGAGTATTAATTAGCTCGGCTCGAGCTCACTAATATTCCGAGCCGATCTTGAATTCGAGTCGAGCTTTGATCGAGTCGAGCCCGAATATTTTACGAGTCTATCAGTCTCATTTACATCCCTAGTAATATATAATTAGAACAGTTCATAGATCAATGTACTTGATTAAAAGTAAAGATTACCTGTCCAGCAGTCTCTTAAAAAAAATTATGGTTTCCACCTTCCTACAGTATAAATATGCAAATAACAGCTAGAAAGGAATTAATTGTGCAGCTCGTTTCTGCATCCTCCGAACGAATTAGGAAACATGGAGCGTGGAAAATCCTTGAGCCATAATTTAATGACTTCATAATGCATCACTGTAGAGCTGTAAACGAGCCGAACCGAGCCGAGCTTTGAGTGTTTGAGTTAAGCGTTCGAGCTCTGTTCGTGTTCGTTCGTTAAGGAAATCGAGCCTGAAATCATGTTCGAGCTCGGTTCGTTAAAAGGTTCATGAGCTCGAGCTCGAGTTCGGCTCGTTTAGTTCAAACGAGCCAACTTAAACTTTTGTTCGGCTCGGCTCGTTTGAGCTCGTTCGAGCTCGTTCGACACAATTAAAAATTTACAAAAATTTATATTTATCTTTCATATCCATATTAAAAACACACATCAAATTAAAATAAATAAGTCCTCACAGTCGCATCTCATCAAGATCAAATAAACATCAACAATCAACAAAATTTAGAATATCATAGGCACCAATTCAACTAAGAAGAACAAACTATTTCATTATCTTCATCCTCAGTCCGATCAAACTTCAAATCCAACATATCCAAGCTCTACAATCATTCACCTTTTGCTATAATATCACTCTGTTATCCACCTCTGGGGTGACAGTTCCGTTGATGACTCTAATTGCAGAAAATCATTTTGAGGGAAAAGATACAATAGCTTAGTGAAAGAAAATCATTTCTATACCTCCGAGAGTTATTCAAATCAATGCCACCCAGAGCTTTGTTTCCTTCTCCATTAATTGGCGTTGGTAAATTCTGCACAATAAACTTTCTTTGCACTAAAGAGATAAAAATATCAAATAGAAGAATGAATTAGAATAGCATGAATGTGAATTTTCTGGTAAATCTTGTTGGCTCAATCTATGTGGCACATTAATTGAAATAAAAAGATTAATAGATTATGCAAATGACACTTACGTGGCCATTCTTAAAAAAAACCAAAGAAGTTAGTGTGGGGACAAACCATTGCCTCTTCCAAATTTTCCACCCTAATCCTGAAAAAAAGTTTAGTAAATCAGTGTTGCCTGATTGCAGGAGGACCAAAGATAAACAAATTTGCTCCTCCATGTTGTATAATATTCGGATATAACCAATTCCTTCGCCAGTGTTATTAGTGAAAGTTGTTTCTCAAGTTTAGCAAATGGAGTTGTGATTGCCATATACATCAATCATATCACAACTAAACCACAATTGTATCAATCTTCGTTGTCTTGTTCCTTGAACCGCAATAAGTGCTAGTTCAATAAAATGTCAAGAAAAAAGTACTTATTTTAGTTCGAGGATCGGTCTACCAGTGAATCATGCATTTTAGCCCTTAAAAAAAAGTGTCTTATGAATCAGAGAACCCGACTGATCTCTACTAATTTTAAAATGCTGATATGAGACAAAATAAGGAACCCAAAACGCACTTACCTTTTGAAAATATCAGTAGAGTCCCACTTTTGAATATCTACAGAACAATCAAAAAATTTGTCAAGAATAAAAATAAGCCCCCATTGTCAAAAGACATGCTAAGAATCAAAGAGAACAACGTGAAGAATCTGCCAGGGATCAATTTCAATATTAAAGGGTAGACTACCAAATAAACAAATTAAATGCAAGTGGATGCTCCAGCAAGGCAGCAACTAGAATTCAAGCTTTCATAACTGCTACTTCTTTCTAATTTATTAAAATTTCATTGACCAATTCTTGAATACCCATTATGTGAAGGCTTGCCTTCTCTTTAGAATGGATATAATAGATCGTGCACAATAAATCAATTGAAATTTAGAAACAAATTACTTGTTATATCGCAACCTTATTTGAAGTTTTAAATAAAGAGAGATCTCCCCTAATCTATTCATTAACGCCTCACAAGCACACAAAATCCAAGGTTTAAGATGCACATCGTTACATAAAACATAAATACATAGAGTTTGGGAAGTATAAGAAGTATAAATGAATGAATAAAAAATTACCGGATTGATTGTATATGGAAGGAACGAGCGAAGACAGTGTGAGAAGAAAGGAATCGCGACTCTACGGCAACCGCCTGGAAGAAAGAAACCGCAGCGGTGATGGCAGATACAGGGACGACAGAGAGGGGCCAAGAGATTGAGATTTTTGAACGGGAGAATGGAGTGGGGAAGTCGACTGAGGGGGTGCAGCGTGCGGGTTTGTTGACTGCGGGAGAATGGGATTAGGATTTAGGGTTACAATTTTTTAAAAATTAATAATAATTAAAAATAATAATATAAAATTACGAAAATACCCCTTAACAAACATATACGAACAATTTCAAACTGCTCGCGAACAAAGCTCGTGCTCGTGCTCGTGCTCGTTCGTTAAGCAAACGAGCTCAAGTTCGTGTTCGAGCTCGGTTCGTTAAGCTTCATAAACGAACAGTTACGAACGCACACGAGCCGAACCGAGCTTTGTTCGCGAACAGTTTGTTTGTTTTACAGCTCTATGCATCAGACAGGCCCTAATTACTGTTTAAGACTACAAAAAAGGGAAAGGGAAAAAAAAAGCATATAAATCCATTTCACTTTAATTCACTCTTTCACAGACACATCTATATATATATAAAAGTAATATAGTCTAAATTCCCCCACTCCCTCACCCCGTTTTTTCAACAACTCCTTCAACTTTTCTTCCCTAATTTCAACAATCATATATACTCATTAAATCTATAACATATACATATACTCCCTCCGTTTCTTTTTAAATGTTACATATTGACTTTTTTTACTGTTCATTGTAGTACTTTGACTTGTAACTTTGTTATAGTTATAGAAGACAAAATATAGCCAAGTGAGATCTTGTTGGATTCATCTCATCTTCTAGTTTTTAAATATCAAATTTTAAGAATTTTTACTTGTACCGAATTTGAGTTATTAATCATTGAAAATGTGTATTGGCATACGTGCAAATGAGAAGTGTAACCTTTAAAAAGAAACGGAGGGAGTATAATAATTCAACTAATATACTCAATAAATCTATAATATATATATATAATCTAATTCAACTACCTTAATCATATATACTCCTTAAATCTATAATATCTATAATAAATCTAATATTTAATTTCAACAAAGTCAATCATATCATATACTCTACAAATTATTTTTGTATTTTTCCTTTATATACTACTCAAAATTTCCTCTAAAATTTGAAAATATAAAATTCGTTCTCATTGAAATCACACATATATATTATATCTATATATCTATATATTATTATTATTATTATTATTGTCTATATAAAAGTAATATATAGTCTAATTTCCCTCCACTTCCCCACCCCCTTTTTTCAACATCCCCTTCAACTATTTTCCTCCAATTCAACCTCACTCACATATGAAAAAAATTAAAATAAAAAATTTAATATTTAATATCAATATTTAGAAAAGATATTTTACACATATAACATATATCTATATTTACATCTATAATATCATTCTATAATCTATTATCTATTATATTATATATATAATATAACATATATATATATTATAAAAGTAATATAATCTTCAAAAATTCATTAATATCCAACACCTCCCTCTCATTTCCTCTTTTGATGAGTATTATATATATGACCTCTTATACTAAATTTCTTTGTTCATATCCTACACATGCATGATGCATATTGGTACTCCTTTCCATTCCTCCCTCTCCTCATGCTCTTTCATTGGTCGTTTTTTAATATTTATTTTCTCATCTCTATTTTTGTTTCTTTTTATTCATATCCTATGTGTTTCTTTTAATATATAGTATGTTTGAATATTTGTTTCATATTCCATTATTTATGTATATTTGTTATTTTGCATGTGTAATGTATTTATCTACTATTGTTCATATACCTTTTTTTGTTTCAGTTTCATCAACAATGATTCGATTTGGTATCCGGATGTCTTCTTTGTGATTAGGTTATAAAGTTTCTTAAGATTGGATTGAGCATTCTTTATTGATTTATATTAATGAAAATATTGCTTCATTTAAAAATATTGATTGTATCTTTCACATTATTTTTTTGGCTTCACAATTGCAGGGATGTCCATCGATTCTGTTGAATGGTTGAGTGGATTAAAGGCATGTACATCAATTTTCTTCCTAAAAACACAAGAAAATGGTGCCTGAGATGAAGATGATCTTGACATTCTTAACATGATAGTGGATTTTCTTGATATGGCTGAGCGGGAGATGGATTGTTTATCTTTCGTTTGATTTCGCTGATGAAATCAAGGATATCTTATCGTATTTGTTGTTTAAATTCAGAATTTTGTAAACAAAATTTTCAATCTATTTTTCTATGATATTATCTCTTATGTATCAATTTTTTTAAAGGAATGAGTAAGAAAAATATAAATCTTTTATAAATAAATAAAACGAATAAATCTATATATCCTATATCATATAATTAAGTATTCTACATATTTAAAATTTGAAGATATATCAAAAAAGAAATATAATTTTTTAAACAAAGTATTACATCTAAACATTACATAAGAATTGATAACTATTTAGAATTATATTTCGCAACTATCTTTTGAAGGTCATGACTAATATTTTGGAACCAAAGATCATCTATTCGGCCTACATAAGAGATAAAATCATAGAAAAATACATAAAGAATTTTACTTAAAAAAAATTCTGAATTTGAACTACAAAATTTAGCTTTATTTATTTATAGAATATAAAGATTTATTAGTTTTATTCATTTACAAAAGATATAAATTTATTTTTTTTTTTGTAAATTTTAATTATACATTTCATCCTATAAATCCTTATATAAAACAATTGTTAAATTTCCCGCTCAAATCCCTTAAAAAAACCCCGTTGATTATGCACAAGCAGATTGCTATAATATTAATTATTACATTTTTTTATAAAATGAAAGGTATTAGAATATTTAGTATTATAAGATTTATTATAGTATGAAATTCGCTAGGATATAGAATATATATATATATTTATATGTATATATATATATTTATTAGTTTTTTTAATAGAAGATATAGATTTTTTTATTCCTTACTTTCAAAAGATTTAGTTGGTTTTTTAATTAAGCATCTGATATAATGTTTTTGAAGATTTAGTATTATAACATTTTTTGGATTAATAGTATTATAAGATTTAGCTTATTTATTTATATAAGATAAAGATTTATTAGTTTTATTCCAACCTTAGGGTTAGGGTCCGATTCTCATCTGATCCCTTATCTCTTCCCTTTATCCCCTTTTATAATTTATGTGATTAGCTCCTACACATGACGACACATGAGTGTCAATGTTTACCAAAAAAAGAATATTATTAGTCTTATTTATTTATAAAAGATATAGATTTATTTATTTATGAATTTTAATTATACACTCTCTCCTATAAAACCCTTATATTTTTGGTATAAATGAAAGGTAAATTGTAATACCATAGAAATTGCCCGAAATATATATATGAATATATATTTTTGATTAATTCACTAAGTAGATTTTTAATCAAATCTATATATATTTATATGTTCAAATATGTGCTTAAAGATTAGTATATTATTTTCTACAAAACATACTTTGAAAAATTATATATATTTGTCTTTTCAAATAAATATATGGATTTCAATATCAAGTGTAATAAGTATATGGTTCATAGAATATTTTAAATCCATATACAAGTTTATATACACATATATACCTTGGTCTTGAAATAATCTTTCCAAACATGTACACATGTATATACATGTATATATTTACATGTTTAAATTATAATGAGAATTATCTATTTTCTATATATCCTTGATTAATCATTCTACCCATATTTTTTTTATTATGGGATTATTCTAGAATGCCATAATATAATTGGGAATAATTTGACTATGGTTTGAAATTGTAGGGTGGAATATTATTCATATCTTGTCATTTTCAAATAAAGAATATATTCCTTTTTGAAGCTATGTATGACTTACAAGATCACAAAAATTCCCACATTATGATTTTTTTTAAGATAAGAATCTTAATATATATATATATAAAAAAAAAAAATTAAAAAAAAAAAAAAGTTACTGTAGCATGCTACTGTAGCACGCTACTGTAGCATGCTACTGTAGCAGTCGGGCATTATGTGTTTTTGGCGACTTTTTGCCATTTTTTGGGTCCCAAAGGTGGGAATCTTGATCTATCACGGGGGAGGCATATTTTGGATGATTATAGAGGTCCCTAACACTCCATTGTCAGCCATTCTCATCAATCATTCACCCCAAAACTCTCCCAAAGCCAAACACTCTTCCGACGAACTTCCGGCGACTTTCCGACGAGTTTCCGGCAACCAAATCCAACCAAGGAAGTGTGTAGATCAAGGATTGCAGGCTTTGGATTGTTGGTAAGATGTTATTCAAGTTTCCTTATGATTTTAAGATCATAAACATCATCCTAACTTACGAATCTTCGTATTCAAACACAAATCGGAGCCAAGGGAAGAATAAATCGGGTGGAAGAGATTCGTTCGTGACATCCCGTGGATTCCGGACGACCCCGTGACTTCCTAGACATTATCCCCACTGTAAGTTAACCTTACTATGGTTTTGGGTGACTTAAAATGCAACCAAACATAGAGATTCAACTCAAGAAAATTAATAAAAATCTGTCAACAAGAGAAACCCTCAACGCAGCGTTTTCGTATGAATTTTTCAAACCTCTAAAGCTGCTCAAACAAGAAAACTCAAAACATGAAAAGTGTTGCTAAGGCTTTGGTCTAGCTTCTGTAAAAATTTCATAATTTTTCATGATGATTTGAAACCTGAAACCAACCCAAAACTGAAGAGTATTAAATCTGAATCTTAGAACTTTGGCAGATTTCACTCTCAATCTTGTTGGTTATTTTGACCATGGATCTAGGCCGATCTAGGATTGGTGTTGAACATAAGAATTGTAGATCTATGAGTTTGGAATATTACTGTAAGTTTTTAGAATTTTTCATTTAGATTTGAACCTCCAAACTCGAGCCGATCCGATCTGCGTTAGAACCGATGTCAAGAACCTTGACAGATTTCATAATCAAACTTGACGAGCAAAACTCTTACTTCGAGTGTTCAAACCTGAAAACTCAAAACTAAGATTTTGATCCTAAGAGCTTAAGCTATATTGTGTAAAAATTTCAGAAATTTTCATCAAGTTTTGATACCCCAAAACGTGTCGGACATATTCTGCGTTTTTAGGAATTGTCAAAGGATGACAGATTTCATAACCAAACTTGAGGAGCTTATTCCTATCATTTCTAGTCCGAACCAATCTTCATGATCTAAACAAAAGTTGTTGGAAATCAAGTCTAGTATGTGTCTGTAAAATTTCAGAATTTTTGAAGTCCATTTGATATGTCAAAAAGTCAAATCTTTGAAGGGTGTCAAACCTGAATCCTGACAGCATACTATTTGAGTCGAAAACTCGATTTTTGACATGCTTCCCATCGTTTTTCCGAAAAACTTAAAACACGAAAGTTGTTCATTGGGATGTTTTTGAGTTGCTGTACAAATTTCAGATCAATCGCCTAAGTAATGGATTTTTAAACCAAAAAGGCGCAAACTGTGATTTTTAAATCAAAGAGATTTTGAAATTTCGAACAAACGGTTGAGACGTTGAAATACGATATAACTATACTTTTGAAAATCCCGTTACACTAAATCAAAACACATGAGATACTTAATCGACGTAGAGGGTGAGTGCTCGATAGAGTGCCCCTCTAGCTCTTCGCATCGTGCCTATACGGACGAGTGTGACCTATGTAGAGGGTGAGTGCTCGATAGAGTGCCCCTCTAGCTTTTCACTTCGTGCCAAAACAGCCGAGAGTGATCGACGTAGGGGGTGAGTGCTCGATAGAGTGCCCCTCTAGCTCTTCGCATCGTTCCTATACGGACGAGTGTGACCTATGTTATGTAGAGGGTGAGTGCTCGATAGAGTGCCCCTCTAGCTTTTCACTTCGTGCCAAAACGGCCGAGAGTGATCGACGTAGGGGGTGAGTGCTCGATAGAGTGCCCCTCTAGCTCTTCGCATCGTGCCTATACGGACGAGTGTGACTATAAAAGAAACGAGAAATGTTGAGATGATGGCGTAACGGGAAAGAAATAAATTAAAAAAGCTCAGATTTTATGAAATTGGCTGCGGCCGCCGGATTGTCGGCTAAATTAAATATTGTTGAGATAGTGGCGTATCGGGAAGAATTTTTAAAAAAAGCTCAAAACATCTTTTTATTTAATTTAATTAAAGGCTTTGAAACCCCTAACCCATGCTATGTGTTAACTTACTCAGCGCGTTTTTGCTGACCCAAACCATTTATCCTCTTTTTCTTTCAGAGTTGAAGAATATGCATCATCATATGCATACTGGGAATTTTTGGGGATTATATTATATTTTAAATTTTGCGTTAGACTAGAATTTGCATGAACGGGCCTGTTTAACCCGTGTTTTGGCCATGTTGGCCCTATATTTAAATTCCGCTGCACAATTTATTTTTCCGCTGCAACTTTGATGTATTAATTTTAAATTATATATGAATGGGCTGTTGAATATTTTAAATTCTGAAAAACCATAGCCTTGCATCTCTTTAGTGAGCTCGGAGAAACCGTGTCTTGCCAGGGAGGTGTGGCGGTGGCATCCCGGCCTGGGTTACCAAAACCGGGGTGTTATAATGTGGTATCAGAGCCCAGACTATTTTAAAGCTATTTATTTTAAGGAAAATATCTGATACCAATTTGGTATCAGAGCCCGGATTATTTTGAAGCTATTATATTTTAAAGAGCCCAATTATTATTTTGAAGTTAAAGCCCAAATTTTTAGCCCAAAATTTTTTTTAGAAGCCCAAGAAATTATTTTTGGCCCAATAACCTTGTTTTTATTTAAAGCCCAAATAATTTATTTCTTTCGGCCCAATATAGTGGTCCAAACCTTTTATCCTTATTTTAATCTATCCATGGAATAAATTTATTTTTAAAACCCATGGATAAATAAATGCATGCATAAAATTTTTATTGGGGGATCACATATGCATATGCATACATAAATATCTGTACTAACCTTTTTTTGTGAATCGTATGTGATACATAACCTTCTCACTCTAGTGTTCGACATGATCTTGACTTAGGAGCGCTTGCTAAAGACTAACTTTGCCTTAGACCTAGATCTTGATCACTTAGAAACTTATCTTCGCGTGCTTCTATAACAGAAATGGCACCTATAAGAAAACTGAGGAAGGATCACATGCGATGATACCCGAACCTGGTTGTGAATAATACATAGGCAGTTATGGGGACATAACTGTAATCTTAAGGCGGGGAGAATGTAACAACCCGAATATTATGTATCCCAAATAATATCAAACAACAAAACACAATGATACAATCGCAATCAATCAATCGATCAATAAGCCGCGCAACTTCGGGGACGAAGTTGATTCTTAAGGAGGGTAGATTGTAATACCATAGAAATTGCCCGAAATATATATATGAATATATATTTTTGATTAATTCACTAAGTAGATTTTTAATCAAATCTATATATATTTATATGTTCAAATATGTGCTTAAAGATTAGTATATTATTTTCTACAAAACATACTTTGAAAAATTATATATATTTGTCTTTTCAAATAAATATATGGATTTCAATATCAAGTGTAATAAGTATATGGTTCATAGAATATTTTAAATCCATATACAAGTTTATATACACATATATACCTTGGTCTTGAAATAATCTTTCCAAACATGTACACATGTATATACATGTATATATTTACATGTTTAAATTATAATGAGAATTATCTATTTTCTATATATCCTTGATTAATCATTCTACCCATATTTTTTTTTATTATGGGATTATTCTAGAATGCCATAATATAATTGGGAATAATTTGACTATGGTTTGAAATTGTAGGGTGGAATATTATTCATATCTTGTCATTTTCAAATAAAGAATATATTCCTTTTTGAAGCTATGTATGACTTACAAGATCACAAAAATTCCCACATTATGATTTTTTTTAAGATAAGAATCTTAATATATATATATAAAAAAATGAACAACGGTTTTTATCAGTATTATAAAATACTGAGTAAGTCAATCCTTACATAGCAATAAAGGGGTTAGATTTTTAATATTTAAGATAAAACTTTTTGCCATGCATAAAAACATTTTATTTTTAAAAAAAATGCGAATATAATTGCATATTTTAAAAACACATTTAATTTCATAATTTAAAACTTAAGCATGGGTAATTATTTAAGACATGATTTAAAGACATGAATAATGCCGTAAGTAAGTAAATAAAGATTTGAGCTTTTAAAAATTCTCCCCGATACACCACCATCTCAAAAATATTTAATTTAGCCGGCAATCCGACGGCCGCAGCCAATTTCATAAAATTTTAGCTTTTTAATATATTTCCCGTTACGCCATCATCTCAACAATATATATATCATTTAGCCGGTGATCCGGCGGCCTCAGCCAATTTCATAAGTATCATCTCATTTAGCCGATATTCCGGCGGCCGCAGCCGATTCGCCATACCCAGTACCACTCCGTCGAGCCTCGAGTAACCCATACGGATACACTCGAGAGGGTAGGCCGTTGGTCTCTTGTGACCAAATACGCCATATCCAGTACCGCTCCGTCAAGCCTCGAGTAACCCATACGGATACACCGAGAGGATAGGCCCAAAAATATAAGATGCCGTTTTGGCAATCTTTCGCGCGTAATCATCATTGCCGTTTTGGCACAAAATGAATAATTAGGAGGGCACCCTGCAGAGCAATCTCCCCCTAATTTTATATAACCAATGTAACCGATATCGTTTCAACTTTAGTGTAACGGGATTTCCAAAAATACAGCTTTATCGTATCACAAGATTTCGATCGTTGTTTAGAAATTTCAAATCTCACAAGTTTAAAACCGATCGATGTCACAGTTTACGCCTTTTCAGTTTAAAAATCCATTTCTTAGGCGATTGATCTGAAATTTTTACAGTAGCTCAAAAACATCCCAATGAACAACTTTCATGTTTTGAGTTTTTCGGAAAAATGATGGGAAGCATGTCAAAAATCAAGTTTTCTACACAAATAGTATGCTGTCAGGATTCAGGTTTGACACTTCTCAAAGATTTGACTTTTTAACATATCAAATGAACTCCAAAAATTCTGAAAATTTACAGGCACTTAAAAGACACCAAAATAAACAAGTTTTATTAGAGGCAAATTATGCAAATTCATCACGGATTAAGTCAGATTAATCTACTAAGTTCGGTCTTAAAATCTGTCTCAGTTTTCGAAAGGTTCATGCACCACAGAATATGTTCGACGCGGTTTGGGATAGCAAATCTTAATGAAAGTGCATGAAATTTTACAGAGGTATTCAAGACTCATAGATCTACAACTTTTGTTTAGATCATGAAGATTGGTTCGGACTAGAAATGATAGAAATAAGCTCATCAAGTTCGGTTATGAAATCTGTCAACTTTTGAAAATTCTTAAAAACGCAGAATATGTCCGACTTGATTTCGGGTATCAAAACTTGATGAAAATTTCTGAAATTTTTACACAATATAGCTTAAGATCTTAGGATCAAAATCTTAGTTTTGAGTTTTCAGGTTTGAACGCTCGAAGTAAGAGTTTTGCTCGGATTTCAGAAAATACGTAGATTGGGGTTTTTAGGTTTGATTTCAACGTTTCGTTTAAGATCCAATGTTTCGGATGTCTTTAAACCACCCATATTGATATGGAAGATATTAACTTACAGTGAGTGAGTTCTTGAACGTTCTAGAGTTGATCGATTTGTCCAAAATCGCCACGAACGGATCTACGCAACACGTTCTTCTTCTCCTTTGGCTACGAACGTGTTTTGCAAGTAAAGATCCGTAAGTTAGAAGGTTGATTATGATCTTAAAGCAATAAGGAAACTTAATTTACACCTTACCAACAATCCAATGCCTGCAAATCCTTGATCTACACACTACCTTGGTTGGATTTGATTGCCGGAAAGTTGCCGGAAAGTCGCCGGAAGAGTGTTTTGGCTTTGGGAGAGTTTGGGAGAGTTTTGGGATGAATTATTGAGTGTTGATGGCTGAAATGGGGTGTTAGGAACATCTATAATCATCCAAAATATACCCCGTAAGGATGCATAAGCATTTATTTTTGAAACCCGAATAGTCTGTATCCCAAGTAAACAAAAGAACCCTAACTCTTCGCGCGAGAAAAGCCGAAGCACAACTTCGAGGACGAAGTTGATTCTTAAGGGGGGGAGGATGTAATACCCCGAATTTTTATCAACGCCCAAAGGAATAAAATTTATTCCGATCAATGTTGAAATATTTCCGAGAAGAAGAAAATAATTTATCACAATAAATTATTGCTCGGATATGAAACGCCGATAGATTTAAATTCAAAATGGAATAAAAGAGGGAAAGGAAGCCCGAAGACATTCCATGAATTGAGTAAAAATAATTGGAGTTAAGTTCATGAAGGAAAAGAATTTTAATTCCAAGAACCCGTGAAGTCGGAAGAAATTTAATGATACAATCGCAATCAATCAATCGATCAATAAGTCGCGCAACTTCGGGGACGAAGTTGATTCTTAAGGAGGGTAGATTGTAATACCATAGAAATTGCCCGAAATATATATATGAATATATATTTTTGATTAATTCACTAAGTAGATTTTTAATCAAATCTATATATATTTATATGTTCAAATATTTGCTTAAAGATTAGTATATTATTTTCTAAAAAAAACATACTTTGAAAAATTATATATATATTTGTCTTTTCAAATAAATATATGGATTTCAATATCAAGTGTAATAAGTATATGGTTCTTAGAATATTTTAAATCCATATACAAGTTTATATACACATATATATACCTTGGTCTTGAAATAATCTTTCCAAACATGTACACATGTATATACATGAATATATTTACATGTTTAAATTATAATGAGAATTATCTATTTTATATATATCCTTGATTAATCATTCTACCCATATTTTTTTTATTATGGAATTATTCTAGAATGCCATAATATAATTGGGAATAATTTGACTATTGTTTGAAATTGTAGGGTGGAGTATTAATCATATCTTGTCATTTTCAAATAAGGAATATATTCCTTTTTGGAGCTATGTATGACTTACAAGATCACTTAATTTTTATTTTAGTATATATATAAATATATATACATATTATTCTTATTATTATTATAAGGTATTGGAGCCACAATTAGAGTAATAAGGATTGAATTATGAAGTGATAAAGTCATTCACACCATTACCATTAGGATACAAGCTGACAGAAATTTTTAGCTATAAGAATCGAATTATTTGACCTACCTACAGTGGGAATCACTTAAAGTGTTCAACACAAAAGTTGTTCCAAATTGTGTCTAGATTATGCACGTCAAATTTTAGAATTTTTGGCCAAGCCATTTAGTCCCAGCATCTCTGTCTTTGGACATATACCATAGTGAGTGCCAACTTTGTTAGGTTGTGCATGTGACTCCTATGTGACTTGTGACTTGTGACTTGTGTCTCCATGTGACTTGTGACTCCTATAACACTCTAGGGTGGATAGAAGTCTTGTGAGAATTTATTTAATACCCTCATTTAGCTACCAAAGGCAGCCATTTGGATTCCACTCCCATCATTGCAAATTTTAGAAAAAACTTGAGAAAGTGTTGGTGGGATTTATGAGTATTCTTCTAGTTGGTCAAGCAAGGAAGGCTTTCTTCAACATCCAATCTCTTCATCCAGTAGGTAAGGATGTCTTTAAGTTCACATATCTTGTTTAGATTGAGATCCTTGGGTAGATAACTAAGAATCTCTCTCCATGTGTCCAAAACCTAGCTTTGTGGAGGAATAGCAATGGGGTTGTGGACTTTGGACATCCTAAAGGCTTGGATTTGAGAATTTCTTGATACCACTTCATAGATGGTAAGTTAGTGTTGTGCCTTTCAAATTTTAGAGCTTTTGGTTGAGTATTCATGGAGATACAACTCGAAATCCATTCCTTGTCAAATCTGTGATTTAGGGTTTCTTCAGGATAGTTTCTTTTGTTCATCTTTGTTCGCCTAGATCCGTTCATTTTTGGAAGAACTTGTCTAAATGAAAAATGTTCCTAATGCTTTAAAGATGATGTCTGTAAATTTTCATAAATTTTGGAATTGATTTGGTCGACGAAATCGGATCTGGTATTTTCTGCTACATTTGATGACAGATTCAAATTCCTAACATGTTCAGTTTTGTGGTTCATATTTCTCCTAGCTATGGTCATTTTTGATGGTCGACTTCTTCATGAAAATTGTTCATCTATGTGTCTAGTTTACTCCTGTTAAATTTCAGAATTTTTGGAACAACCTTCGAATTGTTATGAATTTTTAAAGAGACTGTGGTCGAATGAACAGTAGGATTTACACTCTTTGGGAAAGATGGATCTGAAATCATTTTTTTTAGGTCACTTAGAGTCCGATTTTGAAGAAGCCTATTTCTATGAAAAATGTTCATTTGGGTGTGTTCTAGCTCCTGTAAAAATTTCGGAATTTTTGAAAATGATTTGCTAAGTTTCCATATGCGATTTCTGAAACTGCCCAAAGGACTATTTTTGTCGGTAAATCGTACTTGTGTATTTTGATGATCTATGAGTCGAATGGCTCTCATTTTTGGAAATATGTGAAATCTGGACATGTGTGATTTTGTAAAGTGTAAAAGTATGGTTTTGAAACTTTGTAAGTTTTGATCGAGTGGGATGCCCAATGTTTTAGAGGGTAAGTGCACTTGGTGGAGCTCGTTGGGCCGCCCCCTCTTGTAGCCAAAACGGCAAATATGGTTATTATGGTTTAGTGATTGTAAGAGTCTATACTCCTAAATGTAAATCAGGTTTCCTTATTGTTTTAAGATCATAACCATCATCCTAACTTATGAATCTTCATATTCAAACACAAATCGGAGCCAAAGGAAGAATAAATCGGGTGGAAGAGATTCGTTCGTGACATCCCGTGGATTCCGGACGACCTCGTGACCTCCTAGACATTATCCCCACTGTAAGTTAACCTTACTATGGTTTTGGGTGACTTAAAATGCAACCAAACATAGAGATTCAACTCAAGAAAATTTATAAAAATCTGTCAACAAGAGAAATCCTCAACGCAGCGTTTTCGTATGAATTTTTCGAACCTCTAAAGCTGCTCAAACAATAAAACTCAAAACATGAAAAGTGTTCCTAAGACTTTGGTCTAGCCTCTGTAAAAATTTTAGAATTTTTCATGTTGTTTTGAAACCTGAAACCGACCCAAAACCGAAGAGTATCAAATCTGGATCTTAGAATCCTTGACAGAATTTTTATTCAAACTTGTTGGTTATTTTGACCTTGGATCTAGACCGATCTAGGATTGGTGTTGAACATAAGAATTGTAGATCTATGAGTCTTGAATACCTCTGTAAAATTTCATGCATTTTCATCAAGTTTTGATACCCCAAATCGAATCGGACATATTCTGCGTTTTAAAGAATTTTCAAAGGTTGACAGTTTTCTTAACCGAACTTGATGAGCATATTTCTATCATTTCTAGTCCGATCCAACCTTTGAGTTCTAAACAAAAGTTGCATATAATCATGTCTAGTATATGCATATGAAATTTCAGAATTTTTGGAGATCATTTGATATGATAAAAAGTCAAATCTTTGAAAGGTGTTAAACCTGAATCCTGACAGCATACTATTTGTGTAGAAAACTTGATTTTTGATATACTTCCCATCGTTTTTCCGAAAAACTCAAAACATGAAAGTTGTTCATTGGGATGTTTTTGAGCTACTGTGAAAATTTCAGATCAATCGCCTAAGAAATGGATTTTTAAACTGAAAAGGCGTAAACTGTGACATCGATCGGTTTTAACTTGTGAAATTTTGAAATTTTTAAACAACGATCGAAATCTTGTGATACGATAAAGCTATATTTTTGAAAATCCCGTTACACTAAAGTTGAAACAATATCGGTTACATAAAATCAGGGGGTGAGTGCTCTGCAGGGTGCCCTCCTAATTGTGCATTTTGTGCCAAAACGGCAATGATATTACGCGCGAAAGATCGCCAAAACGGCATCTTATATTTTTGGGCCTATCCTCTCGGGTGTATCCGTATGGGTTACTCGAGGCTCGACGGAGCGGTACTGGATATGGCGTATTTGGTCACAAGAGACCAACTGCCTACCCTCTCGAGTGTATCCGTATGGGTTACTCGAGGCTCGACGGAGTGGTACTGGGTATGGCGTATCGGCTGCGGCCGCCGGATCACCGGCTAAAATGACATGTTACTTATGAAATTGGCTGAGGCCGCCGGATCACCGGCTATCTGTTACTATTGGCTGCGGCCGCCGGATCACCGGCTATCTGTTACTATTGGCTGCGGCCGCCGGATCACCGGCTATCTGTTACTATTGGCTGCGGCCGCCGGATCACCGGCTAACTGTTACTATTGGCTGCGGCCGCCGGATCACCGGCTATCTAATATATTGTTGAAATGATGGCGTAACGGGAAATATATTAAAAAGCTCAGATTTTATGAAATTGGCTGCGGCCGCCGGATTGCCGGCTAAATCAAATATTGTTGAGATGGTGACGTATCGGGGAGAATTTTTAAAAGCTCAAATCTTTATTTATTTACTTACGGCATTATTCGTGTTTTTAAATCATGTCTTAAATAATTGCCCATGCTTAAGTTTTAACTATGAAATTAATTGTTTATTTTAAGTATGCAATTATAATCGCACTTTTTAAAATAAAACGTTTTTATGCATGACAAAAAGTCTTATCATAACTATGCCGTGCAAATCATTTTACGATGAAAGTTGAATCATGATCACGTGAAAATCTTTATTTTAAATCATGCCATCTATTTCTTATTGGATGTTAAACTTAAATTGCGTTTTACCTACAAACATCTTTTTATTAAATATAATTAAAGGCTTTGAAACCCCTAACCCATGCTATGTGTTAACTTACTCAGCGCGTTTTTGCTGACCCAAACCATATATCTCCTTTTTCTTACAGAGTCTGAAGAATATGCATCGTCACATGCATACATGGGAACATTTGGGGAAATCTCTATTTTAAATCCCTGCATTGAGTTACGACTTGCATGATCGGGACTGTTTAACCCGTGTTTTGGCCATGTCGGCCCTATATTTAAATTCCGCTGCAACTTTGATGTATTATCTTTAAATTATATATGAATGGGCTGTTTGAATATTTTAAATTCTGAAAAACCATAGCCTTGCATCTCTTTAGTGAGCTCGGAGAAACCGTGTCTTGCTAGGGAGGTGTGGCGGTGGCATCCCGGCCTGGGTTACCAAATCCGGGGTGTTACAAGTTGGTATCAAATCCCAGACTATTTTAAAGCTAATTATTTCAAAAAGAGATTTTGAAATTTCGAACAAACGGTTGAGACGTTGAAATACGATATAACTATACTTTTGAAAATCCCGTTACACTAAATCAAAACACATGAGATACTTAATCGACGTAGAGGGTGAGTGCTCGATAGAGTGCCCCTCTAGCTCTTCGCATCGTGCCTATACGGACGAGTGTGACCTATGTAGAGGGTGAGTGCTCGATAGAGTGCCCCTCTAGCTTTTCACTTCGTGCCAAAACGGCCGAGAGTGATCGACGTAGGGGGTGAGTGCTCGATAGAGTGCCCCTCTAGCTCTTCGCATCGTTCCTATACGGACGAGTGTGACCTATGTTATGTAGAGGGTGAGTGCTCGATAGAGTGCCCCTCTAGCTTTTCACTTCGTGCCAAAACGGCCGAGAGTGATCGACGTAGGGGGTGAGTGCTCGATAGAGTGCCCCTCTAGCTCTTCGCATCGTGCCTATACGGACGAGTGTGACTATAAAAGAAACGAGAAATGTTGAGATGATGGCGTAACGGGAAAGAAATAAATTAAAAAAGCTCAGATTTTATGAAATTGGCTGCGGCCGCCGGATTGTCGGCTAAATTAAATATTGTTGAGATAGTGGCGTATCGGGAAGAATTTTAAAAAAAGCTCAAAACATCTTTTTATTTAATTTAATTAAAGGCTTTGAAACCCCTAACCCATGCTATGTGTTAACTTACTCAGCGCGTTTTTGCTGACCCAAACCATTTATCCTCTTTTTCTTTCAGAGTTGAAGAATATGCATCATCATATGCATACTGGGAATTTTTGGGGATTATATTATATTTTAAATTTTGCGTTAGACTAGAATTTGCATGAACGGGCCTGTTTAACCCGTGTTTTGGCCATGTTGGCCCTATATTTAAATTCCGCTGCACAATTTATTTTTCCGCTGCAACTTTGATGTATTAATTTTAAATTATATATGAATGGGCTGTTGAATATTTTAAATTCTGAAAAACCATAGCCTTGCATCTCTTTAGTGAGCTCGGAGAAACCGTGTCTTGCTAGGGAGGTGTGGCGGTGGCATCCCGGCCTGGGTTACCAAAACCGGGGTGTTACAATGTGGTATCAGAGCCCAGACTATTTTAAAGCTATTTATTTTAAGGAAAATATCTGATACCAATTTGGTATCAGAGCCCGGATTATTTTGAAGCTATTATATTTTAAAGAGCCCAATTATTATTTTGAAGTTAAAGCCCAAATTTTTAGCCCAAAATTTTTTTTAGAAGCCCAAGAAATTATTTTTGGCCCAATAACCTTGTTTTTATTTAAAGCCCAAATAATTTATTTCTTTCGGCCCAATATAGTGGTCCAAACCTTTTATCCTTATTTTAATCTATCCATGGAATAAATTTATTTTTAAAACCCATGGATAAATAAATGCATGCATAAAATTTTTATTGGGGGATCACATATGCATATGCATACATAAATATCTGTACTAACCTTTTTTTGTGAATCGTATGTGATACATAACCTTCTCACTCTAGTGTTCGACATGATCTTGACTTAGGAGCGCTTGCTAAAGACTAACTTTGCCTTAGACCTAGATCTTGATCACTTAGAAACTTATCTTCGCGTGCTTCTATAACAGAAATGGCACCTATAAGAAAACTGAGGAAGGATCACATGCGATGATACCCGAACCTGGTTGTGAATAATACATAGGCAGTTATGGGGACATAACTGTAATCTTAAGGCGGGGAGGATGTAACAACCCGAATATTATGTATCCCAAATAATATCAAACAACAAAACACAATGATACAATCGCAATCAATCAATCGATCAATAAGCCGCGCAACTTCGGGGACGAAGTTGATTCTTAAGGAGGGTAGATTGTAATACCATAGAAATTGCCCGAAATATATATATGAATATATATTTTTGATTAATTCACTAAGTAGATTTTTAATCAAATCTATATATATTTATATGTTCAAATATGTGCTTAAAGATTAGTATATTATTTTCTACAAAACATACTTTGAAAAATTATATATATTTGTCTTTTCAAATAAATATATGGATTTCAATATCAAGTGTAATAAGTATATGGTTCATAGAATATTTTAAATCCATATACAAGTTTATATACACATATATACCTTGGTCTTGAAATAATCTTTCCAAACATGTACACATGTATATACATGTATATATTTACATGTTTAAATTATAATGAGAATTATCTATTTTCTATATATCCTTGATTAATCATTCTACCCATATTTTTTTTATTATGGGATTATTCTAGAATGCCATAATATAATTGGGAATAATTTGACTATGGTTTGAAATTGTAGGGTGGAATATTATTCATATCTTGTCATTTTCAAATAAAGAATATATTCCTTTTTGAAGCTATGTATGACTTACAAGATCACAAAAATTCCCACATTATGATTTTTTTTAAGATAAGAATCTTAATATATATATATATAAAAAAAAAAATTAAAAAAAAAAAAAGTTACTGTAGCATGCTACTGTAGCACGCTACTGTAGCATGCTACTGTAGCAGTCGGGCATTATGTGTTTTTGGCGACTTTTTGCCATTTTTTGGGTCCCAAAGGTGGGAATCTTGATCTATCACGGGGGAGGCATATTTTGGATGATTATAGAGGTCCCTAACACTCCATTGTCAGCCATTCTCATCAATCATTCACCCCAAAACTCTCCCAAAGCCAAACACTCTTCCGACGAACTTCCGGCGACTTTCCGACGAGTTTCCGGCAACCAAATCCAACCAAGGAAGTGTGTAGATCAAGGATTGCAGGCTTTGGATTGTTGGTAAGATGTTATTCAAGTTTCCTTATGATTTTAAGATCATAAACATCATCCTAACTTACGAATCTTCGTATTCAAACACAAATCGGAGCCAAGGGAAGAATAAATCGGGTGGAAGAGATTCGTTCGTGACATCCCGTGGATTCCGGACGACCCCGTGACTTCCTAGACATTATCCCCACTGTAAGTTAACCTTACTATGGTTTTGGGTGACTTAAAATGCAACCAAACATAGAGATTCAACTCAAGAAAATTAATAAAAATCTGTCAACAAGAGAAACCCTCAACGCAGCGTTTTCGTATGAATTTTTCAAACCTCTAAAGCTGCTCAAACAAGAAAACTCAAAACATGAAAAGTGTTGCTAAGGCTTTGGTCTAGCTTCTGTAAAAATTTCATAATTTTTCATGATGATTTGAAACCTGAAACCAACCCAAAACTGAAGAGTATTAAATCTGAATCTTAGAACTTTGGCAGATTTCACTCTCAATCTTGTTGGTTATTTTGACCATGGATCTATGCCGATCTAGGATTGGTGTTGAACATAAGAATTGTAGATCTATGAGTTTGGAATATTACTGTAAGTTTTTAGAATTTTTCATTTAGATTTGAACCTCCAAACTCGAGCCGATCCGATCTGCGTTAGAACCGATGTCAAGAACCTTGACAGATTTCATAATCAAACTTGACGAGCAAAACTCTTACTTCGAGTGTTCAAACCTGAAAACTCAAAACTAAGATTTTGATCCTAAGAGCTTAAGCTATATTGTGTAAAAATTTCAGAAATTTTCATCAAGTTTTGATACCCCAAAACGTGTCGGACATATTCTGCGTTTTTAGGAATTGTCAAAGGATGACAGATTTCATAACCGAACTTGAGGAGCTTATTCCTATCATTTCTAGTCCGAACCAATCTTCATGATCTAAACAAAAGTTGTTGGAAATCAAGTCTAGTATGTGTCTGTAAAATTTCAGAATTTTTGAAGTCCATTTGATATGTCAAAAAGTCAAATCTTTGAAGAGTGTCAAACCTGAATCCTGACAGCATACTATTTGAGTCGAAAACTCGATTTTTGACATGCTTCCCATCGTTTTTCCGAAAAACTTAAAACACGAAAGTTGTTCATTGGGATGTTTTTGAGTTGCTGTACAAATTTCAGATCAATCGCCTAAGTAATGGATTTTTAAACCAAAAAGGCGCAAACTGTGATTTTTAAATCAAAGAGATTTTGAAATTTCGAACAAACGGTTGAGACGTTGAAATACGATATAACTATACTTTTGAAAATCCCGTTACACTAAATCAAAACACATGAGATACTTAATCGACGTAGAGGGTGAGTGCTCGATAGAGTGCCCCTCTAGCTCTTCGCATCGTGCCTATACGGACGAGTGTGACCTATGTAGAGGGTGAGTGCTCGATAGAGTGCCCCTCTAGCTTTTCACTTCGTGCCAAAACGGCCGAGAGTGATCGACGTAGGGGGTGAGTGCTCGATAGAGTGCCCCTCTAGCTCTTCGCATCGTTCCTATACGGACGAGTGTGACCTATGTTATGTAGAGGGTGAGTGCTCGATAGAGTGCCCCTCTAGCTTTTCACTTCGTGCCAAAACGGCCGAGAGTGATCGACGTAGGGGGTGAGTGCTCGATAGAGTGCCCCTCTAGCTCTTCGCATCGTGCCTATACGGACGAGTGTGACTATAAAAGAAACGAGAAATGTTGAGATGATGGCGTAACGGGAAAGAAATAAATTAAAAAAGCTCAGATTTTATGAAATTGGCTGCGGCCGCCGGATTGTCGGCTAAATTAAATATTGTTGAGATAGTGGCGTATCGGGAAGAATTTTTAAAAAAAGCTCAAAACATCTTTTTATTTAATTTAATTAAAGGCTTTGAAACCCCTAACCCATGCTATGTGTTAACTTACTCAGCGCGTTTTTGCTGACCCAAACCATTTATCCTCTTTTTCTTTCAGAGTTGAAGAATATGCATCATCATATGCATACTGGGAATTTTTGGGGATTATATTATATTTTAAATTTTGCGTTAGACTAGAATTTGCATGAACGGGCCTGTTTAACCCGTGTTTTGGCCATGTTGGCCCTATATTTAAATTCCGCTGCACAATTTATTTTTCCGCTGCAACTTTGATGTATTAATTTTAAATTATATATGAATGGGCTGTTGAATATTTTAAATTCTGAAAAACCATAGCCTTGCATCTCTTTAGTGAGCTCGGAGAAACCGTGTCTTGCTAGGGAGGTGTGGCGGTGGCATCCCGGCCTGGGTTACCAAAACCGGGGTGTTACATAAATTATGTAGAAGTAAATTACTTATAGTATTAATAGTTACGTATGGTATAAAAAATATATTACAATATTATTATAGTATTTAATTAGGAAATATAGTAGTGTTTTTATCTTTATTTATTTTTAGGTAATATATGAGGTTAAAATATAACCTAATAAATAAAAATATTTTAAATTAATATAACCTAATAAATAAAAAATAAATATTTAAATCTAACCATGAAAATTATTTTAATTTTGACCTCACAATAAATTTAAATTTTAATTAAAAATTGACTTATCTAAATTTATATAAAAGAACTAAACCAAAAAAAAGAGAACTAAACTAAATGAATTGTATGGGTCGAAAAGTTTACTTGGTGACTTTTTTCTCAATAATATGTGGTCCGAAAATAGATATAACCCAATTAAGAGATAGTAACTAAATTTGGGCACGAGAAGTAGGTCCTTCTACTTTTTTGTCATGGTATTTTGATTTAGAGAAATAGATCATTAGAAGAATTTTGTGCCCGAATTCAGGTCATTTAGTCGGAATTCGGGTCGTGTGATATGCACTAACTACGCGATGACCTAAAAGTGAAAAATGCCTCATTATGGTGCCATATTTTAGTTTTTTTAATTATTTTTTATTTTATGTAATTAAAATAAAAAGTGGGTTATAAATAGGCCACATGTAGGAATTTATATTCTATTAAAAAAATCGGATTTACATAATGGCACAGAATGGATATATTTATTTTAATTATATAAAATATGAAATAATTTAAAAACTAAAACAGACCACCAGAACAAATATTCTCACTTTTAGGCCATTGTGTAGCGCGTGCCCATCACACGGCCCGAATTCCAGCCAAATGGCCTAAATTTGGGCCGAAGATCTTTCTAATGAGTAATGACCTATTTCCCTAAATCAAAATATTGTGGCCCAAAAGTGGAAGAACCTCATTCTTCTGGCCTATTTAAGTTGTTATCTCCCCAATTAAATTTAATAAAATATTTGAATTTTTAAAATATTACAATATTGGTTAATAAATATATAAAAATTTACTTCCCGTGCAATGCGCGGGCGGGTGTGCTAGTATCATCCAATTAGAAGATAAATGAAACTAGTAAATAACTCGTCGAAACTCGACGGGCATAACTATGTATTTTATAAGTATAATATATATACTTATATTATATAGTAATAATAAATTGTATTTTGAATAATGAAAAATGTGTAATGATTTTTTTATATATTCAAAAGAGGATATATATATATATATGATAATATAATTTAATTATTTTTAAAACTAACAAAGAAATCATATTATATTGTATCTTTAGCTTCTGTGGTTTGTGCTGTACTAACCTAACAGATCAAAAAAATAATTATTAAAATAATATTTTTATTTGATTTGAAACTTAAATTAAGATATAATAAAATTTTAAAATAAGTATGAAACATAATATGAAAATTTTCCTAACAATTTGCTGAAAATTTCATTGATGAAAATCTCATTGATAGGGGCTAGTATAACACTCTCTTTAAAAATGTCTGAATTTGAAGTGGTGCAATTTGTATTTGTATATGTACTTTAAAAAATTACCGCTATAGGATCACCGGTAGAGTTTATAAGAAATCATCCAAAAATGTCACATCTAATTGTACATCTCCAAAATCAAAATATCCGCTTTACCATCACCTACATCTATTATTCATTTTGTAAATTTTCTGTCATATATAAATTTTATTATAAACAGCATTTCTTGTGGTATTTTGAGTTAATCATTCTTAATTTCATATTAATACTTTTAGCTACATTTTGCACGAAATATTGCAATGTAACTGTTCATGGCTAAAAACTGGTTTTGGAAGATAAAATCCGACATTCTTTAAATATTGATATTTACTTTTGTTTATAATCATAGCAAAACAAACTGTGAGTGAGAATTTTCTCATCTCAAATCGAATAAAAAATTTGGTCAAATCAAATAGGCTCATAATCACCAATCAAGAATTTTCTACTTTCATGGTTTCTCGAAAATTGGTTTAATCTCAACTATCTAGTTCTGCATCTTGGTTACTATCAACCTACTTCCATTGCATAATTTATTTGTTGTATATATATTCCTAAGAAGCATGACTATGCAACCCTTATTCAATTATATTTCATGATTCGGTAATCCAGAACAATTGATCGTGTTTAGATATCCCAGTGAAAATAATTCATTGGCATCATCTATGCTTTAATCCTTTTGACAAATATTGTTAAAAGTGGAATATATATATATATATATCCACAGGAAAAAAAGATAAATAGGTTCTTTTTCTTTTCAAAAAATTCAAATCAGTCCTTTTTCTATTTTATTACCAAAACAGTCCTCTACAAATGTTAATTATGTCCAAATCAGTCCTTTTTTCACTAATTATATTCTAATTGCTGACGTGGCAAGGGTTTTAATTTAAACCTGACACGTGTGCATAATATTAGTCATTTTTCTTTTATCTTTTGTCAATTCAGTCCTAAACTTTTATTTTGTTTTATTTAGTCCTCTACCCCAATCACTCATTTTTATATTAATTGGCCTCAAACCTTTCAAATTATTTCATTTTAGGCCCAGAACCTTAAATTTTTTATCATTACTAATTCATTTATCAAATAAATGCACAACATACTTCCATAAATAAAATTAAACACCAAACCTCATATATTGGGTTTGACTGCTTTGTTATCGGGTCTTTCAAGTACCGGAATTTTACGGACTCTCTCTAATAACCACTCGACTGCAACCGATTGTTCATTGGTTTTGGTTTCCTTCAGTAACAATCAACAGAATCTTACTTTGCGTCCTACCTTAGGATGTAGCAATATTTGAGTAAATGATTTAACTTGAATTTTTGGAAGGTTATGGATACAGGAAGCCTTGGTTTTATTGAAAAATATTAATATTATTAAAAATATTAAAAAAATAGCCTGAATTTTATTGTCCACAAAGTATGATTGTGCTGATTGTTGCTGAAGAAAACCAGAACCAATGAACCATCGTTACGGTCGGGTGGTTAGAGAGAGTCCGTAAAATTCGGAACTTCGAAGACCCGGTAACAAGGCGGTCAAACCCAATGTATGAGGTTTGGTATTTAATTTTATTTACGGAAGTATGTTGGGCATTTATTTGATAAATGTATTAGTAATAATAAAAAAATTTAAGATTCTGGGCCTAAAATGAAATAATTTGAAAGGTTTGAGGCCAATTAATATAAAAATGAGTGATTGGGGTAGAGGACTAAATAGAACAAAATAAAAGTTTAGGACTGAATTGACAAAAAATAAAAGAAAAAGGACTAATATTATGCACACGTGTCAGGTTTAAATTAAAACCCTTGCCACGTCAGCAATTAGAATATAATTAGTGAAAAAAGGACTGATTTGGACATAATTAGCATTTGTAGAGGACTGTTTTGGTAATAAAATAGAAAAAGGACTGATTTGAATTTTTTGAAAAGAAAAAGGACATATTTATCCTTTTTTTCCACATATATATATATATATATATATAAATTTTCATTCGCAGACATACGTTTCATGATGTAATTATATATTGTAGCAACAATTTCATTGGTTGAGGTTAATATATAGTAAAAATGTTTGGATTTGAAGTGGTGCAGTTTATATTTGTATAAGTACTCTCAACAATTGCCACTATAGAATCTCTGGTAGAGTTTATAAAATTATTATCTGGAAATGTCAAATCTAATTATACATCTTCAAGATTAATAACAGATTTACCAATTACCATCACGTACATGAAGTATTTATTGTGCAAATTTTTGCCAGATATAATTTTCAATATAAATAAAATTTCTTATAGTATCTTAAGTTAATCCATCTTAATTACATATTAATACTTCGAGTCCCCTCTTCACAGTGACATGAGATATTGCAACATATCAGTGACATAGGTAAAAACTGGTTTTTGAAGATAGATGTCTTGTTTGGCAAAATAGCTAAATCTAATCAGCTAATTTGTCTCACAATATGAGATAAAATAGCTTATTTGGAAAGATAAAATAACTTAAAACAGTGTTCAATCAGCTATTTTTAAAACCGCTGCAAATAGCAGCATTTTGGATTTTAGCTTATTCTAGGCAAAAAGTTAGTTTTAAAATTGTCAAACAGCTAATTTTAACTAATTATTACCCACAGAATCAGTGAACAACTAACAGCTAATTCCCAAACAGGGCCAGAGTCTAACCTTCTTTAAAGGTTGACATTTACTCTCTTTTTTTTTTTATAGTCATAGTAATACAAACTGTGAGTGGAATTTTTTCCTCTGAAATCGAATGGAGAATTTGGTAAATTCAGACGGGCTTATAATCATTCTACCAATCAAGAATTTTCATCCAAAATATTGAGCTTTGTTTTAATGAGAAAAGAGGTTAAATAATTTTCTGATGTCAGTTTTTAGCAGGTAAAATTATCATCACAATCTAGTGGAATACCAAATCTAGAATGTGTAGTCCTACCTCTTGAGTAAGGGTGTTATTGCATTGGATGCTAAAGGCAGCACAATATTACATCTATCATGAAGGGCTAAACATAATATTTTCTAGATAAATGTCTTGTCAGTTCCACCATCAGTGGCGGAGCCATGTTTATGAATGTAAATTTATTTTATGTAGCAATGTTCACTAAACAAATTTTTTGGCCATATTTATGTTGAATTTAGCTACGTAACTTATTATAGTTTATTATTTTTGGTATTTGTAAATTTATTAATAGTAAAATCTATATTTAATTAAAAATAACATATGAATCTTAAATTTTCACCTTTGATTAGTATTTTCAGTTGATAAATTAGGATAGTATAGAGTGTTAGTGATGATAAGTTTGTACTCAAAATTTATGATGTATAGGGGGTGTATTCCGTTATTTTCTTATATGATTAATAATTATAATTTTCACATATGTATGCTCCAATTTTGTATATTTTTATATTGATAAACTATCTATACTCATTTTATTCCATGACGATGTTTGGGATCTGCTCGCTTCCATATATCTAAATCATTTGACTGAATTTTTCAATTGAGTCTAGATTAATTATATGATAACCCATTGTCAATCCTGACTATTTAAATCTGCCCCCCCCCCCCCCCCCGCCAAATGTCGAACCTGGCTCCGCCCCTGTCCACCACGTAAAGAAAATGAATCAATATCCATCACTATCAATTACAGACATTATTTTATTATAAATATTCTTCTTATCATCAATCAACAAAGGTAATAACTTAGCATGATCCGCTTCAATTTCTTCTTAATTATAATATGTTTCTTCTAGTAGCAATAGATTATTTGTTTCAGACGTTAAAACTTCATTCAGTACCGGCATTCCAAAGAAAATTTTCAAACTTATAGATCTTGCAGCAATTAGCCTTTCAATATGAACTTACTTTGATAATTCACAATCACAATTTTCTAACAAAGCTGGATTTATATTTATTTTTTTCAATTGCAAATCTGTTAAAATATAGATTAATGAATTATATCATCCGTTGTTTAAATGTTACACTTTCCCTTTTGGGTGTTTGGAAATAAATGTTACACTAGCATATTTAAAATGTTTTTAAGGTTAATAATTTTTACTAATTGTACTTAAATTATTAATTTTTTTATATTCATTTAAATAAAACTCAAAAGGAATAAAGTCAAATGTAACTTATTTTATTTATTTAATTACTTCAACTAAATAAATTTTATTAACTTATCTTAAATCTTGTGTCATTTCGTAGTGTTACACTTATTATACGGAGGAAGTATTTCTTAAAAAATATTCCTTCCGTCACACTCAAAGTGTCTCATTTTGAGTTTTTAACATTGTTTATTGATCAACTTTGACCTAATGTTATCGTAATTAGATACGGAAAAAATATAGTCAAATTCGGTCTTGTTAGATTTGTCTAATCATGTAGTTTTAGAATATATATTTTACATAATTTTTACATATATACATTTTAAGATATTAAATGTTAAACAAATGTATATTTACTGATGGATCTTTTCACAACAATATAATTGTATATTAATTTTAAGATATTTTGTGAAACATGGCCTATATATACATTAATTAATATATACAAATATTTTTATATATTAATTAATTTATTTTTTAATAATATAAATTCCATAATACACTGCAAATTCCATTTAAATTTGAAATTCCATTTTTTAAAAAAAAACTGAAAATTGTGAGAACTTCATATAAATTAAAAATTAAATATCTTTTAAAAACAAAAAATTGGGATTTTCATATACACATTAATATATCGTTAACATGAATAAATAAATCTGATGTGCAATGTACATTTTTCTTACATAATTGACCACACAAAAAATATATATAATCAAAATTCGAGACCAAACCTACACAAAATTACCGGCATTACAATATGTTCATCATATTGAAATATAAACACAACATAGTTCTAAGTTGCCAGTGCAAAACATCGTCATAATAATCTTATAGTTAAAAACTGAAAATTTACAAATAAATATAAATGCAGCAATAAAATTTAAAATAAATAAAATAAAACTGCAAAATAATAAAATCTAAAATAGATAAAAATAAAAAATGTAAATAAATAAAATCCAACATGGATAAAATAAAAAATGCAAAATTTCAAATTTTATCTTCAAATCTTTTTAAAGGTGAATATACAGTGACACAATAGGATGATAGAGTGAGAATTCATAAGTAAATGATACAGTATATTTTATACACGATAGACTAAAATCTATAATGAATAAATAAATAGATACACAAATATAAAATTAGTAAATTAAAAATGCTAAATAATATAGATAAAATAAGATATGCAAAATTTCAAATTTCAAATCTTTCAAATCTTTTTAAAAGTGAATATGGTAGAAATTGCATATATATTTTAAAAACTGAAAATCTATAATAAATAAATAAATAATAATAAATGTGAAAATCTAAAATTGATAAATTAAAATTGCAAAAATTTATAAAAATTAGAAATTTGAAATGGAGACACCACATTAAATGTAGGAAAAGTTGTTTACTAATGCTTTAATATATATATATATATATACTAGGAATTTTCGTTGTGCGATGCACAACATATTTTGGATATACAACTGCCCGTGGAAAAAGAAAAAAATATTCCTTATATTGTCGTTACAATATCCTATAAATATTATAACATCCTTTGAAAGAGGTTCAGTTGTTAGCTAATGTTATAAGAGTATGACTATTACAGTTCACATTATATGGATGGATATTATTTTCATTGACATGGGACTGTTTGTTTCTTTAATAAGGAAAAAATATGATAAGACAAAATAAATAAATTGGCGTTTTGCATAAAGTTGGTTCTCTTCTGCAAAATATAAATTTTTATGATTGAATTTTTTTAAAAAAATATATATCTCTATTCAATTTTATGTTAAATATATGGACAAATTGGGTGACGTAAGAAAGGAACTGCGGTCAAAATTTGGTATCACCCTATTAAGTCTAATACTTTAGGTTCTAGTTAAATTGTAAAAATATGAGGGAATTAATTTGTTCACATGTGAAGACATGATTTTTTTTTTGTTGGACTTAGAAATGGTGATGTGAGACAGTGTCAAACAAATTACAAGGAACAAAGGGATGAATACGGTGTTAGGTGAGGAGCAAACCTCTAACATATAGATTGAAAGTACGGGTAGGCTACCTCTAATTGGGCGTCCCTTATTTCTTACATTTGCTAGGTTTTTGTTTTTGTATTTTTCTTACATTTAATTGGGTGTCCCTAATTTACTTGGGATTGAATTATTTAGAGCGTGCACTGGCTACAGTATCCTTTTCCAAAATAGACTCGGTGCTATTTTTTGATAAGCTAATGATCAGTTTTTGTGGATGGAAAAAAGCATGTGTGTGCAAGTATAACTATAATTATTTGTATTCGAGCTTCCTTCCTCATATCATAGGAGTACTTTGTTTTCTCCTCTAGAAAAATATAAGGCTATAATCATACAGATACATCGTGGTCTAAACATTTGATTATGATAGTCATAGCCTAAGCGAAGCTACAATTGGAAAAACAAGTAGGATTAATTTCAAAAGAAAAGTCATACGCCAAGTGGGAAACAAAAATTTAAAAGCAAGTTTGGTTTCAATTCATGAAGGATGAAAAAATAGAAGAAAATTTAATTTATTTGTAATATATATTTATGTTAAGTAGATTCTATCGCTATTGTTTCAATGTTTACTGGATGATGGGAGCAATTGAAATTATTGATAGGTTCTGGTAAATAACGGATAAACAAAAATAATACCTTACCACCAAATGCATTAGCTTTAACATTTGTAGAATTTTGTAGCTAATCCCAGCAAGAAATGGGATATTAATGATAAAGAAAATAACGGATAATAAAGAGTATTAGAGTACTAAAGTAAATATCAAGAAATAGGTTAACTAACTGCAATGGCATACGACATGGGGTGCCAATTCCCCCGAACAGAGAACATTGTAATTCAGAAAACCAGTAGCATCAAACCTGGTTTCTATCATGACGTTGAGAACACAATAAAACAAACTAAAAGAGACATGGTTGCACCCAGTATATCATGATGTTATTATGAATATCAGAATTCAGCATTTTAATTGTGGAACTGGAAACCACCAATCCCATGCAAATGCACACAAACTATGTTAACATAGCCGCTAAGAAATTAACTTCAGTTCCTTTTATACAAAATAGAGACAAAAGTTCATATTAATAACACCACCAAAACCAAAATATGGACAATTTCAAAAAGCTCACCAAGCATAATCCTTTGCTGGTCTAGCTTTGAAAATCAAGTAGGGAGCAAGTCGAAATAATTTGAATATTTAATTTGTTAATATGACAAAAAATAACGTCTTGCATTTATACAAACCGTTCTCCTGTCCTAACCAAGTATCGTCCAATGGCCTTCCCCTCCTTTCAATTTGTGCATCATCTGTCACAAATCACATTCCCAAACCCGGGAAAGAGAAGAACATAAAATAAACAATTAAAGCAATTTCAAGCCGGAATCAACCAAAAGTTGGCCTTTGGTTTTTCACAGATAGCTACAATATAAAATCAACCAATAGAAAGAACGAAATGGAAAAATAGTTGTGTACCTTAAGATTTCTTCATTTTATTAGTAGTCAAATCATTCGCCCATTCAAGGATGAGTCTTTTCATTTCCTGGCCTCGAGGACTTCGCTATTTTCACTATCAGGTACTCCAGCTCTTATCTTGGGAGACGCAATAGGCCAAGTTTCCATGTACATTTTTGCCTCACCTGTGGCAGGCAGATTGATAGCTTTAGAAATAAAAATTGCAACGTGCATCGCCCGACAAAAGCAAATAACAAGGCCGAAAACCAATTCCTAAAAACCATTCATCATCACCATATAATATTAAAATAAAGCGGTCACCATGTATATCCATACACATGTATACAGTTGAGAACAACATACAGGCCAATTATTATTCAATGCCATCAGAACAGCAGCTTCCAATGCCAAGCTTTATAAATTGTTCTTCAGGCACACAATAAGAATACCCCAATTCATTTTCAATATGTTTTCCAGAAAGAAATATCCTACAGACACAATAAGTGTAAGTGTGTAACAGGCAGAACGGCACAGTAACTTGCAACTAAAGATTAAGGTTCAAAGGACTACTATAACTCTTCTTTCAGATGGACTAATTAGAACTACCAGTTGAATTGCATTTGCACAACAACACATGAGATTATAGGCCGATCAAACTAATTGATAAGAACACATAGATCATGCATTGCCTGATAAATAGAAGCTTCGGGCTATCTATCCACATTTCTTTGCACCCTATCCTCTGGATGTGAAACAGACATTAGTTGCAAGAACCCAAAAAAATAAATAAGATGCCAAATTCAGGAAATGCTAATCCTACATATAATCATACTCTTACCCTAGAGATTTAAAATTGATTCCCAAAACAAAATCAAAGCGATTAACCATAGCAAAAACATTATTACCCTAGAGATGTAATTGATTCCAAAAACAAAATCAAAGCGATTAACCATAGCAAAAACATCAGATATAATCTATACATAACATCACAGTTTGCATTTCACATGAATTTCTACGTAAAGTAGCATGACCCATTAATACACAACTTCCCCAATTAAACAAAATCTAGAGAAAGTGGCCTTTCCAATCCAATGACGAAATTCCCAGCCCAATTCCCCATGTGTTAAAACGGTACTTAGCTGCCAGTCTCCCAAGAATCTAATTCTAAAGTAACCACCTCCAAAGACGCAAATTAGAACACAAGTGCTCGTCCCCAGAAAACATTAAACATCAGTCAAGCAGAATAAAAATGGTGCTTAGCTGCAAGCCCTTGATCCATCATTCCTCCACTTCAATATGCCAACAAAGACCATGCCACTGAATACAAATATGCAATCCACGAACTTAACTCATCAGTGCTCCTACACTTTACTCTTTACATTATAGTAATCGTATATTCGTATCGTTTTGAAATTTGGCAGAACAACAATTTTTATGAAAAATCTATGGAAGTATGTATCTGAGCATCGGCACTAATAGGTGTTCCCATCACACGTCGATAAGTGATGGTACAAATGAAAACCAATCATATAGGAAACAAATATCATGAAAGTGAAAGTGAAGTCATACTACCATCGAAAGACTCAAACCATCTAAAATTCACTTTCAATGACCTGCTATCCCAGAAGTCAAAAGCTCCCCGAATGCACTTGACTGAATGGTCACAACTCACAAGTGGATTAATGGAACTCAGTTGACCACAGTATAAGGAATAAGTTCAAGGAAAATGCAAAAAAAGAGTAGCTCCATCTATGAACCAGATGAAGATGTAGAACACAAACCCGCCGCCTACAACGCACTTAAAACTACCAGCCTTCCCTTGCTTCTTATATTTCCAATTTAATCTTTTCCAATTTCCATGCCAAATGGAGGAATTCTACCAGTTAACCCAAGATCAAGACAGTAACTTGGGGGAAAAAAAGTAAGGAATAAAAAAAAAAAAAAGAAAAAGTAGTCAATGCCTTGAAGCTCAAACGTCTGCGACGGTGAGGGTGCCGGTAGAGCTTCGCATGCACAGCCAGAGGCCAAGTCATGGGGATTAGCGGAAGTCACAACAAAGTAGGGCAAGGGCCAATTCTAAAAAGAGGCGTCTTCCACACATGGGCCAATAAGAAACCATAGCTTCAAACAACCATATTTCTTCGATAACTTTGTGTAAACTACATGACATCATTTTCTGAGATCTTAGTCCCACAAAGAAGCACTCCTTAAACCTGAACTTCAACACTTCAAATAAGTACTAATCCATCGAATCTCGGATTCCCTGCACGCATAATCAGAAAAGCACCAGATATCAATGTACATACTCGAGTTAGGACAATCGGACATAAATACTACTTTCTTTAACTAATGTTGTATCCGTGATAGAATGGCTGCTCCAAAGTGGCACTGAATTGATGAAATCTAAGTTGTTCCTTCTATAGAATAATTATTTAAAAACCAAAAACATAAAGCATGAATTGCAATCACAACATTCACTTCAAATTGACCACAAACCTCATCAATACTAAGACAACATATCACAAATAGTATTATCTTTATTTATTAAACACTGATCTAAAAGAATAAAATAAAATGATTAGATTGTTAACATGGGATTTACATAAAGAAAAAGTAATCTCACATCATTTTTCTATGGAAGCTTGGAGTCGAAACTGGCGTCATAAAGGAGTTATCTTGTCAAGTTCTTCTCAACATCACCAATGAACAATCCGCTTCAATCAAGAATTAACCTTCAGAAAAAAAATAAAAATTTAAGATGTATAGATCCAATGAAATTAAGCAAAAGGAGGGAAATACATTTTAAAGACAAAAATGAAAGAGGCAAAAAATTTCAACATTCTTCTCCAAAACAATTTCATTATTGAAGCTAATACAACATGAGAAAAAAAAAAGAAACCTATTTAGTTGATAAATGGACAATAGATATTAAAAAACAAAACGCATATGCAAAACACAAAACAATAGCTCAGCTAAATAAGATTTCTACGTAAATCTCCTATTTTAACCAATCTCCTATTTTAACCAAAGATAAAGTCCAAAGTAATTACGAATCCTTACTTGAAGCAGATGGTAAAGTTACTGTACTTGAAGCACCAAATTATCTGTAAGGAAAAGAATGAACATTGTAAAAGATTGTTATTATCACCTTCCTAGCACAGAATGTCCCTGGATTGGAGATGATGCATATCAGGAGAAAAACTTTACATCAGTCATTTATAACAGTGCAGAGAGCAAGCAATCTCAGCAAAGTTATTATGTGACACATAAATCCACAAACCCAACACCATGACTTGGCAAATTACCTGTTGCGGGCATGACCTGTGTAGGGGTCAAATTGTGAAGAAAGCTATAATAGTAGGAAACCACAAATCAGAACTCGTATAATTCCTTAACTTCCTGTACCAGCATACCCAAAAATTCTAACTTGATGTAAAGAGTAATCACAAGCGTCGTTAGTTATAAGGGCTATTCCAACTGAGTTTGATTTATGGAAGAAAAATTGCCTAATAATTCAAGCTCACATAATCACATACAAAACATAGATGTCAAACAACAGATTATCCCAAGGATAATGATTGAACGTAATAAAACAAATATAAATGTTGATGATGAATAACCAACACTTCGAACGCAGACGAACCTGATTCAGTTGATTATGATCTTTGAACTTGGAATCAACAGTCTCTAAAAATCATTTTTTGTCCTACAGTAATAGAAGAGCAACCTAAATAAGAACAAAAATAAGAAACCTCCGTACAGAAGAAATTGAAATAACAAGGAGTTTCAGGTCAGGCCTATTTTTCAAGACTTCTTTCAAAAGCCCGAATAGAACATCCGTAACCAATGTTCTTTCATGAGCCTCATCGAGAATCATAACTTTGTATCTTTCCAAGAGTGGGTTCGTCATGGCTTTCCTCAAAAGCATATCATCAGTCAAGTACCTGAAAAAAAATATTAGGAAAAAATTTCCATGGAAAGTCTTGAGACTGCATGAGAGGAAAAAAAAAAAGACAAAATGCAATGGAAGGCTCACCTCAGAAAATTTCTTGCAGTACAGCAATCCTCAAACCGAATACTATGACCAACTTCGTCTTCAATCGTCACATTCGTCTCTTCAGCAACTCTCCTTGAAACAGACATAGCCACCACCCTCCTAGGCTGGGTGCATCCAACCATGAACTTCCTGTGCTTATCTGCAGTCTCGACCTCTACAGAGTCCAGCACAAATTTTCGGATCTGTGAAAAGAAATTTTAATAAAAAAAAAACACACACACACAAGTTAAATATTTACAGCAAAAAAATATGCAATGCTAAATGAGCAGTAAGAAGCTTGCCCAGAACAAAAATTTCATGAAGGGAAGACAATTTTTTGTAGTGGGCGGAATAATGATGAAGTAGAGTATTAGACAACAGATGCAAATACTTCCAAATAACCCAGAGACTCCATTCAAAAGAAAATATTCTAGCAATTCATCAAATCTTATCTTAGAAATCCAAATTATTACATTCATTAAGTAATTACCTAGAATAAGCATATCACTAAAGAGCGATCTGACCAAGGGAGGAAGAGACGGGCAAAGACTCACTTTCAGCGGAGAGACATGTGGCAGCGAGGAACACCAAGTAACCGTAGACGACAATCAGGAAGAGGTTTGGACGAAGATAGGGCACCATAAGCGTCACCAATTATCCCCTCATAGACCGACCTGCAGTTATAACAAGCATTTCTTCAATAAGAACTCGGGAAAAAGCGTAAGAAAGACGAAGAAAAGGATTACTGTCCTAAAAAGCAAAAAATCCCACCAAGTTGTAGTGTAGTAAGTGAATTTTATAATTTCCATACTTCCATGTTCCCTGCAGAGTTGTACTTTAACAACTGAACAATTCTAAGTTCTTTCTAATTCTTCAATACATCACAGAATTACTCAGGCAGGTAAACTCCTTTTTTTAAAATAAAAAATAAAAAAACTAATATTTATAATGATGATTTGATTGTTGAGTGTTAACAACAATCAGAGTCTGTCAATCGAAATGAGATATATACAAATGGGTAGGTCCAATTTCATGAGATATATACAAAGCCATATAGTTTCTATAATCCTACAAAACTTGATCGCATAACGTTTTTCCTATGCAATTAACATTCTAGAACCTGTTTCCCAAATAAGAAAAACATGTATTTATGCAAGAGGACTAAGTTATGAAACATGAAGCAGTACCTGCCTGTAAAGGTGTAGCACTTCGTGATCGTTTTGTAGTATCATCATCTTCCTGATTTATCCCAGTCCTACCTTCAGACTGAGAGTGGCCATCCATAGACTTGTTCCAAAGATGACAAATCAGAGGCGGGTCTCTGCATCACTGCTGGGGAAATTGGATTATAACCAGCATTTTTGTTCCACCAAGGTTCTGAATACACTGTTGGCTTTCCAACATTAAAAGGATTAGATTCTCCTTGTTTGACACTCTTCGTATTGGATTGGATGCTGGGGTGTTCCCTTATTTTACCAAACAACCGAACCAATTCACCTTAATAAAATATGTAAACAAGTAAGGCTTAGTTATCCAACTGAAGTAGAATTTTAGAAGTATTTCCCTGCAAGCAAAGACAAGCTAAAATAAAAATACTCCACTCAGATAATCAAAAGGGTTCTGAAGCTCTCTCAATCACCTATACAGCACCAACTGTCTCAACTGACATACTTTAGGGATCAACAACAGAATAGCCAAGGAAAAGGAACCGAGTCATAGAGCTTTGATTTTATACCAATTAAAGGGCAAATAGTTTTATTATTAAATAAGCAGATGAGTGATAAAAGATCGTGGCAGCTGCAATTTGCTTATCTTCTAACTTTAGCCCATTTTTAGGAACTCCAAGAACAACTTTGAAGCCCTTATTGATCTGCAAGAAAATAAACAAACGACCAAGAAAGTGAAGGCAGAAAACCAATACAGAATATAGATTAATTAAGATGATGGGATTAATAATCATTTCTGGCATCAAATCCATAAAATACGGGGACTCAACAATACAGATTCAAATGAAATTGAAGTACCCAAAAAGTATCTGACCATTGTAGACATAAATTCATGTCGATGCAGCCATAAATTTACCATTTCAATCCAATCAGCCTTTCACTAAATCCAGCAATATATCAAACTGCCAAACAATTCATAGAGAATGAAATAGCCTAGATAAAATCAGATCAAACCAGCATAAATGCCAAATGAATGTAAGACATGTTGTCAGCATGCTTTTAGGTTACTCAAGCGCAAATATATTATAGATTCATACATGACTGGTATGATTCTGTAAAAACTACTTTCAGGCTAAATATAGGTCATAAAGTAAGTGGCAATATCATGGAAAAACTGCTCAGCTTGATCTTCTACATCATCGGAAACAACTTTCCCGTTCTGTATTAAAGCAAAGAAATATCATAATCTTATTAGAAATATCATAAAGTAAGTGGTAATGACGAAGGAAACGATCGAAGCAAGATGAGATGAGATCCAGGAACGAGATCCAACGATCCACAATCCAATCAAAGATCCAACGTCCAATAACACTCCGGATCATCCAAGGGCCACAAATGAAATTGGAATGTGATTCCTGTATATGAAATCGCGATTGCCCTAATCCATTGCAATCCAGACAATCGTTGTATCTCTTCTTCGTCAATCATGAAGGCGGGGATTGTCAATCCAGGGATTGTAATTCATGTACAATCCCCGCCTTCATGTACAGGAATCGCGTTGACATGCTTTCATATACAGGAAGCAACAGACCCTTGCTTGATCCAGGGATTGTAATTCATGTAATCCCCTCTACACACAATCCATTACTTGTACTTCTTCATATACATGAATTGCATGAATTACTTACATGAATTACAATCCCCTGGCACAAAATAAAAGCAGAAGCAAGCTTGAGAGTTTTCCCCTGGCACATTAGTTCCCCGCACAAATTAATGATTCTTTGCACACTACAAATCAAATTGGATTTAACTCGTGAGAAGAGATACAATGATATATGCATGACCATATTTCTTGTATGTATGTACGCTAATAGGTTTAGCAACTATAAGATACAGAAATATGATATTACATGCAAAAGGTCAAGATAAAGTAAAGTAGGTCAGTAATAAGCTGACAAGATTAGCTTATAGAAATGGCACTAAAGATGTAAACTTACAAGATAACCAGCAACATCTAGTGTCAATATCCCTGTCCCTAGTAAACTCAGGCAGACATACAAATTAAGGCCTGAAACGACACTCTTTTCCTGTCCAAGGATTGTCTCGAACTGACTGATTCAATTCCATAAAACTTGTAAGCACAAATAGACGACAATTTCTCAGAAAATGAAACCCAAAGCAACAGAACAGTACATAGCTGGGCATGCCAAAAATAATCAATTGTAAAATTTGTAGCCAAGATATTTCAATTAGAGTAGTTGCATTCAACAAAATTGAATCAGGCGGTGGCATTTTGGACCCTTAAACTCGGCACATTTGTAATTGAATCAGCCACTTTACCTTAAACTCGGCACATTTGTAATTGAAAATCCCAGCAGTATTAATCCGGCGGGATATCTGCAACCTGGTTACTTGTTACTCACAGCAGGCACTTTGATAGTTCTTTTGATCCTGTGTTTCCTGTTCAAAGTAATCAAGAAATTCAGCTCAGCTAAATTGTACAGTACGGAATGATCAAATAGAATATTTAAAACAAAACAATCACCTCTTTTTGGAGCAATGAGAAAGTAGGTTAGTAGTTGATGTTGGCAAAAAAACTTAAACAACCGAGACTAATATGACAACGAGCCAATATACTCAAAAAAAACAATTCTACGATGCACTACACAACACCCAGGCGAATGAACTCTTTTTTCAGTAACCTGACTACGACGACTTACAAAGACCAAAATGAACTCGATAATCTGAGACTCTTCTTATTCTTCAATATTTCCGTGCAAAGAAAATTACAAGCACCAATATTTGGTTCACCAACTAAGAAACCTGATGCCATGGCATAACTTGCCTCTATTTTGGTAACATGATAAGAGTACGATTTCCACGAATTTCCAGACATTCAGTTGTACTACAATCCAGAAACATAAATAAAAGAAAGCTTTTAAGTTCGACCGAAACAGACCAGTTGAAGAAACACTATAAACATGGCAAACCAAGCCACATGTATAAAATCCCATACCTACGGGTATAAAAGTGTAATCTGCTATTCATTTTTCAATATCTCAACCATTTTGGGGCTTGTACAAACGCTGAACATGATATCAAAAGCCTTATGTTTTCATCAAATCAATTTGAATTTAAAACCGATGCCCATTCAATATAATTTTTCATCCTCTATAAAAATGAATGTCTTGTTTTTCATACTCCAATTTAGAGAGCTTTAGGCTTTGTTGTTGTATCATGAAGGAATTAAATCCTATCTTGCCTCAAAGCCATCGTCTTCATTCTTCTAACAGTTTGGCTGGCCAGTGTGATGCTCCCAGAGTTACCCCTCTCAAGGCTCAAAACCAAGAGAACAATCATTACTCTCGCCTCAAGGGAAGTGCTCCAATGGTTCCCCTATGGTTATTTCAGAAGAGAATAGTGCAACTGCCCCAATGGTTTCCTTTTACCAACGACAGTTGGCTTGAAGGGATTGGAGTTCTAGTCGTTTAAGAATGATCTCAGGTTCCAATCTTTCGTATGTAAAAAATTATTTTTGGAGAGGCGTCCTTTATTGCCCATGCAGATTATTAAGAGATTAGTCTTAGGTCCAATGTAATCTAGGGATACCCGATTATTGTGTTGACCTATTTCAATAATTAATTTATTTAGCGGCCTAAAATCATAAACATGCCGTCTATTTTAATATTAATCTCTTCCATCTTTTTTACCATTTTAATCCATACTCAACTTCCTTCCAATCTAACATACAACTAAATATAAACCCCACTTTCTATAAGTAAATATTTGATCTACAAGTGTCTCGTGTATGCATGCATGTCCTAAGTTAAAGATGGCATGTTCTAAATCATTACAAGCATATATCTTATCTTTATTTTTATTATTTTAAATTTTTAACTGGCTTTATTTTAAATTTAATGTCACTATTTTTAATTTAATCACCATTAGAATTAAACAAACTCTTTTCAAAATATAAAATATATTATTAATGAACTTAAAATGACTAAGTTTTCTCCAGAATGAATTAATATTCTGAATTCCCTTGGGTTCGACCCGGTATTCACCGGTTTTTATTACTTGATGACAACCATCCGCTTGTGGTAAAATATGAGTAGTGAAAATCACTCATCAATTAGCTGTCTGACAGGATTATCCCAAGCAAAGATCTGTGTATTAAAATAGAAGTTTAATTATGCCTTATCCAAATCTTGTCCATATCTTATTCTTTTCTTCCTGTCCCTTCTGTCCACACTGTGAATCAGCTTCATAGCTAGCATAGTGTAAATTTTCACTGCTCCTGTAGATAGTATTTACCGCGTTCTTAGAACAACTTTACCCGCTTTCTAGAATAGAATTTATACGCTTTGTAGAATAGATTTAAGTGCTTTCGTAATTTAGTTTAAATTCAGTCAGTAGATGATGAATCACTTTTCAAACCTATTGGAGCAATACAAGTGGAAAATCTAGTAAAACGACGTGGGCCCTGCTTCTATCGCACATCCTCCAGTGAACGATCCGGTCTTACTATAAATTACTGCAATTTTTGACACCGTGCGCTTTCGGGGGCACAGTTTCTTAACACGAGTAATAAAAACGTGACAACCTATAATATATCCCTAATCCTAACTCCACCATCATAAATTGGTTTCATTAAATAAAATTGAAAACCAGGATTATGATTTTTCAGAAAATACTCATGTAGAGGGAACTTGTCAAAAGTTTCATGGCAAGGATCTTCAAGGCACGAAATTGTCAAAAGTTTCATGCCGGGGAGGTCCATAGCGCCGTTTGAAATCAAAGTTTCCCATATGAGTAATAAAAAGTGAAATATATCCTTAAACCCCTTCCCATAAATCATAACTCTTTTCATTTAATAAATTCAAACTTGGGATATTTTAGAAAAAATGCTCGTGTTGACGAAATTGTTCAAAAGTTTCATGGCGCCGTTGCCGGGGAGGATGCAGCGCCGTTTTATTAGAGAATTACATTCCTCATTGCTCCTAGTTAGCTTATACATATAAATATAAATATTTACCTTCAAAACCAATTCTAACCTGGGGATTGTACAGGTACCGTCAATATTGAAGCTGTTGTTCTATGCAAAGGAGGAAGCAGACGCCAGCCGAAATCCCGTACAACGCAGAGATAGAAAAGACAGCTCGACGTCTTAGGGCGGAGACTAAACGAAGACGGGAAAGGGAAAGACATGCACTACTTTCACCAAGCACCAGTAGCGACATATCCGATATGGCAAACCCTGACATTCCTCCAATCATCCCACCCAATCCACCACTTCACAACATCGAGGAAGACCCCGAAGATGCTGATAACGATGATTTGGATGATCCCCCTCCTTAGATCATACAAGGAGGCGGGAACCCACCAAACATTGTACAGCAACACTTCGAGGCACCTCCTCCCAATCCAAACCCTCAAAACCCACCAAATAACCAAAATCACCAAAACAACCAAAACCTCCAAAACCAGCAAGATCAGCAGTACCAGAATCCCCACCAGAATCCCCCAAATCCTAATGACTTTAATGATCCTAGGAATTATTATATGCATCAGAACTATTACCCACAGTAATATCAAGGAGGGGTTGAGAACAATCAACAAGCAGCAGCCGCTGATTACATGCAGCCAATCTTAGAGCCATATTTGAACATCCCTGGACAAGCTCCATTCTTGGCCAAGAATTTCGAATTGAAGCCGGCCCTCATCAATCTTGTTCAGAGCAATCAGTTCGCTGGGGCAAGTCATGAAGATCCCCATGATCACCTTCAGACTTTCTTAGAATTGTGTGATACTATCAAGAACCAGAATGTGTCTGCTAACACCATTCGATTAAGACTGTTCCCTTTCTCTCTGACTAGCGGAGCACGAACATGGTACAAATCACTGCCCATAAATCAGAAGTCCACATGGGAGGACGTGATCAGAAATTTCTTAGCAAAATACTTTCCGGAGTCCAAGGTGGATGAATGCCGCTCTAAAATTGCGGAATTCAAAATGAAGCCAGACGAGTCCCTGTATGACGCAAAGGAACGATTCTTCAACTTGCTCAGGAAATGCCCCCAACATGGTTTCCATGAGTGGGAAAAATTGAGAATGTTCTACAGCGGTTTGACCCCATCGTGGAAATACATGCTTGATGCTGCCGGCGGTCAACATCTGCTATACATACCAATGGACCAGGCTTGGGGCAAGATTGAAGCAATGTGTGTAAAAAGATCTGTTTTAACTGATGACGTTAATCCCCCTCCCCCTCGTGGTTTGTGTGCTGTAGGTACAACAGAAAAATCAGATATTGAAAAGCTTCAAGAGCAGGTGGCAGCATTGTCTGTTAATCAGGGAGCTGGGAGCTCTACTCAAGGACAACAAACAGATGTGATTTGTGGACTGTGTCAAGGTGCTCATGCAACTGATACATGCGAACAGATTACAGCTGAAAGCTGTAACTTTGCAGGAGCCTTCCCAAATAGACACCCAAACCTGTCATACTCAAACAACAATGCCCTTAACTCCCACCTCTTGAACAAACCACAACAGCAGCAATTCAATCCTCAGCAGAATCAAGGATTCATTCAGAACAGGGGACAGAATTTTCAAAACCCACGTTTCCAACCCCAGATCCAGCAGAGACCCCCTCAAAATTTCCAACAGCCTACCCAGAACTTCCAAAACTTCCAGCCTCAATTTGTTCCAAACCAAGGCCAATGGAACCAAAACCAAAATCAGAATCAAAATCAAAAGCCTCCTTCAAGGCTGGAAAATTTGATGACTGATTTTATCACTAGCCAGAAGGAGATCAACACTCAGCTGCAGGCCTCTATCAGAAATGCGGAGACCCAAGTTACACAGATGGCTAATGAAATGCAGAAAAGGGATAAAGGGACGTTGCCGAGCACTGCGGAAAAGAACCCGCAATGCAAAGCAATAACCTTGAAATCTGGGAAGGTACTGGCTGGACCAAGGGGAGCAGATACTGGAAACACTCATGAGGAAGATGATGATGCTGTTGATAATGCTGATGAGGAAGCTATGGATGAACAGAAGGAAGCCGAACAGCAGACTGACGCTGCAAAAGGAACGGCAGAAACAGAAAACGGTAATGGTGACGGTACAACCTCTAACCATCTACCACCAAAACATGATAACAAAAACAAGTTCATGCCTAGGGTTCCTTACCCAGCTAGACTTAAAAATAAGCAACAAGATCTGAAGTTTGAAAAATTTCTGAAAAACTGCGGGAAGTTGAGATTACCATTCCTTTGATTGAAATGATCTCTGAAATGCCAGTCTATGCTAAGTTCTTGAAAGAAATGATTTCAGGAAAAAGACAGGTTGAGCAGGACGAATTGGTGGTACTCAACAGCACTTGCAGTGCTATTATTCAAAAGAAGCTGCCAGAGAAGAAAGAAGACCCCGGATGCTATACATTGCCGATTCGGATTGGCCAGAACAACGCCGGAAAAGGACTGTGTGACCTCGGCTCCAGCATTAACGTTATGCCATTAACCATGGTTAAACGTCTTAAGCTTGGAGTGGTGGAACCTGTCAAAATGAGGCTCCAGCTTGCAGATAGGTCAATTATAAAGCCAATCGGAATCTTGAAGGATGTGATAATCAAAGCTGGCAGTACCCCATTTCCAGTGGATTTCATCATTCTGGACATCGAGGAGGACTCTGACATGCCTCTCATCTTAGGCAGGCCATTCTTGGCCACAGGTGGGGCACTGATAGATGCTAAATCCGGAAGGGTGACACTCCGTGTTGATGGAGATGAAGTCGTCTTCGACATGGAGCAACTGCAGAAATTCCCAAACGACAGTTCTTGTTTTTCATTTGATGATGTAATAGTTAGGAAAGAGCCAGACTCTGGAAACAATGATGAAATGATGCTGTATGAATCTTCAAAGCAGGTACTGATGCCTGCCGGTGCTGAGCCAAAGGAACAGTGCAGCGCCGTCCAATTTGAGGATCCCGAGTCCGGGGACCTTGAAGCATATGACGGTGCTGACTTCACTGCACAGGAGAACGATGGCACCGAAGAGGAAGAAGAGGGCCCTGTACTGACGCAGGGTCCCGAAGGTAAATCTGATCTCCCACTACCCATTTCTCGCAAATTACTCCCTTCCGTTGAATGTCCACCAGAGCTTGAACTTAAAACATTACCCGATCATCTCAAGTACGCGTTTCTCGCAGAACATAAAAAATTACCTGTGATTGTTTCGGCTAAGCTCTCCCAAGAGCAAGAAAATGCTCTGGTGGTCGTTCTTAAGAAACACGTACATGCAATAGGTTGGACCATTTCTGATATCAAAGGAATAAGCCCTTCTATTTGCATGCACAGGATTTTAATGGAAGAAGAGTATAAACCCTCCCGTCAACCTCAGAGGCGTTTGAACCCCCTCATGCAAGAAGTGGTAAGAAAGGAGGTTATCAAGCTCTTAGATGCTGGTATAATCTATCCTATATCTGACAGCAAATGGGTTAGCCCAGTGCAGGTCGTGCCAAAACGAGGAGGTATGTGCATAACCAAGAATGAGCAAGGAGAAGAGGTTGCAACCAGGCCAGTGACCGGATGGAGAGTTTGTATCGACTACCGGAAGCTGAACGAGGCCACCCGCAAGGACCATTTTCCATTGCCATTTATTGATCAAATGCTTGAGAGGTTGGCAGGGAGAGAGTTTTATTGCTTTTTGGATGGTTATTCTGGGTATAATCAGATTGTTATTTCAAGCGAAGACCATGAAAAAACAACTTTTACTTGCCCTTATGGCACTTTTGCCTACAGGCGCATGCCTTTCGGTCTTTGCAATGCACCAGCTACTTTTCAAAGATGCATGATGTCTATATTCTCTGAATTTATCGAAAAATGCATTGAGGTTTTCATGGATGACTTCTCTGTATATGGAGATACATTTGAAGATTGTTTGACCAATCTTGCTAAGATTTTAAAGAGATGTGAGGACACTAATCTCGTTTTGAATTGGGAAAAGTGCCATTTTATGGTAACTGAGGGCATAGTGTTAGGTCACCGCATTTCTCGTGCAGGTATCGAGGTTGATCCAGCCAAAGTTTCTATCATTTCCAATCTCCCTCTTCCTAACTCTATCAAATCAGTTAGGAGCTTCTTAGGGCATGCCGGTTTTTACCGGAGATTCATTAAGGATTTCTCTAAAATTGCCAAGCCGCTCACTAATCTGCTTTGTAAAGAAAATTCGTTCTTAATAAATGAAGCGTGTGTCCAAGCCTTTGACACACTCAAAAAGATGTTGGTTTCTGCACCGATAGTGCAACCACCCGATTGGTCAATACCTTTCGAGGTAATGTGCGATGCTAGTGATCTCGCCGTAGGTGCAGTACTCGGGCAACATAAGGATGGGAGACATTGCGTAATTCACTACGCAAGTCATGCCCTGAATGAGGCCCAAGTCAACTACACCACAACGGAGAAAGAGATGTATGCTGTAATCTTCGCATTTGACAAATTCAGACAGTAACTTATAGGTATGAAGACTATAGTGTACACGGATCATTCTGCACTGAGATACTTGTTTAGTAAACAAGATGCCAAACCTCGATTAATCAGGTGGGTACTCCTGTTGCAAGAATTCGACATCATAATAAAAGATAGGCGAGGTCGAGATAATGGTGCTGCTGACCACTTATCTCGATTAGAAAATGATAAAAAGGAAAAAGCCGTTAATGAAGAGTTCCTGGACGAACAGTTGTTCGCATTGCATTTGCACAATCAAGCATGTCCATGGTTTTCCGACATCGCTAACTTCTTGGCGTGCGGAATAACCCCACAGTTTTCGAACTATCATCAGAAGAATAAGTTCAACCGAGATGTATTAAACTACTTCTGGGAAGAACCTTATCTCTTCAAACACTACGCCGATTCAATAATCAGGCGATGTGTGACCGAGCATGAATCAGAATATGGAGGTCACCATGGTCCCGCTCGAACGGCCCACAAGGTCCTCGAATGTGGATTTTATTGGCCTCACATCTATGAGGATTGCAGGACATTTGTGAAAGGTTGCGACATATGCCAAAGATTAGGAAACATCTCCAAGAGGGATGAGATGCCTCAAAAGGGAATTCTCACACTTGAGATTTTCGATGTATGGGGCATTGACTTCATGGGACCGTTCCCACCATCTGGTGGAAACTACTATATCTTGGTAGCTGTCGATTACGTGTCCAAGTGGGTCGAGGCTGTCGCATTACCGACCAATGATGGTAGCCAAGTCATCAAGTTCCTCAAGAACAACATTTTCAGTAGATTTGGCATACCTAGGGTGGTGATATCTGATGGAGGAACACACTTTATTAATAAAGCTTTCGGAAATTTAATGAGTAAAAATGGGATCCTCCATAAGATAGGCACGCCTTACCATCCTCAGACTAGTGGTCAAGTCGAAGTATCCAATCGCGAAATCAAACACATACTCGAAGCCACTGTCGGGATAATCCGCAAGGATTGGGCACGTAAGCTCAACGATGCTCTATGGGCATACCGCACAGCATATAAGACTCCCATTGGGATGTCCCCATATAGGCTGATCTTCGGAAAAGCCTGTCATTTGCCCGTAGAGCTAGAGCATAAAGCTTACTGGGCCGTTAAGACGCTCAACTGCGATCCGAAAGTTGCTCAGAGCAAACGTGAGTTGGACCTCAATGAAATTGAGGAAATACGAGCGCTAGCTTATGAAAGCTCTCGAATTTACAAGGAGCGGACCCAGAAGTTGCACGATCGCAGGATTAAGCCTAAGCATTTTTATGTTGGTCAAAACGTGTTATTATTCAATTCTAGGTTGAAGCTATTCCCCGGGAAGCTAAAATCCAGATGGGAAGGACCACATGAAGTGCTAGAAGTGTTTGAAAATGGAGCCGTCAGGATCCGAACTGACAAGGGCAACATAGTGGTGAATGGACAACGATTGAAGGAGTACATCGGACAGTTCGATCCGGAGAAAGAAAGCCAAGCAGTGGCAGACCCTGCTTACACTCAATAAGAAACAGCATTAAAAATACAAAAATTTCATTTCATATATATAGTATTATAGTATATTATTTTCATAACAGGAGAGTACCCAAAAATCAATTAAACATTTAGAGTACTAAGACTCTAAATGTGAGGATGTTGATATTTGGAGAAAATCTAATGCGTTTTATTTATCTATCTTGCAGAAAGTTCGGAACCACCAAAAAGAAGGAGTAGAAAAGTAACACGGAAAACCAGGTTCTTGGTTGGATTGATTCCATGAATTTAAGAAAATATTTCCGGAATTTAAAGCAATTTAAATACGGAATAAATTTTGCAAACGAATGGAATTAACCCAATCTAATTCATGCAAGTGGATCTGTCCTTAAATTTCAGCCCAGCATTTTGAATTTATTTGGACTGAAGTTATTCAGACCCAAATCAAATAAAATGAACTCAAGCCCAACATCACACTCGGGCCCAGTTCAAGAAATTTTGAAAATTCAAAATTTTTGTGTCGCTAAACCCCTTCTGTGTCGCGAGACCACGTCTAGCGCCAGAAGAAGGATAGCGACACAACTTTCTAATACAGAGTGTAACACCCCGGATTTGATAACCCAGGCCGGGATGTCACCGCCACATCTCTCTAGCAAGGCACGGATTCTCCGAGCTTGCCAAAGAGATGCAAGGCTATAGGTATTGCAAAAAGATTTAAAAACAGGTCCGGAATCTATGTAAAAATAATAAGTTCCATCCACACGTATAGTAGTAATAATGTATCGCAGCGGAAAAATGTAAAATGGGCCGACATGGCCAAAACTCGGGATTTACATGCCCGTTATGCAAGTATCGTAAAAAGCAAATAAACAATGTTTAATAAATCCATCCCCCAATGCACATGCTATGCATTATCTCCGTACTCTGAAAGAAAAGAGAAAACAACAATTTTATCAGTATATAAAATACTGAGTAAGTCGATCCTAACATAGCAATAAAGGGATTTAATTAGATAATTTAAAATTTCACTCCTAACATGCATTCACAAAATTTAAAGGAATTAATAATTTTAATTGTGTACTTAAACATATGTCTAATCCACAATAACAACTTAGTCATGATATGAAATTTAAAGACATAATTTAAATGCATAATTTAAAGACATGCAAAAATAAATAAATACTTAAAAACATTAATTCTTTTATTTCCCCGTTACGTAACCATTTCTCAATGTTTTGTATAGCCGGTGATCCGGCGGCCGCAGCCGTGTCGTAAGTATCTTGTATAGCCGGTGATCCGGCGGCCGCAGCCGTATCTGCCATACCCAGTAACACTCCGGAGCCTCGAGAAATCCATACGGACAACCCGAGAGAGTAGGCCATGTATCTCCCGCCGATTGGCGTAATATTTCATCAAATTCTCTCGTCCATTATAGGCCCGAAGAGAAAAGCTAGAGGGGCACCCTGCAGAGCACTCACCCTCCACCAAGTATCTCATGTATCGTTTAGATTTAATGTATCGGGGTTTTTCAAAAGTGTAGATGTATCGTATTTCAAATCTTTGATCGTTCGTTTCGAAATTTCAAAATCCTTCGATTTAAAAGTATCTTGGCGTCACAGTTTGCGCCTTTTCAATTTAAAAATCCGTTTTAAGTCCGAAAAATCTGAAATCTTCACACTTTATGCAAAACACCCTAACGAACAACTTTCGTGTTTTAACTTTTTCAAAATAAGTTGAGGAACATGTCAAAAATCGATTTTACTATGCAATCAGAAATCTGCCCGAACTCAGGTATGACACAGTTCAAAATTTCGACGTTTTAACATATCAAATGGACTTCAAAAATTCTGAAATTTTAACCACATATACTAGACATGATTATCTACAACTTTTATTTAGATTGTAAAGATCAAATCGGACTAGAAATTATAGAAACATGCTCATCAAGTTCGAATATGAAAACTGTCAGGTTTTTCGAAAAGTCCTAGTAAACAGTTTATGTTCGGCGCGATTTGAAATAGCAAACGTTAACGAAAATGTCTGAAATTTTTACACAACCTAGATTTATGTGTTAGGATTAAAAGTCTAGTTTTGAGTTTCTCGGATTGAATCCTCGAAATATGAGTTTTAGGCCGATTACAGAAACTGCGCAAGATGGGGTTTTTAAGTTCGATTTTTACGTTTCGTTACATTACGCCTATACCGGACGCCCCGAAATCACCCGTATTGATATGGAAGGCTCAACTTACAGTGATAGAGAGTTTTGGGTCGTCCTAAGGTCGCTGGCTCGTCCAAAATCCTACGAACGGATCTCCTCAACGTCAAGCTTCCGACTTTGGCCACGATTTCGAGTCGGACGAAGAAATCCAATTGTTAGATCAAGTTTTCGGGTTCAAAAACTTAAATAGAAATCTATGAACGACTTACCACAGATTAGAATACTAGGAATCTTGTATTCAACGCCTCCTCCGTCGGTTTTCGTCGCCGGGAAGTGATCGGAAAGTCGTCGGGAAGTCGCCGGAAAGTGTTTTGGCTTTGGAGAGAGTTGAGAGAGTTTGAGAGTGAATGGTGACTGATGAAAATGGTGGAGAGGCTGCCCTAGGTCGCCTAAATGCTTCCCCCTTCGGCCAAAATCTGCTTTCCAAAGTCGGGAGGTCGAATTATGGTAAGAAATCGCCGAAAACGCGCAAGTTGCCAAAACCTGTAGGGCCACGCGGGGTTGGCGCGCCTTTTAGCCAAACCCCGCCCGGCCAGCGCACGAGACTCGCCTGGACTGCGGTCCGGGCGGGTCCGTGCGATCCGATCCGTCGGGTCTTTTTCTCCTCTCTTTCGGACTTCTATCCTTCCCCGTTTTCGCGCTCGATTTTTCCGGGTCATTTCCGGATTATGCTTCTCATCATAAATTTATTCCGTCTCAATTCGATTACATGCTTGAAATCCTAAGACCGTCGGTTTTGGTCCGTCGGGTTCTAATTCGTCGTCCTTTGACTTCCGTGCATTTCCGCGTCTACGGGTTCTCGGAAACGAAACCTTCTCTCCTATTGGATTAATTCCTATTTTTATATTCTAAAATTTACGGGTATTACAGTCTACCCCCCTTAAGAACCAACTTCGTCCTCGAAGTTGTACTTCATCCTCTCGCGAGTTCGGGAATTGTTGATTAAGCGATTGTATTATTGTGTGTCGTTGTTTGTTATTATTTGACTGAACCCAGAACTGAAATTTCCGAGTTGCCTACGTACCCCGTGAAGGGATCAAGTCATTACGTAGTTCAAAACAATTTGAATTTGTTTATTTGGGGTACAAAGTATTCGTACAAAATATTCAGAAATACTCGGGTTGTCACATCCTCCCCCTCTTAAGATTACAGTTATGTCCCCATAACTGTTGTTGCACTGTCTTGGAATAGGGTTGGGTAACGCTCCCTCATGTCTGCTTCCAGCTCCCACGTTGCCGTCTCGGCTTCGTGGTTGGACCAAAGAACCTTAACCATCCTCACGGTCTTATTCCTTGTTACCCTCTCCTTCTTGTCGAGTATTCGCACCGGAATTTCTTCGTAGCTTAAGTCATCGTCCAACTCAATTTCCTCCGGTTGGAGTACGTGGGTCGGATCATGGACGTATTTCTTCAGTTGCGAGACGTGGAACACGTCGTGGACACGAGCGAATTGTGGCGGTAATGCTAGTCGGTATGCAAGATTTCCCACTCTTTCTAGGATCTCGTAGGGTCCTATGTAGCGTGGGCTTAATTTTCCCCGCTTGCCAAAGCGCATCACACCCTTCATCGGTGATACCTTTAACATGACCTTATCGCCTATTTGGAATTCCAAATCTTGCCGTCTTACGTCGGCATAGCTCTTTTGCCGGTCTTGCGCGACTCTCATCTTTCCTTGGATTATTTTGACTTGTTGAGCCATGTCCTCAACAAGTTGCGGTCCAATTACCATAGTCCTCTCGCCCTCTTCCCAGCTCAATGGGCTTCGGCATTTGCGTCCATACAGTGCCTCGAAAGGTGCCATGCCAATGCTAGCATGGTAGCTGTTGTTGTAGGAAAATTCGATCAAGGGTAAGTGATTTTCCCAGCTTCCTTTAAACTCTAAGACGCATGCCCTCAGCATGTCTTCCAAAGTTTGGATCGTCCTTTCCGTTTGTCCATCCGTCATGGGATGGAATGCGGTACTCATTTTTATCTTTGTACCGAGGGCTTCTTGTAGTTTTGTCCAAAAATGTGAGACGAATCTACTATCTCTGTCCGAGATGATGTCATGTGGTACTCCATGTCGTCGGACCACGTTGTCGACATATGCCCTTGCCAATTGGTCCATGGACCAGGTATCCTTCATTGGGATAAATATGGCAGCTTTTGTCAACCTATCCACGATCACCCAGATTTTATTCATCCCCTTCGGTGAACGTGGTAACCCCGAAACGAAGTCCATTGAAATGCTATCCCATTTCCAACTTGGGATTTCCAATGGCTGCATTAATCCTAAGGGTTTCTGCCGTACGGCCTTGACCTTCTGGCAGGTAAGGCATCTCGCCACAAACTCGGCTATTTCTCTCTTCATGTTCGGCCACCAATAGTTCTTCTTTATGTCCTTGTATAGCTTCTCGCCTCCGGGGTGGACCGAATATGGGGTATTATGGCCTTCATCCATTACTCTTTGCTTCAGGCTCTCACATTTTCGTGGTATGCACCACCTTCCCTTGAAGCGGATGCTTCCGTCCTCATGGATTTTAAAATCCATTGCCTTTCCTTCAGCAATGCTCTCCCTAATTTCCTCCAGCTTTTCATCACCCTGTTGTGCTAGTCGTATGTCATCAAGTATGGTAGATCCTACTACCATCGTGTTGACGACCTCACTTACTTCGCCGGAGTGTGCCAACTCCAGACTTAATTTCGCCAAGTCTTTGTACAACTCGGCCGGTACCACAAGTGAATTCACCACGTGTTGAGTCTTTCGACTCAAGGCATCGGCCACGACGTTGGCTTTTCCTTCGTGGTACGCGATTTCCAGGTCGTAATCCTTAATCAGTTCCAACCATCTTCTTTGCCTCAAATTCAGCTCTTTTTGCGTAAATATATACTTGAGGCTCTTATGGTCGGTGAACATCCGACACTTCCGCCCATAGAGGTAATGCCTCCATATCTTTAGAGCGAACACGACTCCGGCTAGCTCTAAGTCGTGCGTCGGATAGTTCTCTTCGTGTGGCTTTAGTTGACGTGATGCGTATGCTATGACCCTTTGATCTTGCATTAGTACGCATCCCAATCCTTCCTTCGAGGCGTCGCTGTACACCTCGAAGTCTCCATCCTCCGATGGTAATGTCAACACCGGTGCTGTAGTAAGCCGTTTCTTCAATTCTTGGAATGCGGAATCACACTCACTGGTCCAGTCGTATTTCACCCCTTTCTTTAGCAGCTGTGTCAATGGGCGAGCGATCCTTGAAAAATCCTTTACGAACCTTCGGTAGTACCCTGCCAATCCGAGAAAGCTTCTTATCTCGGTTGGATTCTTCGGTGGCACCCATTCGGTCACTGCCGAGATCTTTGCTGGGTCCACTGCCACTCCGTTGGCGGATACGATATGTCCCAGAAACGCCACTTCTCTTAGCCAGAAGTCGCATTTGGACAGTTTGCCATACAGCTGATTTGCTCGTAAAATCCCTAACACTTTGTGTAAGTGTTCGGAATGCTCTTCTTCGCTTTTCGAGTAGATCAGGATGTCATCTATGAACACCACTACGCATTAATCTAATAATTCCCGAAACACGTTGTTCATGAGATTCATGAACATCGCTGGGGCGTTCGTCAGCCCGAATGACAGCACCGTGAATTCGTAATGCCCGTAGCGAGTTCTGAATGCCGTCTTTGGGATATCCTTTTCGGCGATCCTTAACTGGTGATATCCGGATCGTAGGTCGATCTTTGAAAATACTGAGGCTCCCTTCAGTTGGTCGAACAAATCCTCGATTCTTGGCAACGGGTACTTGTTCTTGACCGTGACTTGGTTAAGTCCTCTATAATCGATGCATAGTCGTAGACCTCCATCTTTCTTCTTCACGAATAAGACCGGGGCTCCCCATGGGGACGTGCTCGGCCTTATGTAGCCCTTTTCTAGCAACTCCTCGAGTTGTTCTTTTAGTTCCTTCATTTCCAGCGGCGCCATACGGTAAGGTGCCTTCGAGACAGGCTCCGTTCCCGGAATAAGATCTATAGTGAATTCCAGATCTCTCTCAGGCGGCATGCAGGGAACGTCTTCCGGGAATACATCCGGGTATTCTCTCACCACCGGAATGTTATCCACCTTGACCTCTTTCGGCCTCAAGGTTATGAATGTAGCAAGCATATAACGCGTAACCCTTACGCATTAAGCTACATAGCTTCATGGCGTTAAGTATCTTGGTAGACTTCTTAGGGGGTTGGGAGTAAAAGATGACCCTCCTTCCCCGACTCTTCGACAACGTGATCTTTTGTTTTTGGCAATCGATCACGGCTTTATATTGGGTTAGCCAATCCATTCCTAGTATGACGTCAAAATCCTGTAGTTCGAATTCTACTAAGTTCGCGAAAAACTCTACGTTCTTTATAACTATCGGAATTCCGTTATATCGCTTAGAGCATGATACTACCTCTCCCGATGGAAGTTGAATCCCTAAGTTAATCAATTCGCACTTAGGTAGATCTAGTTCAGGTAAGACTCTAGATGATATTATCGAACAACTAGCTCCTGAGTCAAATAGAACTCTAAGGGGTGTACTTAAGACATGGAACGTACCTCCCATTACGTCCCCTTGCATAGGCACATCTGCCTCATTGATGACATTCAATCGCCCCATTGGACGTCCCGGGTTGCCTTGCTGATCCCGGTTCGGGTTCTGATTCTGTTGCTGATTTGGATTCTGTGGGGGACGTTGATTCTGATTGAGATTCTGGTTCTGAGGGGGTCTATACCCCTGGTTGTTTCCATTCCGTCCATCCTGGTTGCGAGGCTGAGTTGGCCCCGTGCCTAAGTCCTCTCTCTTGGTGATGTTTTCCAGTCGAGTGCGGCACTCATTCGCCATGTGGCCGTTGCGACCACACCTGTAGCAGGCGCCCTGTTGGGGGCACCCTCTGGCCAAATGAGGCCTGCCGCATCTCGGGCAAGGTGGTACCGGGTTACCCCGGAAAAGGGTTCTATCGTCATATCCTCTGTTGTTGTTTTGAGGGGGTCTGTTCAGATCTCCCCGAAAGTTGTTCCCTACAGCATTGTTTCCGGAACGGTTGTCTCTACCCCTCTTATCCTGACCCTGAGATCCTCGGCTGGGTTCTCCACTCACTTTCCTTTTTAGTTGTTGCACCCTTGCAACAGCTACCGCACGATCATACACCGATTGCAGGTCTGGGTATGGGACGCCAGTGATCACCTCTCGTATAGCCAAGTTTAGCCCCATTTCAAATTTCTGTGCCTTCTCCACGTCTGTCGGCACGAGTCTCGGCGCGAAACGCACCAACTCCTTGAAACGGGTGTAATATTCCTGGACTGTTTGCCCTCCTTGCTTCAGAGATAAGAACTCCTCGTACATGGCAGACTTTGTGCTCATGGGGTAAAAGCGATCCCTGATCAGGCTCATGAATTCTTCCCAAGAATAGGGTTCCTCGTCCTCGGCTAGCTTATCTTGCATGGCACGCCACCAGTCATCCGCCTCCCCTCCGAGATAGTACGATGCCACAGGCACCTTCTCGCCAATTGGGCACTTCACCGCGTTTAGTAGCTTGTCGAATGTTCGGATCCATTCTTCAAGTTTAGCCGGGTCCTCTTCTCCGGCGTAGTTCGGCGGACGATACGAGTTCACCATAGCTAGGTAGTTAATGCGGGCCTCGGGTGGAGGTACCGCAGCGGCCTGGCCTTGGTTCACATGCGCGTTCCCTATCGCGATGAGAACCTCTTCTAGAGCCCGTAGGCGCGCGTCCATGTTGTTTGGCATGGGGTTTGCCGGCTCCTCTTGAGCGTGTACCCCTTCGCCGGGTGTAGGCATTTCTGGTTGCATAGGGGTTTCGTTGGTGTTTGGAGTAGTGGGCTGAGCGCGTGGTCTTCCTCTCGGTGCCATGCTGTTGCAAGAACAAGAGAGTTTAGATTCTTTTGTTGAAGTATTATGTAATGCTTTAGGAAATAATTTGACTAAATAAATGACGATATTAACAGGTATCAGTCTGTTGGAACCTGTTAGTATAGGTTGTTGGGGTTTAGCGTATTGTTTGTTGTTATTCGGGGTTGGTTCTACTTACTGCTTTGTTTTTGTTTTTGTTTTTGTTTTTTTTTTTTGTGAACAGTAACCTGTTCAGGTTTTTTTT